>VZSF01007829.1:224-37256 GCA_013398295.1 Chionis minor | reverse complement strand
GGTTTCCCCCTGCCACCCCCTGGAGAAAAAAAAAAAATAGATAAATCCCAGCGACCAAGAGATCCAGACTCAGGTGAATTTAGCTTCAAACTCCCTCTGCGCTTTCAGAGCCTTCACCCTCAAATGGGCTCTGGAAGATGCTGGGGGACCCATCGTCGCCAAAGTGTCATCAAATATCCTTCGGGCTCAACTCCGCTCCTGCCCGGGGAGGGTGGACTTCTTCCCTGCTTGCTGCGTGCTGTGGAGTTGGCAGGGACCTGCCTGTTTCAGCCTCAGCGTGGAGGGTGGGTGGGTTGGTTGGTTGGTGTGGGTTGGTTTTCCTTTTTTTTTTTTTTTTTTTTTTTTTTCCCGCTTTTTGTTTTTTTTTNTTTTTTTCTCTCCGCTATTGGTTTTCTTGCTATCTGATCCTGAGCGAGCGCTGCAGCTCGCCGCTTCCCTGCTTTTTTCCCCCCAGCTCCCAGCCTTTTGACAGGGAATGAAACACAGACACCCAGTGAGACAGGCTCCGGCTTCTACAAAGCTCCACTCCCTCCTACCGCCTTTGTCCGTGAACAGCAACTACTCCAACTCTGCCCGTAGACACAAGTGAACCTCTGCATCAGCACTTTCCTAATGGCTGCTTCGCCCGAGTCCTTCGGCCCTTCTTCTTCTTCCTCGCTTCCTCTCCTCTACCTTGATGGCTTCCGCTTGCTTTTCTAGCCCGGCCCCTGCTCCCACAGCCACAGCCGCGGCGAAGCGACAACCCTTTCCCGACGGATCCATCTCAGCTCCCCTGGACCGGCTGCTGCGGTTGGGGGGTTGCGGCCCCGCAGTCCATCACCGTCCTTTCTGGGCACCTTCCATGAAAAATCGATGGCGGGTACCGCGTCCCCGGAGGCTTAGCTCCGCTTTCGGCTGGTTTAAGGGGCAGGGTCTGCGTGTGCGGAGAGGAGCCGGGGGCAGAGGGAGGGCTGGCAATTGAAGCCACTTCTTTTTACTGCGGGCGGGGAAATTTCTTTTTTCTTTTNTTTTTTTTTTTTTTTTTAAGATTGATTGGAGTCCAAGTTTATTTCTTGGTGGTGAGCATTATTTTAAGCCGTTTGGGAGGCTTTGGGTGTCTCCGGGTCATCCTGTCCTTATAACAGTGAGGCCTTTTTGGAGCAGGTCAAAGTGAAACCCTGCTCCAGCAGCCTTTCCTCCCCCGCGGCAGGGGGATGCTGCAGTGGGCTCGCAACCCCGGCTGGCTTCCAGCCAGAGGGAGCTGCAAACCAGCCACCATCTGTAATTTTTGCTAGACTTCCTCCGCACTCAGTCGGCTCGCAAGATCCCGGGGCTGCTGCCGCCGGCTCCTTTGTGGGGATTCACGGGCTTCGTTCAAACAAAAATCACAGCCGGGAGACCTCCAGCCTCGACAGCCGTGCTTGACACCCCTCAGCTTGGCTGTCACGCAGCCTGTAGGTCGCATAAAAACCCTAAATCCACCCAGCACATGAAGAAGTTGCCTCCCCACCTGCCCCCATCTCCTTTTTGCATCGCCTCCCAGCCCTCCCCAGCCTTCTCTTCACTCTTCTTTGTCTCCCACTACGGGTTTGGGAGCAGCAATCCCTCCCTCTCCTCTTTCCTTCGCCAGCATCCCAGAGCAGTGACTCCTCGCCCCCAGCTCCCATCCTCTCCCTGGCACGGTGATGGAGCATGGCACTTCCCCTCACCGCTCCCAAACACCCCTGGACTCCGGAGCATCTCAGGGCGATGCTTGCAGAGCTCCTCTCCCCTCTCCACACTGACTTGTCCCATCTCACCCCATTGCACCGACCCCAAAAATACTGCATTTTAACCAACACTTTGACATCCCTGGATGGAAAGCGCTCCAGGGCTTTGTCCCGGCAGCAATACGCCTAAATCCCCATGGATGCTCAGCTAACGGCGGCGATTTGGGTTTTGCCGGTCAGAGGGGACGCCAGCCCGCGCACTGGGCATGGTGGCCATGAGCACGACCACCCAGGGAACTGAGGGGCAACCATCAGTGTCCTGACCCCGAAACACTCCTCCCTTCTGCCTGTCAGGCAGCTCCTTGCACCCTGGCTCCCTCCTCTCCCGCCACCCTCCATGCTCATCGCTCACGGAAAGCTTTCCCAACCCACCCCTCCGGAACGCTGGTGCCCAGCCGGCGGTGCCAGCCCCAGGCTCCCCGTGCCGGCCCCCTGCCTCCCTCCACTCCCTCCAGCAATAAATATAATTAACGCTGCGGGCAGCCCGGAAATCGGCTGCAGGGCTGGGGCAGACGGCTGGCCGCGGGCCAGGGCTGGGCAGGGAGGCACCACCCGGGGAGGAGGAGAGCGGCTGCGGGGGTCCCCAGCCCTGCTGCCCCCCTCGCCTCCCGCTGCCCGGCACGCTGCTCCGCCGGGGGCTGCCAGCGGCAATTCCCTGCTGCGTGAGCCGGGTGTTGCTCCGGCAAAGTGGCAACCAGGAGAAGTTTGGGGCTTGTGTCCAAGGGGAGACATGGGCACCCTGGCGGGGCTAGAGCTCTCGGGGATGCCTGGGATGGCAGAAGGGAGCTGGGCAGCCAGAACTGGCGAGGCTGGTGTTTCCATCACCCCACCATGCTGCTGGCTTACCCTTTGCCCTCCCGGTTTACTATGGGAAATGCAAAGAGATAGCCTGGGATTTCCATCCCAGCAAGCCTCAGGATTCACTGAGGCTGGGGGTACAGAAGGGCTCCCTGGTTTTTTGCCATCGGCTACAGGCGCCGCTGCCCCGGGGCTGGGGAGAGCCGTGGGGAAGCCCGTGGCCCCCAGGGGACCCCTCTGGGGTGCAGGACTGCAGCCCCGGGAACGCTGTGGCCCCGGTGGGCTCTCAGCCCGGGAACAGCTGGGCCAGCTTTGGCCATGAAGCCGTCGAAGGGAGGGAAGGGGGGCGAGGGGGCGAAGCCAGGGGGTCGCACCCGGCGGGGTCTCCGGCGGGCCCCTTCCCGGCGCCCGCAGCCGCGGCTGCGCGGGGCCTGGAGCAAGTCAGCACGGAGCCATTAGGGCTAATTTAATCAAGACGGATGGCCCAATTGGAGGGCTGCCGCCCATAAATCCCAGGCTCGCGCTGCATTAGTGTCAGGGCTCCTGGAGGAAGAGGCCGAGGGGGAGGTGAGGGGGGAGCGGGGATGGGGAAAGGTGCTAAGTCACCCGTCCTCCCAACGGCACGGGGCCCCTCGGACCGGGCACCCCCACCCAGGGGGTCGCCCCATCCCATGGTGAGCAGCCTGGCTCCCGGGACACGTCCCACCACCCTCCAGCCTCTCCAAAAGCCCAACAGCTGGAGGGAGAGGGTGGGATTTCGAGCAACCTGGCTTTGCTGAGCCCCGAAAGGCGCAGAGCCGTTCGCACATTTCCCTATGCCGAGACAGGGGTTTTGGTCCCATGGGAATATCCCTGGCTCACTCCAAGGGGGATGGGGTGCCGGGGAAAAGAGGCTTGAAGCCCCCCAGCATCTCACAGTGCGGTAACTGGGACTCCGAAGTACAAGCCGAGAAAGACCCGAGGCTGACGGATGCAGCATCCACCCCGGAGCCCAGCTGAGACACCCCAAACTCAAGCCATGCCAGCCCGCCGCTGGGCTGCCGGACATCTCCCATGGGATACCAGGCTGGCTCTCCCAGCGCCCCGCTCCCTTCCCACCTCTCCTCCTAGAAAGGCCATTTTCGGGCTCCGGGTTGCCATCTGATGACCCAAAACAGCCGTGTCCCCCCATCTGCTGGACACGGATGGCGGGAGACACGCGTGCCGCTGTGCCGCGCAAGCTGAGTCAGGAAATAAGCTCTCATTAATCAAAGTTAAAAATAGCCGTTATCTGTGCCATTAACAGGCCTGGCCCCTCACTCTCCGGCGGAGCTGGCTGCCATCTCACCGCCCACCCGTGCATCCAGGCCATTGCGCTCCCGGCCGAAAAATCGGCCGCGGGGAAGGCACCGGACGGCTGCTGCCATCTGCTCCGGGCGCTGGCATCGCCATCAGCGCGGGATGCCGGCTCTGCCAGGCCGCACTGTTGGCCGGCATGGAGGTGTGGAGGGCCAAGTCCCGGCGGGTTTCGGGAAGACAACGGGCCAGGGGGATGCAGCGGACGGATGGGAGGACGGCATGGGTTTGTGGGCATTGCTTTCACTCCCGGAGCGCTCCGGAGCAGCAAGGGGGAAGACAGGGGTGCTGGCCTGGTGCAGAAGAAAGATACTTGTGCAATAGGGATGGGAGGTTACCAGGGGGATCTCAGCCTGGGAGAGCGGCCGAGGTCATCAAGGAGCACTTGGATGATGGAGAAATGGATGCTTGGACCTCGTCTCCATGTCCACAGCATCTCAAGGGCTGCGCCAGCAGCTGATTAGTAGACAGCACCACCGAAATAGCTCAGGGAAGCTGAAGTCAGTGCACAAAGAGCGATTAATTGTGGCACTGCCATAGATTTATCCGCGAAAAAGAGAGCACACCTCTGGTTTCTGGTTGTGCATCAGTGCGGCCAGGAGGGAGGGAGGGCAGGGAAGGAGCCGGACTGCCGGCAGGAGGAGCACGGTGGCTGAGGTCAGCGCTTGTGGTGCTTTTATGAGACCACGCACAAGGTCCCCGGGACCAGAAAGTGCCGATGGGAGCAGGAATGGGCCACCGCCATGCAGGGGTGCGGAGCGGCTCTCCGCAGGCTGGGTGCGAGCAGCACCGTGCCCGGCAAGTCCGGCTCATCTGGGAAAGAAAAGCGGAGGCAGGACTGGGCCTGCGGAACCATCAGCGAGGAGCAGCAGCCCGTCCCATGAAAAACCACGGAGCAGATGAGCCATTTGTCTCCCAAAATGGCTAGCACAGGGGAAAAAAAGACATTTGTATTTCTGCCAGCCAACAAAATGAGACGCCACTTGTAGCCAGTGAAACTCTGCAGATTTTGCTAATAAAGGATTGCTTCCATGCAGCTTCCAGCTGGATTCCAGCCCCAGCCATGACATGGATACTGGCAGCATCAGCCGTCGCATCCCAGCACTGGTGTTCCACGCCACGCCGTGGGTTCAGCCTCGCTGCAAACTCAAGCGCTGCCCCGTGGCAGGGACACAGCTCCCATGCCGAGGTTCGCTCCCACCCTGTGCATCCCTGCGTTTGCCATGGGGACCGAGCTGCTGGGATTGCACCGTGTCCCTCGGGAGCCTCTAACACATCTCAGGGAATGTTGCCTTTCTATTCAATTTAATTTCACCCATTAGAGCTTGTTTCAGCAGGATCCCGAGGGGATATCGCTCCCCAGCATCCCCCTCTGACTCTTCCTCGGCTTCTCTCCTCCATGTGCACGCTGCTCGCCTCAGGGAGGCTGAGCCTTGCTCCATCATGAGCAACTCTGGTCCAAGCAATCATGTCCTCCATAAAACATGACCCTACACCACTCCAGTTATGGCGTGTACATTTTCCACGTGGTCATGATACTCTTTTTAAGACTTCAAAGGCGCTGACCCTGCCTCGCTACATGCAGGAGGGACCAAGCCATGCCTGTGGGACAAACACTTGAGGAGACCTTGGCCAGTGCGTTGCACCACGGCCAGAGGTGGGAGCCTGCTCCTTCCCTTCAGCTGAAGGGCAGAAAAAGAGCCAGTTTGGGGAAACCATGTGCCCTCAGCATGCCACCACCCCGAGATCAGGCCAGAGACTATGTCATGCTGGGATCCTGCCCGGAAAATATAGGACAAAGCAGGAGGCAAGAAGCTTATCTGTTGCTGTCGTGACCTGCAGTGTTTGGGGGGAGGATTTGGGGCAGCAGATGGGATTTCCTAGACCTCATGCGTAAGCCCAGTGCTAGCTCCATATCTCAGGCCAGCTGGGACAAGCACAGCTTTGGCTTTTTACCATGGGATGCTCCAAAAGGAATGGCAAAGGGCAGCTCCCTTGGGCTGCTCACAGTGCCCGTAGCACCCAGGAGAAACCATCACTCCCCTTCCTGCTCTCCTCACTCCACCACCAGTGCTCAGCTCCCCTTTCCCTCACCCACAGGGTGGATTATTTTAGGACAGGGAAGAGGAAAGATCAGCAGTGACCAGCCAACCGATGGCTGCTCGTAGGAGACCCCAAGGGGGCTGGACATCCCAGGGGTCAGAGAGGCACCTCGTATAACCCAGAGGGCTTGCTGCAGCCAAAGAGCCCAGCTGGCTTCTTACGTAAACGACCTCAGGGCAGTGCCTACGAGACCACCAGACCAGGCAGCAGATGCTCCGAGGCTCCTGAGCAGACGTCACCTAATCAGCACGTTGGCTCTTTCCCAAGGCGGTCTTGGGGTAAATATCTTACATAAGCACCTCTGGCCAGGGGTCGCATCCAGTTCAGCCTTGTCCTACAGCGATGTCCTCCTAGATAGAGGCAGAAAGGATGTCCCAAAGAGCCAAAAGGGGCTTTCCCTAGTGTGGACGTGTTACGCCGCTGTAGGACCCCTTGGTGACCTATCTCCACAGCTTTGCCAGAGGAGGCTCCAGTGAAACACCGGTGTATGGAGAAGAGCCACCCATCCCCAAGGGTGAAAAAGGTCAGAAGAAGGGGTCAAAATGACAAGTCACTTCTGCTCCCAAATTATTTGTCCTCCAGGACTTGATAGCTGGGTACACAGCTGGAGAGATCCTGGAGAGCCCAGCACCCCTCTGTAGCAAGGCCAGTCCTTCCAGCCCAGCCGTAACCGGACCAACCTTAAGTACCTTAAGCATCAAGCCAGGACATCTCTGCCAGTGCTTAGCTCTCACTGCTTGAGAGGTTTCAGATCCCAATCTCCTGTGCTGCAGGTTAGCCCCCAAATTTCTCAGCATGACCAGAAGCACAACAGAGATCCTTTCTCTTTGCCCTGAGCAGCATCCTGGAGACAGCCAGGGTTGGGAGGCTGGAGAGAGCTCATGGACAGACACAGCCAGGGGTAAAAGCAGCTGGGCTGGGGCATTAGGCTGTAGAGGGTAGTCTGTGAGCATCTACAGCACTTAAGCTGCCAGCGCTGGCTTTCCTTCCAGGCTGCTCAGTGAGGAGGAAACTGAGGCAGGGGCTGTGCTGGCAGATGCTAATTCCTCCCCCAATGTCCCCCCTCTGGGCTCACAGCTCCAGGATTTACTCACATGTCTGTACAGGGGTTCTGATTTAAAAAACAAAAAGTGGGCTTGAGCCCCACTACTGCCTTTACTTGCCAGCACCAGGCTTGGGGTACTTGCCCACCCATAGGACATCACCTTCCTGCCAAACCAGATCCCACAGGAGCATGGCAGGTTCAGAGGCCAGCAGGAGGGTGCTCGGAGGTGCGGGCAGCAAGTGGCCAAGGGAGCAGACAGGACATGACCTGCCCCTCTGCCTGCTGCAGCCTCCTGCTCCTCTGTGACCGGTCACTGAAGCGCTGCGGCCACCAACAACCCGTCCCCGTCTTTCACGAGAGGCATTTCACACCAGCCCTCGCTGCTAAATAAAGCAGCTCAAGCATTACTTGCACCACCGAGGCTGGTCCTGGGCAAGGAGCAGGGTTAAACTCTTCCTTGCAGAAACAGCACCAGCAGCTTCTCCATCAGCGTTGCCGCCCCGGGCTGAGCTGGCCGTGCCACCGCCGGCCGCGGGCTTGGGCAGAAAATAGAGTTGGAGGGAGAATTTGTGTCTCTGTCGCTGCAGCTGGCAGAGAGGAAAGCATCAGCAAATGTTTGTGCTCTCCTGTCATTGGCAAGACCTCTCTGTCCCATCGCTGCCCACCCGCACGCAGCTCTCAGGGTTCGCGGGAAAGGGCAAACGGGACCCAGGGCACGGCAATAAATATAAAACCTTAACGAATGGCTCAAGTTCTGTCCCCAAGCACGCAGCGTTAAGTGACACCGGCCAGCCGCAGGCTCCAGAGGCAAGCGCTCAAACTTTGCAGAGTTGAAGAAACAGGCCAAAACCAGCGCAAAAATCTCAGTTTTCACCCCCTCCTCAAAGCCGCAGCAGGCACCTGGGCTGTGTCAGGGAAGCCAGGATGGCAGGGGGCAGACTGAAAGAGAACGCTGTGTTTTAGGAAGATAACGGGGATCAGCTGCCTGTGACAGGTATTCGGAGGGTGGGGGCTTGGAAAACGGGACTCCAGTGGTGTCCAGAACTGGGCATATAAAAGGTTGAGCTATTCTTTGGCTTGTTGAGCAAAAGAAGAAGAAAAGCGTACATTCAGATGGTAACAAATTATTTCTTTTAAGTGAAAGACAAAATTATAAAGGTTTTTTCCATGAGGATCCAAACAGTTTGCTCACTCCAAAACGAACCAGCTTCTTACCAGCCTATTGCACCCATTTGTAAAATCACAGTTCTCCTCTAAGTCAGGAGGAGGTATTTTCCAGACCAGAAAAGGCAAAGCCCCATTCAAAAAAATAAATTACTCTCCCAACAGGGTATTCTGACTATTCTTGAAACAAAAACTTCACATTTCCGAAAGCCGAGGTGAAACACCGTGATCTTCTCCGACATTTCCCTCCCCCATTCTGTGCAATCACACGTATTTTCCCAATGCTGCGTGAGTTTGGGATCGGCGCCAGCCTCTGCAGCGCCGGTGCTGAGCACACACAGTTGCCGGCACACGCCGGAGCAAAGCCGCAGTTCAGCCGTAGGGGAAAAGCACCCCAGCAAAGCCAAGGGCTGGGAGCTCGTAAGGGGGTGGGAAAAGGCTCTTTCCCTTTTCCTGGGGTATTCACCCCTCAGGCGCGAATTGGGGAATCCCATTTGGGGTGTGGGTTTTGCATGATGGATTACATTGAGTGGTACCTGCTGTTGCTGGATGCTCCAAGGCAGTGACTTGCAAAGACCAGGGAGGGGTAATTCCTTCATGGAGCTGCTGGGGAATCTTCCTACATTCCTCCTTTTCAGAGGGGACCTCACCCTCCTGCCTTAAGTGGCTTGCATGGGCACCTTGCACAGGGACAGCAAGGGTGGGAAGCAAGGAGCATCGCGGAGACGAGGTGTAGTGCCCAGAGAAGGTGTGATCCAGGTCCCTGGGAGAAGAGGAAAGTCCTCCCTCTGCTACAGCAGCCCGTGCCTTAAATTCAGCCCCTCTGGGCTGGTAGTTTGGCTCTCAACAGGTATATATGCACATGAGAGAGGAGAAATACATATATTTCCTTCTCTACGGAGTGCAGCCGGCACACTGGGGCTGCCCGCCGTGCCAGGCACTCTGCGCTTCTCATCACAGATGCTTCTTTAGGACTTCTTGACTTTTTCCTCTTTTTCCCTCCATTCTGGATGATGGATAATCAAAACCAAAACATCAAAGGTCTTCCCAGAGCTCAGCCCCAAGGGAGCAGGACCCCCAAGTCCCCTCATCTCCCTTGATGTAAGGGAGCTCCCCAGTGTAAACTTTAGGGTTGGTTTATCAGGGATCAAACTGTGCCTCTCCCCAGGTGATCCTTCCACCTCTGCTCCATTAAAGAAAAAAAGAAAATTTTTTTAAACCCCAATGTTTAACAGGACAGCTACAGGGAGGCTTCTTGACTGATTGAGATTTTACCTGGCCCTTACAGGCAAGCTAAGGTACTTAACATAGAAATGAGGTTTAGTCACAGCAAGGCATTTGGGATTAGAGTTGGCTGGAGAAACTCTGATGGAACCACGTTCCTCTGGAATATGCACTCCTGTCAAAATTGAAATGCTTTGTGAGATTGAATAGGTTTAGCCAGAAGTTCATTTTCTAAAGAAAATCAGAGAGTGGATACAGGAAAATATGTTGAATGAAAAAAAAAGTGCTTTTTCTTTTGAGCCCCACACTGGTGTGTATGTTGTTGGGGAGGTTTTTTGTTTCCTTTTTTTTAAGTTGTGCATTGCTCAGAGAGGAACCTGAAGAACTGCTTTCTCTCTAATGACAAATTTACCCAAACTCAGCAATTCCCCACTCCCTGCTGGCTTGCAAGCTGGTAGCCCTGAAGACATTTATGGCTCTGCAAGAGATGCTTGCCGTTGGACTCCAAGGCCAGTGCAACTCAATAAAAACACTCTATCAAAACCCACCTGGAGTGAGCCCAGGGAGGCAAGGAAAGCCCAGCAGGACCTAAGCAGACAGCGCAATTGCAAATAGAGCAGTGATGACCTTCGCTAAGGTGAGTCCACAGCAGCAATTGGGAATTTCTCACCCCAGCTTCACACCTTTTGGGGCCCCCATCATCCCATTGGAAAGCAGCAAAAGGGATGTGGTAGCCCTTCAGAATAGAGAAGATGAACGAGTGACTTGACTTCCATCCTGGATGACAGAGCTGGAGGGGGGCGTTCTCTGCAAGCCTGTTGGTTTGCGTTTCCCTCTGCTAAAATCCAACATCATTCCTCTTGGGTAAACCTGTTAGTCAAGTCTCTTGGCAAACACTTGTGCTCCTGGATTGGACAGGTAAAACGTCAGGGTCAGGTTTTTATCAGGAGGTGAGGATCTCCCAGAGGATCTCCACTGGGTTCTTAGGCTCCAGTTTGAGCATCAGTGGGGAGCAACGATGGCCTGGGCTTCCCCTCCTCCAAGACAACACCCTTGAGCATCTGCCTGCTCACTAAGCAGGAGAAGGAGCACTGGGATTTCAGGGTGCTGGAGCCAGCAGCAACCCCCAGACCAGCCACATGCATTTTGCACAGCCCTTCCCCAGGATCACAGCCCACGGAAGGCTGCAGCCACCTCCGTCCTTATTTAAGCAGATGCCAACGGCCTCTGATACTCAGCTGTGGGAGGTGGAGACTCCAAAAATCACCCCCAAAATCGTGGTCACCATCAGGCTGCCGCAGCTTGGTGTTCCAGCAGCCCTGCCTGGAGCAGGTAGGATCAGAGGAGACACTTGTCCGATGGCAGGAACCGTAAGCAGAGCTGCTGGACCCAGCCACAATACAGGACCCTGGCGATACCGAAAACCTCAGCCCATATCACGCCAAAACCCCTTCCTCAGCTGTGGTGGTCTGCAAGCTATAGGAGCTTTTGGGAGAACAGCCAACATCCCATGGTTCAAGGGACTAAATTCACCATCATCCTCCAGCCCCGTTAGCCGCTCGCTGCCGTTCAAAACCAAGGAGGGTTTGTGCTGGATCTCAGACCAGGGGGTGTCCATGAACCTTCTGACTGCTCTCCCTGCAAGCCCAGCTGCATGCCCAGCCACCCGGATCAAGCAGTGCTGGGGGGTTGTTTTTGTCCCCCCCTCCCTTGGCTTTGGGATGAGAGGACCTTTAGAAATGACTTCCGCTTAATCTCATTGCCAAGCGGACACCACTGGTTTCTGCCGTCACATCATGCTCTGAAGACAGATAGAGTTTTCTGCCCGGGCTTAAAAAGAACATTGTTTGCAGAACAGAGTGAACAACATGTGAAAAGGAGAAGGAGACGGGGGGGGAGAAAGAGATCTGTGATGTTTGCTGGAAGAAAAACCTGCTCGTTTGTTTGGACGAGGATTCTCAGCACGTACAATCACAGGAACAAAAGGAAATGCTTGTTCTCTGCCGTGTTTGTGGGAAGAGTCCTGTAAATATTCAAGGGTGTTTGTGCCATCTCAGGCGGAGATCACCTACCTGCCTCCAGAAACCACTCCTGACACCCCCCAAAAATCACAGCTGAGGGGCACAGCCTTCACACAGCCCCCCAGCCCCCATCCCCGAGCCTTGCCCTTCCTATTCAGTAGCAGACAAACAGCCTGTTCAAATAGGAGTAGTCACATTAATAAAATTCCTTTGGGCAAAAGTTTTGGGAAGAAGCACGGCTCCATCTGACCTTGCTGGTACTCAACGAGATGTAGGTCAAATATCTTAATTGCCAAGTCACTAATCCCCCACGCGCAGCATTTCAGTATTTGTATTGCTGCGGACTTACTGCTTTCTGAAGCCGCAGGGGAAAAGAAATAGGTGCCTGGATTGATGGGCTAGTAATTTCTGCCAAAATATGGTGCTGGATGCAACTGCTCAGGACGAATGGTTGTGACTGCGGGGAGAAATGAGCAGAGCAGGCAGGAGTTCCTGCTCCACCAGCTGCATTTCTGGTTGGATTCAAAGCTTTTGCCACTTTCCCGAAACACCAGCTGCATCCTCCAGCGGCCGAGCACAACTGTCCCAACCTACACAGGCAGCACATCCAGCCCAAATACACACTTTTAGCCTCCCCTCTCCCATCACCACCCAGAAACTTGGAGCAAACCAGTCGTTTTAGTTTGATAAGCAACCAGACGACGAACCCGCCCGCCAGCGTGAGCTCCTGCGAGCGTCTTGCAGGCTCAGGCACTCACACGGCTGCGACGCGGCCACCTCTGGGCTGTAGCACTCCCAGCAACCTGAGACTCCTTTGGCAGGGAGAGGACTAGCAAATTGCATCGATGCTCCCCAAGGAATTTGAAGAGCTGGAGTGTAATTACCCATGATGGAATTTGGCTCGCACAAAAAAATACTACAACAGGGCTCACGGCTCCCAGGTCACGCAGGGACAGGCAAGAGGGAAGAGGACCCTGAATCATCAACTCCAGACCCTGCCATCACCAGCAACCACGTCACATAATCCAATTCGGAAATCTATCATGGAAATCTTAAAATTAGCTCAATTTTCTGCCCCCTACTGCTGCTGGCATCTTGCTCTGTAGCTGCCTCCTTCCAACAGCGCAGAGGATGCTCCACTCCAGGCGTGCCCCACCTCAGCGTGGGCTTTCCCACGTGTCCGGGCACACGGAGGTCCCGGACAGGCACACATGTCCCCCAGGCCGGTTTCCCAGCTGGGTGCAGCCAGCGTTAGCTCAGTGACAGCATCTGTAGAGAGGAAAAAATTAGGGGAGGAAAAAACGCAGCGTAGAAAGCATCGCATTTTCAGGCCAGAATTAAAAGGTCAATTACTTTGTAATTTCTCGGGTACAGGAACGGCCTTGCTCATTCAAACAGGACTTAACAAGACGAGGTCCTGGCCCAGAATAGAGACGTTGCTGCAGACCTGAGAGCAAATAATAAATTCTGATGAAGACAGATATTGCGTCATTAAAAAGGAGCGGGCTGGATTCTGCCCTTATATCTACCCCTGTAAATCCCGGACAAAGGATTTTCTAGATTACGTATGCACATTCCTTTCCCTGCTGCTTCGTTAAATACTACACAGTGCCCATTTCCCAGCGTATGCTGGGGCACTCGCCCCAGGCGTGCAATGAGCGGGCAGGTTTCTGAGCCAAGTGGTGCTCTGGACCTTGGGGCTATCCAAGGAAGAACATACCCTGGGAAAAGAAAAGAGTGGGTTATTTTGGGGTTTTTTTTCCCCAACTGTGAGGGAGGATGTACCTTTGCTTTTGTGTGGTGGGTGGAAAGCTCAGGTTGTGACACTGGCAGCCCTCAAGGCTTGGTGCATGGCAAGAGGAGTCAGGCAATTTGCCTTGGCTGCGCAAGAGACCTGGGACACAATACTGTCTACTGAGGCATCGTTTGGAGGTGCTTCCTTTTCAGCCTCCCTTTTGCAAATAAGAAGAAAACTTTTTTTTTTTTTTTAAATTTTTATCCTTAGGATCATTCATGAAAATCTGGTTTTTGGGCACCTGATAGCAAGGGATGCCCCGGCTTCGGGATGCAGGAGGATGGAAGAGGCTGTGCCTGCTGGGGTACAAGGCTCATACCCATCTTTTGCTCCATCTCCCCAACACCTGGCCGCTGTGAAGGGAGCATCTTGCTGGCAGAGCAGTTTGCGTAACTGCACAAAGTGGGTTATGGCAGGAGATATTGGCCTCTGGACCAGGCAGGTACTTCGGTGCATGAAATCTCACCGGAATCCCACGGGGACAATTATCAAATGGGAGAGTTAGTCATCCCGACCCAAAGCCATTAGTTACAAAACAGGGAAGAGGGCTTAAAGCTCTTATGCTTGAACATGTTAGCTCAACCCTTTAGGGAACTCCTGATGTGCCAGAGCATCTAATCTCTGCAAATCACTTTTATTCTGCCTTGCCCTGGGTTTTCCTCTTTAATCAACTTAATCTTTATTCATGAGGTGTGTTGCTGCATTACAGAAACGCCCAGATCCTGAGCACCAGGCTCAGGGAACGGAAATTGGGGAAACTTGGTGTTTGTTCCAGCCAGGGCTTAAGGTCTGGAGCAATTTATCTGGACTCGTGGCAGGCCCTAGCACTCCTCCATGTCCTGGCAGGGAGGAAGAGGAGGAGGTGGGAAACGGCCCAAGCGCGCAGAGGACAAGCACTACATCCCAAGGCTGGTGCGCTTTGATCAGCACATCCCATCGTTATATTTAATCAGCGAGGTCCATGCTCACCTAGCGTAGCCGATGGAACCTTTTATTTAAAAAATAGAAAAAAATTCTTTGAAATAAAAATAATAAATTAAAGGGATCAAAGAAATGAGCGACCAGCGAGTGACAGCAACGCAAAGTAAGGAATAAAGGAAGCGTTAATGGGATTTCAAGGGGAGAAGTGGGGCAGGAGGGAGGATTTTCTCCTGGAGAGAGCAGAGAGCCAGGGACCCCACAACCTGTCCAACATGGGCTCAGCCCATTCCCCTGATCCATCGCCACCTAATTCAGGGTGTCACAAGCCATCTCCAAAAAGGGACGTAGGCAGAGCATGGCGGGATGGACCACAATGATACCCAGCACAAACTCCTAGGAGCTGGGAAAGCACCAGTGCTGGCACTTCTGTTTTGGGAAGACAGGAGCAGTTTCCCTAGAAGCAAAAGGCCATCCTTTGGGAGTTCCCAAGAGGGGCTGGCTGAGCCTGACCCGATCTCCACAAATCAGCCCCAAAACACCCCCGGTTTCCCCGTGCAAACAGCAGCGCTCAGCAGCCTGCGGTGCTCTCGCTCACATCCTCCGAGGATCAGCTTCTCCCCCCAACCATGATCCAAAGGTACTAATGGGATTGTGATTCCTCTAATGAGCTGCAATTAATTAATTACCCTGTTAGCACAAGAGTTTTACAGTTTTTTGGCAAATGCAGTGCTAGAGGGAGGCTCTTCCCCAGCACCACCAGGCTCTGATCATGACTGCGGACAAGCCCCATCTCAGCACCGAGCACACTCGCTTTTCCCCAGGGAGCTCCACCTCCATTGGACATCGTTTGTACCTTAGGGAGAGGACCCTGGAAACAGCCATGCAGCCCCCAGGGCTCCCCCAAATTACAGACAACCAAGTCATGGACATCAATTCAGAGGGCTCGCAGTCATCTCCTCCTTCAGCTCCTTGAGAGCATCAATTCCCTCTGGCAAATTTAACAAGAAAAACACACCACAGGCAGAGAGTGCGAGATACCCAGACCCTCCATGGTCCCTGCAGAGCAGGAATATGCTGAGGAGAGATTCCCAAAAGCACCAAGGATGGAGGCAAAGCAGGCTGGGGGAGGCCAGAGGCAATGTCTGAGCTGTATGAAGCAGCACAGCACCCACAGATGCTCAGAGCCACACTGCAGCCCCCGGCGTGCCCGGGATGCAGGATTGCACCCATGCACGGGGGCTGAGCCCAGCCACCTCTCCCAGCCCAGCTTCTCCATTTCCTCCACGCTTAATAATTGAAGGACCAGTGTAAAGGCATTAAAGTTTCAGGGACTGACACGTCCAGAGCAAGACAGACAAGGGCTGCCAGTAATTAACCCTGCTCAGGGCAGGCAGCAAGGTGCAGGTCCCTGCCCATCTGCCCCCATGGACAAACCCTTTCCCCCCCCCCAATAAACACTGTCTTCCCAGATGCTCTTTCCAAAAGCATCCACCCCAGGCTACAGGGGAGGTTTGCTCAACATCAGGTGTCTCTAAAAAACCTTAATAGAGGGGGGATCTTCCCAGGGAGCGCGGCTTTTTATAGAGCATATGGCTTTGCACGGAGCCAGCTCCGAGCAAGGGTTACGAGTTACCTTTGGCTGGCTGCGGAGGCGGAACAGGAGGGCTCTTCTGCAGGAGCAGATGGAGCCGACGTGCCTGGGAGCCAGCCCAGCCCTGCTGCGGTGGCAGACTGGCCCACGCCACCTCCCCTGACAATGCTACGCTGAGACCCCCCTTCCCCCCCCCATGCAGGAGCCAGGGAGGCACCCCAGGGGCTGAGCACTGGCACAACTCATTCCACCGTAAAACTCCACACCAGGCAGCTGCCCTCCTCCTCCAGCATCCAGCTCACCCTGCTTGTTTCCTCCTGTATATAACCCAGCAGGCTGGGAAGGAGGATGCCATGCCTCTCCTCAGGCTCAGCTGGGTAGAGTACACCATCTTCCCTCAAATACTCACAGCAATTAAGCTAATTGCATCCCCTAGGATAGCTGATGCTGGTTCCCTGATCGTGCAGCCCAGGCTGCCCCAGAGCAAATGCTCTGGGTCCCTCTGCACTTTGGGGGTTATGAGCCCCTTGCCTGCAGGGTGGGATCCCCCAGAAAAAAAACCCTTTAGACACATTACCTGCTCTTAGAGCTCCACTAAGGGTTTGGCGGAGCGGGGTAGCGGGGCCAGGAGTGGTTTGGGGCTGGGAACGGGGGCCAGGAGCGCTCAGGCAGCTCCTTTGACTTCCCTTTGCTCGCTGCATCACCTCCAAAAGCGAAGTGCTGTCCGCATTAGGAAGTGCAGATGAGTGGGGCCATCTGAGCCCAGGCTGTCACCGGCGTCGGGTTTTGGTGTGCCAGGACTGCGGCTCGGCGATTAATCCTCCCCCGTGACACCGCCTGGGCCCGGGCGCAAGTGAGCATTACCTTGATTAAAAGAGATGGGTTAATGCAGCGCTTGGTCCCAGCAGCCTCCCGGGAGAGCAGGGCAGGACCGTCTCCCGTCACCTCATCCAGCTCCCCGAATTGCAGGCAGCGGCGGGGAGCCCCATGGGTCCCCAGGATGCCGCTCAGCACCGTGGGCCACCCGCTGTCTAACGCTCCCTCCTTGCCAGGCAGCCAGAGGTTGTTTCCCTCATTAATCCAGCGTTTGCTCCTCTGAGGATGCTCCTGCCCTTTCAAAGCGTCTCCTGCTTTGTCGCCTGCCTTTTCAGGCGCCGCAGACACAAAAGACGCCGCTCTCCATGCGATGCCACCAGCCGGTTGCCTGGCCCGGGTCTGCACCAGCACCCCGGGGTGCCAACCAAGCTAACGATGCCGCCGGTCGCCCTCTCCTTCTACCCCCGGGTCATTGTCCCACTTTCCAGCCTTGTTTTGCCGCTTTTGTCTTTCAAAGAGATTTTTTGAGAAGTTGCTTTCGTGGCAATTTTGCAGGTGTGACGCTTTGCATTTCGAAGGCCACCTTCTCACAGCTGCCCAGGCACCGGACTGTCCTGCCACAGGGTCAGCCCTGTCTTCCAGACTGGTCCCTCTCCTTCCCATGTCTGGAAGCTGCGGCCACCTCCCACAGGGACGCTTGCCAGGTCCCTTTTTCCCCGTGTGTTGTTCTTGCACCTGCTTTAGTTTGCTTAACACCAAATATTTTATTACCTCTCTGGAAAGTTACTGGGGAAATTTCCTAGAACAGGAAACATTCAGAGCTGTGAACTGCTCCTGGGGGTGCACCAAGCCCAGGAACAGTTGCAACCACCCTCATCCCACACGGAGGAGCTGGGCAGAGGCCAGCCCCAGCCTCCCCGGCTTGTCCTGGCGCCGCCGAGCGCGTTAGGTGTGCTTCGAATGTGCTTTTTCGTATCATCATTCTGGGCCTCTGACCAAGCCGTGAACTTGCGTTGCTTCACCGCCGGCTGCCAAGATCTGCTCGGCGTCTGCCGGCGGGGAGGGCGGTGATCCGCTGCGGCTGCTCGGCTGGCGGGCGTCCACCCTCGCCGCCGCCTCCGCTTTTTTGGCAGGGCGATGCTCATCCCCAGAGCGTGGCGCCGGGCGGCAGGACCCGCTGGACAGCCGAGGACAATCCAGCATCATGGACGGTTGCAGGGTGGAGAAGAGGGGCTCACGCCGGCAGGTGACCCCCAGCTGGCGTCTTGGCCCCACCGGCTCCCCACAACACCCCAATTCCCTGTGCCGGGTGTCAGGATGATAAAGCCGAGCCGAGCTCACCGGAGCAGGCGCAGCACCCGGCAGCTCCATAATTAATGGCACCGCCAGCACTTTCCTGCCGGGCCATGAATAAAACATCCTTGCTGAGGATCCAAACTTTGAAAAATTTCCTTTTTTTTCTGGTAATTATATTTGGCGGGACACTGTGCTTTTATTATTTTCCTCTCCTGCTTAATCAGGGGGGGAGAAAGCTGGTTTGGGGCCCCAATTTCCTTCAGACTGGCGCCCAGTTTCTTAGAGGGATGTTATAACTGCCAGAGATATCTCCTCCCCCCTGCCCAAACCCCCTTCCAACCCCTTGGAAAAGCACACACCTCTGCGGCTTCGAACCTGCTGGATCTCTAGATTTGCTACAGCCATTGGATTTTTTTGGCATTTCTGAGTCCTTCAGCTTCCAAGAGCCTCTCCTGGAAACCAGCCTCTCCAGCCCCTTTCCATCTTGCAAACGTTTTTGCCGCATACCCAGGTTACGAACACGAAGCGATCAGTTTTCTTTCCAAAGAAGGGGCTGCACCTTGTCCCTGCCCCTTCGTCTGGAGAAGGAGGGAGAAGAAAGCGGGGAACGCAAGCCGAGGGACTTCAAGCACTTCAGGTTAACTCCTGGCATGACTTTCAGCACATGGCCGTGCCTCGGTTTCCCCATTTTGAATGGAGTGGAGGTTTTTCCCTACCTGCCTGGTTCTGGGAACAGCGGGGGGAGACCGGATGGGTGCCGGCTGCTCACAGCTGGGGGTCTCGAACGAGACCCTGTATTTTTTCCCCACCCTGCCGTGGCTTATACACGTCTTTCTCAATGCTGACCAACAACCCACCGCATTCATCCGTGTCGTGCCTGCAGCATGCAGGGGTTTGCGCTCCCCAGTGCTTTTTGGGAGGCTGAGCGCCGTGTTCGTGCCACAAGCCAGTCCCACCCAGTGGCTTCTGCCGGGCGAGCAGCTCCCGTCACCGCTTGGCTTGGGGACTCACGGCAACGTCTGCGCAGAAGAGAGCTGTTGCCCGTGCACATCTCGGTCTCTGACCATCTCCCTCTGTGGAGAAAGGTGTAATTCCAGCCCCGGCTTCGCTGGCTCCAACCCAGCAGCGCTGCATTCGCAGAGCTTCGCCGGGCCAGGATCAGACCCAAAGCCAGGTCCTGCCGTTGCAGAAGGGTCTCGGCCACCCAAAATGCTGCCGCGGGGCCACGCAGGGTTCCACCCAGCAAGAAAGGATGCTGCCCTGCACCGAGAGCCCATGCGTGCCAGGGTGGAGGCACCGGGAGCTGACATGGGAACTGTGCCATGCTGGGACGCGGCAGCACGGTCCCCGTGCAGGTGGCAACGGCCAGGACATGCATTTCCCCCGTGGTTTTGAGCTGCGGTTTTGCAGGTCGTGTCTGGGTAACGCAGCGCTGCCCGTGCCATCCCCGGATGAGAGGGATCTTTAGCAGAGACACCAGCTCTGGGAGACACAGCAATTTCCTGCCCAAGCAACAAGCGCTTTACTTCTCACTGGTTCCTGTGCCAGCCAATTTTCTCTCTCTGGGCTCCTTCCAGCTCGGCGGTCCAGCCCCCAGCGCGGCACGGGGCTGCAGCCAGCAATCAACAGATCCAACCTGTTCGGGATGGTCGCTAGCGCCGGCTCAGCCCAGCTCTCCCACCCTGCAAGGGGTCTTCTCCTCTCCTTGCATACCCCGGGGGGTTGATGGCATCCTCTGCATGTCCTCCCTTGCATCTGTCTTCCTGAAGGTCCTGGAAATGTTCAGCTCTAGGTGAGATCTGTGCCGTAACTCTCAAAAGCTGGAGTGTAAGTGCTTGAAGTGCTCTCAAAGGGCAGAACTGGCACCTCTAGCACTAGGAAATATAGTTGCATCCACTCGCACAAGCTAAGGATGCTTCAACTTGGTTTTTAAGAGGGGGGCCCGCGGAGCGAAGGGATCTTCTAGGAGCTTTGTCACCGCAGTGAAAGTCTAGAGCTAATAAAGGAAATCGACTCTGCCAAGGTGGAGAGGAACTAAGGAGAGTAAAATGAATGAGTAACCCGAAGAGGACCACTAAAAATCCCCCAGTGCTCTTCAGTAAAGCAGAGATTATCAGGAGGATTTCAGGCTGGGACTCAGTTCTGCTGCTGAGGTTTTGCACGGGCTTGGGTGAACCGCTTCATCTCAGCCTGCCCTCCTGTTTCCCTGTCTGGGAAGTGGAGACAGTCTTGATTCCCCAGTGAAAGCTTAATTTGGCGATGGCTGCAAAGCCCTTTGAGATTTCCTGGAGAGGGGAGAAGCCATGGGGAGGCAGAGCGCGGCACACCGGGGTGGTGGGGAACAGCAGGTACGATCTGTGCTGCTTTCTGCAAGCGAACTCTTCCCTCAGATGCTTTCATCAGCCTCAGCTAATTGCTCATTTGATGTCATCAGGATCTTGGCGCCGCGGATCAGCCCCGGCTCCACGCCACACCGCGCAGGGAGGCAGCCGGGGCCGTGGCGGTTCCCAGCTCCCCCAGCCCTGCGCCCACTGCGCCGAGACGGCAGCCCCTGCCGAAAACAGCTTCACACCCACGCACCGAAGCCAACAGATTCCCCGTTGAGCAGGGGATTTTCATACAGGCGGCGAGATTAAGACCTCAAAGTACAAGGCAAAGCGCACGCAGGGTATATAGGAGATGAGTCTTTGCAAAACCAGACTGCGTGATGGCCAGGGTCTCAACTCCAGTGGTATCAGGGGGAACCCTTCCCTGCCTGCACGTCCCAGGGCACCTCCCTTCATCTCCCCAGGGATGGAAATCAGCCTCCTCATCCCAGAGCCGCAGCAGGGACCGGCCTTTGCTGGGCACTGGTACCACAAGTTCTCCGAAGCCCCCAAGCACTTCCTTAATACAAATAATAAGGAGGGATTTGAGCTGGCCAACAACGATGGAACCAAAGCAATCCCAGCAGGAGCATATTTTTATAAGCCAGGGCTATAAGAGAAAGGGCAGGAAACCTGACACATCGCAAATCATTCTCCTGTCACTTGCTGTAATCCAGAAATGCTCTATTAAAAATAAGAGCAGCCCCGGCTGCCGGCAGTGAAGCAGAGTCGAGGCCAGGGCAGAGGGCAGCACAGGTTCGGGTCTGGCTGCCAGGTAGATGGAAGTCTCTGAGGCTGGTAAGTGCTGCGCTGCTCTGCTATGGTTTATAAATATATGGAGCTGCCCGGCTTGGTGACATCCGTCACCCGCAGCCAGAAGACACAGCCGGGGGCAGATGCCTCCCTCCCTCCCTTCCAGCTGTCCAGGCTCAGCTCTGCTGCTCAGTTGGGAAAAGGCTCAGGACAGAGCCCCGTGTTTCCAGTTTGTCCCCCAAAATGCACTCCCTGGGTGAGGAAGGGGCAGGTAATATGCAGAGCTCTGGGTCCTGCCTGCCTTCGGTGAGCAAAGGGCTCCTGCCCCCTGGGCAGCTCCAGGGGGACGAGGGGACGCCCCCAATCCCCAGACCAGCCCCGGCTTGCTGGTCCGGCTGGTGGTAAATCATGGGACATGCAACACCTCCTCCTCCTCCTCCTCTGGGTTTTTCCTCTTAATGAATTGGACCCAGCACTAAGGAGGTTGGGAAGTCGCCCCCTCTTCCCTTGGCCATGGCCACTGTGAGCCCCCGCGGCCCACTGCTGAAGTCAGAGCAGCAAAAAACATAAGCTAGTGGTGATTCACCTGAAAAATGAGGTTCTGGGAAAACAGGAGCCAATTCAGCACAAAGTCAGTCAATAATTAGGAGAGGGAGAAAAAAAATTCAAGGGTGTCAAAGCACTTTAGGGCTTCCAAATGGAGCTGTTTTGCTTGGGAAACCAGACGCCTGTTTGCTTTGAGTTTTTCCAGGTGAGACCTTTGCCAGCATTTTAACATTTTCCTGTTTCAGCAGCTCTGATCACGGAGGACAGAGCAGCTCAAGAGGAGGCAAGAAGCACCCCAGAGAGGAGCAGGAACCTTCTCCCTCCCTCCTGCCCCACCTCCATCAGGGCGTCCACCACCACGAGACCAATTTTCTCATGTCTCTCCCATGACCGAACCAAACTTCCTGGACCTCCCCAGCTCCAAGCATCGGTCAAGAGATCTGGCGATCCCAGGCATCCCCTGGCCACGGGAAAAGCCCAGGGAAGGGCTGGGCGAGGTGCCCCCACCCCAGCACCCTGCTGTACAATCCTCTGCGGCTGGGGCACAGCAGCTTGTTCAAATAAAGCCCCATCTGTGCAGATCATTTGCAGGAGGATGTTTGCTCTGTTGCAGAAGCTGATTTGGTGATGAAAGTTTAAACAGAATGCAGAAGGGAGAACTGAGCAGGGTGTCCTAGAGAAGGGACACGGCCCCGTGGGTCCTTCCCAGAGTCAGATCCTTGTGGCCGCACTCCTCGACCCCGGCCACCGTGAGCACCTCATTGGCACAGACGCAGAGGCTGGGATCTGCAGGGAGCCACTGGCCCCGGGACAACCTGCCCTGCAGGTTATAGGAGACGCAAAATGACTTATCCCTACACAGAGTAGAAAAGCCCTGTTGGTGGCGACCGAAAACCCAGGGAGCCCCACCAGAGATCACCCTGCGTGCTTGCGAACAGCCCCCAGGACCGGGCACGGCAAAGCCGCTGGTGAGCCGGGGACAGGCAGAGCAAGGGAAAACCTTTGCAGAAACGGTTCCCCCAAAAGCAGGTGCCCGCTCTCACCTTGTTGCCCAGTTGGGAAAGAAAAGCCCTGCTCGGGGGCTGGAGCATGTTGCTGCGCCCCAAGGTAGACCAGGAAACCACCCCGAGTCCCTTCAAACACCGAGATAATCCCCAGGCCACCACATCCATTCTTCCCTTTGCCCTTGGGGGCAGACCAGGAGCCCTGCCCTGGAGAAAAATGACCAGATTTCTTCCCAACCCTTCCAGGTCCCATGGGAGATGGCTGGTTTGTCCCCTGAGCCTCTGGGACATGTCTGGCAGTCATCAACTGCGGGAGATCACCCCTTTGAACATCCATATGCCCCTTCCTGGCAATCAAGGAGCCTCCTGGACCATTGTGGGAGGTGAAGCACGGCTGGAGCAGCCACACGCACTCACCCTTCATGTCCCAATTCATTCGCATGGACTCACGCTCACTCGGCTTTTTCTTTCTCAACACCCTGAAGATGGCTTCTGGAGCTCTCCTCTTGCTCCTACCTCCAAAGCACTGACAGAGAAAGATCTCACCTCTTCAGAGCCAGCCCTCACCACCCTCTTCTGCCAGAAGCCAGAGCCGACCACCACGTGTCCACTCCTCCCATGGGTGAGGAGCCAGGGAACATCAGCAGCTTGGAGAAGATGTTTTCCCGTGGATGGATCAAGAGCAGGGAAAGGGCTGGGGAAGTAGGAAAACCTGCATTCAAGCCAGCAACGCTTGTTCAACTGCTGGTTAGTGGCTCCACAGGAAACACCTTCCCGTGCTCACCTGGAAAGACATGTTCCTAGCGAGGCAAGGCTGTCAGTGGGCAGGGAGTGGACGGGAGGCTGCAGAAGATACACCCCTTGGCAGATACAGCCTCCTCTTCGCCACAGTCAGCAGACGAAAAGAGGCTGCCAGCGAGTCCTTCAGCTCTCAACATCCTTTTGCTCTCTGCTTTGCAGTGTTAGGGTCTGCTACAGCCATTTCTTGAGAGAAAAGGGCTTTCTCACCCGGGACTAATCAAACCTGGGCTTGCTCCTAAATAGCTCCAGTATTTGCCATTATAATATGCCTTTACACTCTGTAGTTTTATTTTAGACTGAAGCTGTGAGGTTGCATGGGAAGTTTTTGGACAAATGCTGCTCTCTGCCCCTTCCTGAGCTGCTGCTGGGCCAAGCAGTGCATAACCAGAGCTCTGTATGGATGTAGCACGTTCCAAGTCCAAGCTTCTTAGACCCTTACAGTATGGACAAATCCTGGCGTAAGTATCAGGGAGGACCTCAGCTTTTACCACAAGCTCACCAAGACATCTCTCCAATAGCAATCCCCCCAACAAGGCTGGCCAAAAGCATCCCAAAGGGCTTGGGAGAGCAGAAACCTGGAGCAGGAGGTTGAGACAACATCGTACCCAGGTCTCACCTACTTTGTGGAGAACAACCCAAACCTGCCTGTGCAGAGCTGCTGGGTGACAAGGAGAAGCCACCCAGGCCTGTCCCACTACTGCCAGCTCTCACGGACGGGTACAAGACAAGGTCCTCAGCCCCATGGCTCTCCCGCTGACCTCCCTGGGAGTGCAGGGTGCAGCAGAAGGCTCCCAACTCTGTCAGGAGAAGGTTACTCAGATCAAAAGCATGTGCTCGTGTGTCATAAAACCAGACACTGCTTCCTCCTCCCACCACCCTCACCGCGGAGCTGGGCAGTATCTCCAGTGCTCGCCACAGCACTCCAGCCACACACCACCAGTGGACTTGCCGGCCAGGAGCACCTTTCCCGTCACACGCCTCCGAGGTGGCTCCACCACATCCCCTCAGAGCATGGGCATGGACTGGAGGAGACCTGCACAGACATGACAGGACAATCACATCCCCGAGGGGTCCGGCAGGGCGCTCTCAGCTGGCACCCAGCCTTACCTTGTGACGTGGGACGTGTCATCCCTTCCCCTCCTCTGCCATGACGGTGCCAGATGCTCAGAGCAAAGCAGCATAGCTCCAGTGCCACCAGTGCCACCACTCATAGCCATCTCCCAAAAGCTGGTCTCACTCCTCCCAGGTGCCGGGTACTTTCCACACTCAGACCCCTCCGTAGATACTGCTTCAAACAGCTTCTGGATGGCCAATTAAGGCCCGTATCAGCTGCCTTCCCACACCTTGATGAGACCACATGCCTGCACTGGTGCGGAGCTGTGGCTCAGGAAGGCTGGGACATTAAGTAGGAAAATGCTGATTTCACAAGAGTCTCTAACAGCACAGGAGAAGCAAAGCCCTACTTGGGAGAGCTGCAGATCAAACCAAGCCAGGAAGCATTTCTTGCCAGCCACGAGGGAAGGAAGGAGAGGAGGAGAACCAGGTGAAGCTAGGGATGAAGCACCATCTGCCGTGTGTCTTTGCGGGATGCCAGCCAGATTTCACAGCTCTGAAATGGAGACCTCTCATTCGCAAATACACGATGGTGTTTGGCGAAATCAAAGGGCTGCGGGGTCAGGATGAAACATTCCTCCATAGCCGTGAGTCAGCCTGTAGCGTTGCTGCGGACAGGAAGCCCCATGAGTCACGGGCTGCAGCTGGGTTGGAGATGACCACGAAGAACATCACTGTTATTTATAGCCAAGACATTGATATAGGCAGAAAGACCCCAGCAGCTGCCCCCGGGGCAGGGGCCACACAGTGCATCGCCCATCAGGTCCTGGGCACCTACTGCTCTCATCTTCTGCGTCCCCGTGCTGGATTCCCAACCTGGAGCCGGGTTTCTGGTGTGCTGGATGTGCCCCCTTCACCCAGGTGACACTCTCCATCCAATAGCCGGTCTCAATGCTAAAGCCAACGTCACCGGTTGCCTAAATACAGCATTTCCCAAGCCTCTCCCCCCATGAGCGCCACTGTTGGAAAGAAACGCGTGAAAGGACAAACACAGATTTTGCAGAGGGATCCCTAACACGATTGATCAGTAATTCAAGAGGCACTAAGGAGATACAGAAACTCTCCCATGAAGTTTTTCTTCCACCTTGAAGGTTTGGCTTCTCCAGGTTTTCCAGCCAGACCTCGACTCTCCTCCCAACTGCGCGGCCAGCCCTCATCTCAGACTCATCCTCCATCCTCCTCTGCACCCTCATTTTGAGGCATTTGGGTTGTGCATCCCCAACGGTGAAGGAGCAGCTGTGAGCTCAGCATGCGGAGCCGCGAGGCCAGGAGCAAAGCTTGCCAAGAGGCTTGAAGAAGGGCTGGTTATGAGTAGCTGCCCTTTGCTAGCTGGTTTGCTTCGTGCCTCCCTTCCGACTGCGCGGTGCACTCAGCCAAATGTCATTAAAGGTTTATCCACACGCTGATCACCTTATTTGCCTTCAAAGCTGGAGCGAGATCCCTCTCCCTGGGGAGAGGCGGTAGCTGTTGCACCACCTTCAAAGCCAATGGAGGCTGCGCGGACGTGCTCCAAGCTTCGCACGGCTGTGGGAATTGGTCAGGATGCTTCGGAGAGAAGTGGCTGATGCCTTCAAAGTTGAGTACGGGTTGATAAGCGGGGAATGGAGAGAGACATTTTAGCTCCTACTGGGTAATTATCACCTTCGGAAGGCTGAGGAGTTAGCTGGTGGGAGGGAAATTATAACCTAGCATAAAACCAATCTCTCTCCCAAATCCAGTCTCTTTAGTGCTCAGGAGTGTTTGGTCTGGTTCCAAGGCTCAGCTTCTGAAGGAGTTTGGAGAGGTCCCTTGACAGACCTCCAACCCGGCTGCAAAGCAGAGACCGCATCCCTTTTGTTCAGAGGTGCACGAAAACGGGCAACGCTTCACAGTGAGAGGCTGAGGGAAAAAAAATGGCTTTGCTCAGGAGAACTGGTTGTGTTGAGATGAGAAGTGACTTAATTACAGTAAGTCCTTTTACAGCAAAACTGCCAGGTGCTAAAAGACTTTTTAATTTAGCAAAGAAAGGCAGATCAACGCCAAGCATCTGGAAGCTGAACCTGGAGAAAATCCAATTAAAAATCAGGCAATGCTGCAAGTGGAACAAGCTATGAAGTGATGGATTATTCATTCCAGGATGTCTTGAATTCAAAGGAGGGGGAATCTAATAGATCCTTCTAGTGCTATATCTGTTGATGATGAACACTCCTGCCCAACTTCCGGGAGCATGCTCACTTCATTGCAAAAGCAAGGCCAGGAGTTTGGCTAGATGCAAAGTTCCCGTGCACGTGATGGAGGACAACCCACAAATCCTACTAGGTAAGTCGCACTATTTTATGCTTGGAGGCATTAATAACCCAGAACTAGCAGCCAACTCCATGGAAACCAACTGGTACTCAGTGACAAGTTCTCCTGTTACTATAGGAACAGGGCCCAAACAAATAAAAATTACCTATAATTTTTCCTTCCCAAAGTTCTCCCACATTGCATTTCCATAGCAACTAATTAGCTCATTAGTGATCTGAACCAAACCAGTGGACTGGTGGAAGTGCCCGGCTGCTGTGCCTGCTCCGTCCCCTCTCGCGGTTTGCTGAGAAGAACCACTAAAACAGTTTATGCCACATTTAAGGGGAAAGGCTTGAGCACGAGGAGCTGGGTATCTCGGGGCTGGATTTCTTCATGCCTTCCCCGTGATACCTCTGATACAAATACCACTTGGTCCCTTCTATTTCTAGCTGTCACCTTACACTTCAGTTTCTTGACCTTGTTGTTTCCTTTCGAGACTCCCCATGTCTCCTCCAGGCTCAGCGCTGGTCGGTTTGACAGCTGCACGGCTTGGCAAGGTTCTCTCATCCTTCTGGCCGTGACATTCGGGTCTCTTGGCTTGTTGCTGTCTTCTGCACGGAGCTAATGCACTTCATCTGTGGGGTCCTTGCAGGAGTCTCTCTCTTCTATTTAACACTCCACAACTACAACCCTCCATCCTCCCCTGGCAGCTTACTGTCATGGGTCTCTTCCATCTCCAAGCCTTGCTGGAGCATCGTTTGGCCACTTCCACCTAAGTCCCACCAGTCTGAGCCCTGGGGAAGCTACCGCTCAACTCTTCGTGGCCAAACCACTGCCGAACACTTAGGTCTGAAGAGACCCACCACTCTTGTTCAAAGGAGCAATGGATGATGTTGTCACCTTCATGGCCAAGGGAAGACTGTAGCTTTGCAGACTTAGGGCTAGGAGGATGCAGTGGATCACCCTCTCTGGATTTCAAGACATTCCGGGCACACGGTCCCCCCCTGAGGCCGACAGACGCATTCGCACTCCACGTACCGCCTGTTTGGCAGAGTTGAGGCTGAGCACCTGGAGCCAGGCTGGATGGCGTGTTAAAAATCGACCAGAAAAAAAACCAAAAATGTTTAAAAAAAAAAAAACTAAGTGGTAGAATTGCTGTTGACAAGTGTTGGTGTAATTAACACAAACGAGTGCATCCAAGGAGATCAGATGTGTTAAACCACAGCTGCATGCCCACAGAGAGGAGATGCTACCTTCAATTAGTGTCAGAAACTTTGGGAAACAGAGATCAAGTCTGATTGCCTTCACTGTAGTAGAAATCTGCTGAAACCTGAAATCCCCTGAAAATCCCTAGAAATCCACTGACTTGCAGCCACAGGGAGACACAGCACAGATCATCTTGGGTTTGTTTCCTGTGATTTGGATATTTCAGCAAGGAGTACTTACTTACTCTCAAGGAGTAAGTTATGAGAATAAGTCTTGTAGTTTGGGCCCTCAAAACAGGACAATAAGGTATAAAGGGTGGGGAAAAACAATCAGCAAGGAAAGGCAAGCAACTGGGAGTCTTTGAAACCAGCAATCTTCATTCTAAGTCTGGGGCCTTAAATACAAAGCGAGAACAAAACACCTTCCAAAGAAGGGGGGGGCGTTCAAGGGAGAACAGCTTTTGTCACCTGAATTTGCCCAGCTTTCCTTTTCTCCCAGCCTTTCGGCTGGACGGACCTACTCCTGGACACCTCAGGTCCATGCTGAGCTACAGGAGGGGAGCAAGTCCCTCGGGGAGTCAAAGCCCTGCAGAAATGCAAAGTTTCCTTCTCACATTCACTTCGGTTTTTCCATTCCAGCACTCCTGGGAGTCTGGATTATTCGCAGAGAGAACAGCAGAGTATTCCTCGCTCCAGAGACCCATGTGTCCAACCCCCCCCGGGAGCCACGCCTTCACCTTTCCCTCCTGCAGGGTGATTAGTATCCTTTGGGACAACCTGAATGCTCAGGACCTGGGGGCTTCAGTTAAAATCCTTTCCTGGGACTTCTGATAGAGTCGGCAGCATGGAACATTTCTCCTGAGCCCCTCATATAAATTGTTGATGAGGATGAGTCAGTGGAAACAAGACATCTGAGCGTTGGTTTCATCAAAGGCAAGAAAAATTACCCTAATTTTCATGGATTAGGTATCACCAGATGGAAGGGAATCTGTTGCAGAGACCACTGACACTGTCTGGAAACCTGCCCATCCTTTGCACCCTCGGCTCGTGACGCTTTCTGGTACAAAGACTCCTAAATACAGGAAACCCTCTTCCATCCCATCCTCGTTACCAGGCTGCAGGGGTGCGTCCCCCACCCCACCGCAGGTGACAGGAATGGCCCTTCCCTCCCGCCACCAGGGCAGAGGTGGCAGCAGGAGGGGGGAGCAGGGGCCAGGAGGGGACATGTCCCCGTCCCCCAGAACTCCTGTCCTCTGTTACGTGGGCATGCAGCATCTGGGGTCCTCAATGGGAAGAATATGATGCTCATGTCGATGGTTTCTTCTTCCTCACCTTAGGATCCACTTGGGGTCATTTTTAGATGTTCGCTAACGTTTTTACACCTTGCATTTTCTCCACTGGTCTGCCGCTCCATGTTAAATCTGAATTTACTCTATACCGCGTCGTTTCTGTATTTTAGATACTATTTCTATGTTCTTCCTACCCCTAAAACCAGCTTTGTTTAGCTCTAGCTCTACACGTCCTTCACTGACTCTTGGTGAGTTGTTTATAGCCGTGGGGTCTCTGCTGCTACTGCAGGGACCCAGGTCGGGACCCAGGTCTCACCATCCCATGTCTCTGCTCCTCTACGCCACATCCCGTGTCTCCACTTCTCACATCTCTACTTTCATACCAGGCCTGTATTTCTCTGTCACACATCATTATATTAGTTTAAAAAAAAATAAATAAATTGCAGGTGCACAGGAGGGCTGAGCCCACATCCACACACGGACACCACCAGCCCTGGGTGAGGACAAGCCGGGTACCACCTGCACTGGAGCAGCAGCGGTGGGGGATGCTGGATGTGGTCCCCAACAGCCCCCGGCTGCAGCGAGATGGAACCACCTCGGGGCTTTGCCAAGCAAATTGCAGGGGGGGGGCTTGGACCAGAAATAACACCACCTGTCCCCATTGAGACATGAAGTAAATTCACTTAGCCCAAAAACATGATCTGACTCCAGGATGGATGGAGCCTGGCTGTCGTGTATCTTCTCTGGTGTCTTGTAGGCACCAAGCAGCATCAGCAGCAGCACACAAGCCCCCATCCCACCTCCCTCCTCCACCAGCCCCCATCTCCGTGTCACCCATGGGAATCTGATTATCAGCAAGATCTCTGCCGCTGTCAGATGTGATCAAAACCACAATTCAATTAAATTTGATTGGATTGAAAGCCGAGGGTTTTGAGGAGACAGGCACGTACACCCAGAGTGGGCCACCGTTCCCTGGGAAAGCGGGCTGACATCTGCAGGATGGTCACCCCCAGGTGAAGGAAAAGCTGGGATGCAGCTCCAGCCCCAGGATGAACTCCATCCCTTGGGGCCAGGAGCCTTTGCCAGTTCATGTCTCCGCCTCGCGGAGGATCCCAGATAGAGTAAGGTGAACCCAGCCTCCGGGAGATGCTTTTAATTCTTTCTCATCTTTTGAAATCAAATGAAATTCCAAAGGAGAAACTTTGTCATCTGAGCAGCACGCCTGGAGATGAAAGGGAATTCTAGATGGGTATTTCATCTCTTGCTCTTGTAACGAACGTGAACACAAAAAAAGAAAGAAACAAACAAAAAAAAAAATCCCAGACACAGTTAATGAGCTTTGCATTTAAATGTGGCACCGATGTCACCGTGCAGACTGTTCCCTCAAGGTCCCGCGTACCTGCTCGCACCAGGCGACGGGCGCGGGACAGCCCATCGGAGCAAATATTGGATCAGATTAAATTTCACTACTGTTTACTAAATAAAACATGCGTTTCGAGAAATCAAGAAAAAGTTTGTTAAATATTTTAGTACATCTGGTCTGCTCTTCCCCACCCATATACGGACTTACAAAATGCTTTGCATATTTATTTTAGTATGCACTAGATTTATTTAAAAATAGCATCACCAGCACTGGAAACAAGCTGGTGAAAAGATGCAAGCCCACTTGCTTTTCATCTAGATCTTTGCATTGAATCAATGAATCCAAAATTAAACAAGGTTGGGTGAACTAAATCTATACAAGGACCTATTTGCTGATCAATACAGAAATGGATGCCTGGGATCTCTTTACTGTGTGAAATATGAGGACTTATGAGAGAGAAATTACTTTTGTTATTATATTTTTAAAAAATGAGATTTAATCTCCCCACATAAAAAAATTATTTATCAGAGAGATGCTTTCTCCTAAATAATTCATGCTGGTTGTATAGTACCCAGAAGAGAGAAGACTCCTGTCTTCCATTCCTAATGAGAGGGAAAAAGACCTCCAATATTTTTTTCCTGGGTTCAGTTTCATCAGCGCGAAGAGCTGAAACTGTCCTTGGCTTCTAGAGGGTGTCCTCCCCTACCACTGTGGGGGTGCTGGCTCCCCCAAAACGCAAAGAGAAACCACCACACGCTGCATATGGAGAGAGAAGAGCTTCTGACATGTCTGGAGGCCAAACACAGATCACCGGTAAGAAGCACCTGGCTTTGATATTGAGATTCAAGGGATGACGATGGTGTCCAAGTAGCTGGAACCCACCTGACAGAGGGAAGAAGGGTCTCCTGAAGAAGCCACATAATTGTGGCCATAATATAAGTCCAGACTCCACTGTCTGTGGCTGCACATGTTCCTCCCAAACAGGGTGGAGGTGAAGCCACCCCGGGCTGCACCGAGCACCGGCTCACCCCGCAAATAGGAACCAAAAGAAGACCCAACGTCAACCCAGGCCACCCCATATGAAGGACATGGGAGACACGAGCCACAAAGGTCTGTGGAAATCTCTCCTGGCCCAAAATGGTAACAGGGTGGGGGCTGAAGAGCATGAGTTTGGGAAAGAAAGATGGCTGGCCTTTTGGCTCGTCTTGGGGACAAAATTTGGGGCTGGCTTTAGGAAGCGCCTTGCGCAGCCATGTGCTCAGCCAGGTCCCTTTCTCCTGAGCGTGCTGCAATAACTGATCCATCCAGGGCTGTACCTGCTCCGCGCTGAATAAATCTGCATATCAGCCGCTTGCATGAATGAAAAATGCATGTGCCAGTAAATCAGAGGTGAAATAATACATCTGTTGTCAGCACTCTTTTTTTTTTTCCCCTCTTCCACGAGTTTCATTAAGAAGAGACACACCGTCTCTGATAAAGTTAACACCACCGGTTCACTAATTGTTCCTGACACTTCCCGGTTGCTTTGATGATGGATCGCTGCAGAAACAGCAGCCCCAGGCAGGCAGGCAGGAAGTCACCTCTTTGGGCTATTTCTGGAAGAAAACATAACAACGCTGCAGAGCCCGTGCCAGGGAACAGCCCCAAGCTGGGGACACGGGGGTGGCAGGGGTGTCCCAGGAACCCTGTGAGGTGCCAGCGCCGGATTTGGATCCCGCAGTGCTGCTGGCTCCTGATGTGCTTCCTCTGAACGTGCGAGGGCATGAATGAAAGGAGGGACGAGAAATAGGTGACACATCACGGGCCCGGGGGGCAAACTGAGCTGAAGGGACAACCCCAGCCCCAGCTTCCCTGATCACCTTCATCCACCCGCATCGTTCAGCCCTTCTCCTGGCCAGATGCTGGGCAAACCCAAAATGACTGGCTTTGAGCCCAGTGTCCTCTCCACGGGCTGCTGCCGCTCCAGCTGTTTGCACCCCCACAAGGAGGGACTCCCCGGTGCAGAGGATGCGGAGGGACTGGGTGCTTGGTTCCCACTCACACCTCATGGGATGGTATCAGCCCTCTCCTGGGCAGGGCAAGGCTGGTGGTAGCAGCCAGCTCCGCTCCACATCGCCGCGGGCTGCCCGGAGAAGCCGGTGAGGATGCCGGTGGCCCCCACCTCTGTGTGAGCCCCGTCCCCGTGCTGTCCCCACGCTGCCCCCCGTCCTGTCCCTGCGTGGCCAGCAATCAGGTTAGCAGCTTGCAACACACTCAAGCACACAGCAAAGAGGCAACAGCTGCTTCCCACTGGCCCAGATCGAGGATTTTAATTAAGGAGAAGATTTGGGGGAATAAAGGGGAAGATCACTCCCAACGCTGTAATTAAAGAAACTCGGGGCGAGGCGGGACGAGAAGGAAGGACGCATCCTGCTGCCGATGGGGCTCAGCTTGGGAGGGCAGTGTGAGGGGGGTGGAGACCACCACCGTGGCCCCGGGGTGCTGGCACAGCCCCCTCCCCAAGGGCAGGCATCGCCCCAGGTCATGGACGCTGCTCCGCACCCACAGAAACAGCTCCTCGCGGAGCTGCCCCAGCCCTCCAGCAAGACTCGCCCAACACAGAGCAAGCAGGCGCTGCCGCCTCCTGAAAAATACATCAAACCCAAATTCTTGTCGATTCAGCTCTGAGTTAAGGCGAGGGTTTGCCAGGCTGCCGAGGCAGGAGGATCCTCGTGGTGCTCAGTCCTGGCCCCGGTTCACCCTCTCCAGGCTGAAAGGGGCCAGGTCAGAGCCTGGGATGCCACCATGGCTTTTGGGAGGTGGGTGCTAGTGCCGCCAGGACCTGCAGAGCACTTCTGAGCCATGCGGAGAGGTTCCTGAGAAGCAGCGCTGCTTGCAACTCGGTGTGCGCCGGCGCTTCAGGAAAAACACCGGTTCACTACGGAGCTGCCGAGAGCAGCATCACAAGCCAAGGACGGGTGACCAAGGCCACCAGACCTCCTGCCCTGTCTCCAGCAAGATGGGAGTGACTGGCTGGGGAGGATCAGAGAGCTGCGCTGGCTCCTGGTGTCTCCATCAGCTGCCGAGCCGGGCACAGCCTGTGCCACCAGTCCTCTCAGGGGTCATAGAACCTTGAAAACCCCTTGCCTGGTCTAGGGGGAGGTGTCCCTGCCCGCGGCAGGGGGTTGGAACTAGATGATCTTTAAGGTCCCTTCCAATCCAAACTCATTCTATGAGTCTATGATTCCTCTAGTCCCTTTTAACTCCAGCTTCTGCTTCAATTCTTTAACAGATGGGAAAGGGAAGGGTGCAGCCACCCTGCCGGGCCAGCCAGCTGCGAGCCAGGTACTTGCCACAAAACACATCTGGCACCAGATGTCGACGGCCCGCAGAGGGGGGGGGCTCAGCACAAGGCAGCGAGCAGGGAGGGGAGCCGGGGTGAGACTTCGATAGTGGGAAGAGCCCATAAACCACCTTTCCAAACAATAACAGCCAACCCTTCGTTAGCAGTGATGGCCACGGGAGCCAGGATGGGACCCCAGACCCAGAAGGGCTCCAGGAGCAGAGGTTACACCCTCGGATGTGTGAATAGATGTGGCTGTGCCCAGGACTGTGGTCCCCACGTCACATTAGGGGCTGGGAAATGAGGTTTTGAGGAGAAAGGTGGAGGAACAATCCCTCGTAAGGGGAAAGAGCCCCTGGGTGAGACATGGAGCAAAGCAACAGACCCTGACACGCGGTAACCACAGTGTAAGTCTCCCAAAAAACCCCTAAAAGCCCTAAAAAATCCCCAGTGGGATGGGAGGTGCTGAGAAGCACTGCTGGCACCCTGACACCTGGCGCTGGCAGAGTCCTGGAAGCCACCAGCACCTGCGCATCCTCCTTGCTTACCCCAGGCTCCCAAAAATTGCACCCAACAACATTGCCCATGACTCCTGCCCGGCTTCGCCAGGTCGTTCCCTGTCCCCGGAGCTGCACAGTGTCAGCCTGCATCCAGGCGGGTGAGGCAGCGTCGGATCCGCACGGCAGCTGCCGTGTATTTACACAACCACGACGAGCCCTGCGAAGCCGGGGCAGGCAAAGAGCATTGCTGGGGCTCCCGTTCCCGGGGCTGGGGGCAGCTGCACACCAGTTAAACACCTCCTGCCACCAGTAAGGGCTCACCAGGCACAGCTTCTATTGCAGGGTCACATCCCAGGGCACCCCCAAGCTCGTTCAACAGCTTCTCATCTCCGACGCTGAATGGGACCTGTTGCAAGCAGTGATATTCTGCAGGGCCTTTGCAGAGGGTTGAGATGACCTAGGGAATAATTAATTAATTGCCTCACTGAGCTGGAGTGGCGATGCTTGGCAAAGCCACACATGCAACGCACTCTTCATGGTGTTTGCGGCAGCTTCCCACCAAAGCTGGAGCTTTCATCTGAAACCTGGCGTTTTATTTATGAAATCTCAGCTTCCGTAAGAAGAAGAAAGCATAGCGCTCCGGGATAGACATAAGCGGTCCTGGGCAGGGAATGACACCAAGGAAAACACAGCTGATATCAAGGTAACTGCTTTGGTTCATCAAGGTTCCTGTCTCCTCCACTCCCAGCTGCTCCGAGATGTAAATCAAGTGCAAAAGCCACGCTGGCTCACCAGGCTTCTCCGCAGCCCTCTGCCCACGTGCCTGCAGCACTCGCCGCCGCTCCCGGCGTCTGGAAATAAACAGCCTGTTCCAGCACCGCTTGGTATTTCGAGAAAGGTTAACGCAGCATGCGAAGGGCCAGAGCCACCACTCACGGGGGCTGGGAAGCCTCCAGGCGAACCTGCCAGGGAACCGGGGCTCCCCGCGTAGGAGGTGACCTCCTCGGCCCCCCACGAAGCCCTCACCTCAACCTTCAATATTTTCAGGCTTTGCGCTGCTAAAGCTTCCTTCTCCCACCCCCATGTTTCCCCAGCAGCGCTCCCACCTCCGAAAAAGCAGCAGAAATTTGGAGCCAAGAGGGAAGCCAGGAGGTCTGCATTCGCCAGCCAGCCCTGCTTTGGGGGCTCCTGCAGCGGAAAAATCACCCCAGTTTCCCCACACCCCAACGATGGGGGAGCGGCCGTTGGCCCGAGCGCAAATCCCAGAGGAGCACAGCAGCAAAGCAGTTCCGTACGGACCAGTCCCGCACGGCTCACTCCATACATGCACAGACACTGGGAGCTGGATTTGTAAATCAGGCTGCCGGGATGGACGGAAAAGCCTTGGAGATGCTTCATCCCAGCCAGTGGTGAAAACAGCAAAGCTTAGGAACTCACATCCACAGGTAATCAGTTAGCAGGGGGAAAAGGGAGGGCACCAAAGCCCCGGGATAGCCATGGTTAAGCCAGAGCTTGAGCTTTCCTCACCTCGGAACAAGCCGCCTACGCTTCCGCTTGGAGACACCCGGAGCGGCTCACCACGGGCAGCGAAGACCTTCTCCACCCAGGGGCACCTCGCAGCCCCTTGCCCCCGCGGTGGGCTGCAGCAGCTCCTCCACGGGCCAGCTGAAAGGATTTTAAAGCCTCTGGCTGGCCCAGCTGGGCCTGGAAAGGCTGATCCCTATTCCTGAGCTCTCATTGGTATTCCGTAGCTTCAGCTCGTTAGCACTTAGGTGCTCCAAGAGCGGGAGCGTTGGAAGTTTCTGGGCACGACAGCTATTAGGGGAGGATTGAACACATCTCGCACAAGCTAACGACCCGCGTGAACTCTCTAGTTTATGATCGATCTAGAAGGTGCCCACGGGCCGCCTGAACCAAAAAAAAAACCCAAAAAAACCCCAAAAAACCCTGCCCTAGATACGGCCTCAGCCACCTTCAGAAAAAGAAGAAAAAAATAAGCAAAATAAATAACCCGCAGCCCCAGAAAATTGGCTGCATCATCACACCCCCTGCTAATGCTATTAGCCAGCCCTCCTCCACAGCCGGCTCTTCAGGAACGGTGTGAGCTCCAGCTCCGCAGCTCCTGGAGAGACCCACCAGCCCAGCAAAAGGCCAGTATGACCAGTACAAACGCCCGTGCTGTACTGGGAGAGCGCGTTCGGGGGTCTGCCCGCTTAGAAAGACCCCTGCCGGCACACGCCGCACAGGAAAAGCCAGGGAAAGCTGCTGGCCTGTAAATCCGGGAAGGCTGAGCTGCCGGAACGCCGACGGCCCCGATGTCCGCGCCCCGTGTTGGATGTGTTGAGTTTTCCCTTCTCTGCAGCGAGGGCCGCATCCCCCTCGCCGGGATTCGGGCTCTGCCTGTTGGCGCCTCATGACAGACCCACGGGGACGTCACCGGGCAGAAATAACCTCTTTTTGCCTGTATTTGAGACAAACGGAGCGGGGGGGTGGCGGGAACCCCACCATTTCTCCCAAAAAGGGAACTCAAAGTGATGAATTTTCCGCTTCTCCTGAAGTTCTCCCCTCGGAGGCACTGCTGGGGTTGTCACGGCTCTCCATGCAGCTATTAAGCTGGTAATTAAAACGGAGAGCCCTCCGGCTCGGCC
>VZSF01007828.1:0-50920 GCA_013398295.1 Chionis minor | reverse complement strand
TTGTTTTTTCATATGTGGAAGCTGAAGTGGGTTTAAATCGCCGGCTGGGCACGCTGGTGGCAAAATCGCTCGCTTTCTGCGTGTTAAAAACTAGATGTGGCTTCCCACGTGCCTGTTACTTAATTTCCTCTTTAAATATTTAGGAAAAAAAACCCAAAAGTAGTGTGGTTTATAGACGTTACTCACCGAGGTAGAAATACACTGATATTCCGAATGTTGGTTTTTACTGGGCTTCTGAATGTAGCATGAGCCCAGAAACTCCAAAGAAACCAAGTTACCGAGTGAGTGAGTGCATATTAAAATGTTTCTCTCAATTATATTTGAGTATGGTACGCTAATTGTTGCTGTGAAAACTGCCTGCAAGTCAGATGGGGAAACAGTAGTGCCTGTAATTATATTGCAGACCTTGAGTATCGGTCCATAAGGTAAAGACTGGCAATATTACGTGACAATTGTAACCTAGCTTTCAAAGCTGCTGTTAACTTTGTGAGCCTTATTTTTACTTTCTTTTTGAGCTGTAACTTCTTCGAGATGCATGTAGAAAGCACTTTGGTTACAGGTTAAAAGGTATCATCCAGAGTATGCTCTTCTCGGTTGGTTGTGATGCGTAAAACGCTGGTTGTCTTATTTTTAAATCTCTTGCTTTCATTTGTATCGATTCCTTCATATGAAGGTTTCTCCAAAAAGGAAATAAAGAAACCAGCTAGTGTTGAGATTACATTTCAGTTATGAAGCCCGTCTTAATTGTTCAAAGGCCTTTCTCTCTTTCCTAATACAATTTTCGGAAGCTCTTTGAACAATGCTGTATGTAAAAATAGAGCTCAAGGTTGTTGTGTAGCTAAATTTATTGCAAAAAATGAGTAGGAAATGTCTAATAAGAGAAGCAATAAAAAGAGTAGATGTTGAGATAAGCATGTCTTCTAGAGGCAGTGGGCCTCTGCAAATCAGGATGATTGTAACCCAACTTCTGCTCTTGGAGTCGCCTTAGCTCAGGTGTGGCTGGGCACCACCTGAGGAAAGTGCTATGTTTTCAGGCTTGAGCAAACAGCTCCGAGGTTCCGCGATTGTGGTGGGGCTGGGGAGCAGCTCCCTGCAGCTGGGTACGTTTTTACTTATAGATTTACCAATTAAAATTCCAGAGGAAGAATTCATAAGGTTAGCATTCTTGCCAGAGGTTCCCCCCGGCTCCCTTCCCCCTGCTCTCCCGAAAATGAAAAGCAAATACTACTCTGCTTAAATAGTCAAAGCTTGAACGAAAGAAAAAAAAAAAAAGTAACTGTGGTTGATTTGTTGTCTGTTAATAAAATGATCAGCCACCTCCCACTGGGTTTCACTCACCTGTTTTGAAATACTCGTATGAGGTGAAGGCTGACTGATTTAAGCATAAACTGAGATTTCAGGAATTAAATAAACATGTTCCAGTCTAATTCTGTTTAGATCATGTCTGTTACTTGTATTTTGGTTTGTGTCATACTGTTGACTGTTCCAGTTTATTCATTAAAAAAACCCTTACATTTTGTAGTATATGATCTCACGCAAAACCACATTTTACGCTCATTCTGTTAGTGTGTTTTTGCTCTCTGATTTTTGTGAGCGTATGTAATGAAAATATTTGTTCTAAAAAGAAAACACTTGGAACTACAAAATGCTGGGAGGGGGGAAAATCTGAAATTAGAACTGCCACAAGTAAATTTTGCTAGGTATCACAATGACTGTTTTTATTAATTATAGCAAGTGGTGGTGCTTGACTGATGAAGAGAAGAGCAGACATGAGAAATGCATGAAACCGGATTTTTTTCTTTTTCTTTTTTTTTTTTTACAGTGACAGTTGTAGTCTGCATCAGCTGGCGTCTTACATGCTGAGAGGGTTATATGGCTGGCTTGTTTCTGCCCCTGGTTTATTCAGTTGTTTAGTAGCACTTCAGCAGTGGATGGGTTCTGTAAAATACTTGGATTGTCTGGATGGCAAGACACATGTGTCGAGACGCTTGCCTGTGTGATAAAACAGTGCTGAATAGTTACCCGGAATTGTCAGATAACAAGGAGTCCAGAATTTGCTGTTAATTTTTATGTTCTTAGGCAACGTGCTGGTGTATGTTGTACTTTTCTCCTGTTTCACACGTACGCACACCTCTCTGGATACGGGTAGCTTTTTCCAACCAAATGGTTTTTTGAGTGAGGGAGATCAGAAATCATTCTCATAGCTACAATGACCTTGGAGACTTCCAATGCGTGGTGTGTGGCCCCCTCATCCCGTAGCATCTTGAACGGGTTAGATCACAGAGGTCACTTCAACGTCTGAATAGATCCTCTTCCCCCCAAAAATGTGGCAGTGGAGGGTTGCTTTTGGTAGTACTATGGTTCGCCGCATCTTAGAACATTACTCTTTCCACCGCCCAGGACTTGTTTTTTGGGTTAGCTGTTAGACCTCTAGATAGCCTTAACTTAGGGAAAGCTTTTAATAGGCAAGGATACTTGTTTCAAAACTCTGAGGATATGTTACATTTATTATATAGTAAAGGCAAGAAGTGGTTGCCTCTCAGTTTACTTATTTTGACTGCAGTTCTTTGAGCAGTAAGATTATTTTTTCTTTCCCCCTTATATTCTTCTTGTGTTGAGGTTTGAAAACTGGATTCTTTACGTGGAGGCCGGTCTTTATCAATGCAGAAACACTTTGTTCACCCGTCTGTAACTTTAGTACTGCAGATAGTTCTTCTGCACCTATACCTGTTAAAAATGCAGTGTAATACGACAAGTAGTTTTCCTGAGGGGGTCTGTGTGTGTGTGATCAGGCTATTATGTCCGACTTGATTTGTTCTTACGAATTACTTATTCCAGGAAGAGCTGAAAAGTTGAACCGATGTTACTTGTTTCCTTGGGATTTGTGAGAAAGAGGGAACACCTCTCAAAATACATGAGATATGGTAGCTTGTGATAGGCTATTAATATTGCTTTAAATATCTTACTGAAAATTCTCAGCACCAAAAAAAATAATTAAATCTAAGCTATTGGCTGGGCAGACTGAGGTGGAGTGTATATCTAAATACTTCTGTCTCCTACGCACGTGATAAATGTAATTATAGTAGCTTCAGTTCATAATGCCAAACATCATCATCAGCTCATTTCTGTGAATATCTCGTATTGCTCATAAAAGCTGATGAGCTGTAAAGATCTAAATAAGTGATTTACTGGTACAAATCGCAGTATCTTAGAAGTTCAACAGTCACAGGACACAAAATCTACTTCTATGACTCAGATGGATGAGGCAAAGCTTAAGAATGAATTGACTCAAGAAACCTTACAGAGTTATTGCATGGCTTTGAAGCTGTTGATGGAGTGATGACCTACAAAGAAGAGGTGTGAAAATGGAAGAACTATATGGCACATAAGAGGTTCTCCGGCCTATCACCCTGCCCAGAGGGTTAGGCTAACTCTTTTTTAAGCACATCCTGATGGCCGTGTTTCTGACCTGTTCTTAAAGATATCTGACATGGGCATATTGTGTGGTTCCCTGCAGGAAAGCTTGCCTTCTGTAGGCTTGCCAAATAATAAAGATAGTGTCTAACCTGACCACTCCTAGTTGTTAAGTTTGAACTACAACTATTTGCCCAAGAAGAACTGTCTATACCTCCTTTTCATGCCGATATGCTTGTGCACTGTTCTGTCCCCCCACTGTCTCAAAGAATCAGACCATCTTGTTGCCTAAATAGAGCTTGGGAAAGGTGGGACCGGGTACAGTTCACAGGAGAGCACAGTCTATAATCTCCTAAAAATTACTCTGTTTCTAGAGAGTCTGATTTCTCTTTAAAGGTGACAGTTTTCATCTTTGACTGTAGAGTACAACAGCTGGATAACACTCATCCGAGTTTAGGGAAGAAGCTGTAGCTATTCTTTTAGAGAAGTATACTATATTGGCGCAGCTCATACCATGTATTATAAGATGGGGTATTGAACCAGGGAAACTGATGATCTGACAGAATTATTGCCTAAAAACACTGAGCAGGCAGGATTTTTCTGAAATGGAAATACGTGCCTACTTTTTGTATGCCCTTGTTCAGATTCTTGCCTACTCCTAAAATGTGCTTTATTTCTCTGTTAGCGCACATAATGGCTGATCTGTTCTAATGTTCACTCAAGAAATAAAATAAATTTTCTAGGCCAGAGTAGTTCTGTTGCAGGTTTTTGCTATTATCTTACTGATCACAGTCAAAAGCCATGCTTCTGCCCTAGTGTCACATGTGCATAACTTAAAATATTTTTGCATGACATCCAGGCATGTGAAACTCTTATTAGTGCATGCGTCCATATTGATAATTTCTTGGTGTCTCCAAAGACTTTCATCAATGAGGGAAGAAAAAAAACCCCTTAGTTCTGAATGCATGAATGCTTATTTGTTCCAACAATACCTGCTTGCTTTTAGTACCAGGCAGTGATGCAGCTTTCCCAGTGAGTCTGCAGATTGGAGTTATTCTCTACATAATGTGAAATTAAAGTCAACAACTTGAAAAGAATTATGTTGGCCTTCTAATGGTCATTCTACCTACAGCTTTACAATAACTACACTAACGCATGTGTGAGTATCTTTCTGCAGAATTTGGGTTCATTCTTGCCCATTGGCTTGTGCTATTGAAAAGTTATGCTCTGTAGTTATTATGTGATGAGATTTATCTGTTTCATAATCATCTTGAACCAGATGTTTCACTTTTCTTCACCGTCAGAAATATCTACTGTAAATAGGTGCATAGGGCTGTGCAGTTTTGTAGCTGTCTTGGTCATGGTGAAACTGTGTTTATAAATTGGTGCTCATTTTAAGAGCAACATCTGGTCTAAATTTTGCAGCCAGCTGTTCACACCTAAAGGAAAATGTCATAGGTCTGGATGACTTGTGAATAATTAAATATTTGTATTTTACTAATCTTTTGCTGCCCTTGCCTAACCAGCGTGTGGTTGGGCAATAAACATGAAATGGTTTCTATTAGCAAATGTTGTCTGTATCTTCACTGAAAATACTTGGAGTAGTTGTGGTTTTGAGGGGCCTGGTTTGCTTTGTCTCTTTGATTTGTATGGGGGGGACAGACACAGAGGTTAAGCAGAACCCCGAATAACACCATTGAAAATACTTAAAAGAACAAACTTATACTTCTGTAACGTTTGTATACAATCTTGCTTTAAATTTTAAATTTCATTCTTGTTAAATGAATAACACCACTGAAAATATTTAAAAGAACAAATTTATACTTCTATAATGTTTGTATACAATCTTGCTTTAAATTTCAGGCTTAGTTAGAAGGTATGACACTGTGATAAGGCTTTTCATTTGGAGGTGTGTTTTACAGAATGGGATTTGAATGCTTTGAATGGGAGATAATCATGTGAGGGTGAACATATGATAGCATTCCTGGTTTTGTATAAAAACAGGAGGCATTTGCCAGTATCCACCTGCCAGCACAAAGGGGAAGTTTGTGAGCTAGCAAATGGGCAAAAAAAAGAAAGGTGAGAAATTCAGGAATGTGATGAGGTGGAATACTTGAGTATCCTGATTGTTTCAGGAGGCATCTAAAGAAATCAAAATAATTGAGAACTTGGTCTTTTTTTGAGCTGTTTCCTTAAATTAATTAACACGCAAGAAGACTAAACTTTCAGGCAAATCTTGCAAGTTGGAAAAGTTCTAACCAAATTCACTAGTTAGTAAGATGACAGCCGTTGCATGGGGTCGGTCCTCATGTAGCATCAACAAATACGTAACTCTCAAAACCTATGGCCTTAGTTGAGCTTCTGAATGAATTCATGAGCAGTGTAATATGTAAATACTCGTCATTAATGGCTACCGTTGTAGTACCACTAATCACTTGCCAGTGCGTAATTCTTTCTAAATCAGTTGAATATGTCTCTTCAAAAGCTTGAGGTGCTTGATAAGGGATTGACTTCTCAATAAGTAAATGAGAGTAATAGTGCTCTGCCGGATACTGTTTGTGCTTTGGGTATGTGTGCTAGTAGTAATCAACTTGCCCTGCGGTTACTAATGAGCCTCAAAAATGAAGTCTGCACTTGAACATAGTCCCTAGTGAATGAAGAGAATTTATCATTGGTAATCGGCATTTCCAACCTACCTCTAACAATAGCAAAACCAGCCTTCAGGATGCCCGCTCCCTGAACGGGTAGCTATTTTGGGGTGCGAAATGACAGGCGGAGGAAGCGCCCGATGTGCCTGGTGGGATTCAGCGGGGGGCAGCTGCAGTAATAGGCGCGCTGCTGCTGCACGGGCTGCTGCAGCTGGGCTGGAGCACTGGCTGGGAGAGCTCTGCCCCTCCGCCGAAATTCCTCAGGGAAGGAAGGAGTGGATGGGAGGCCTCCCTCCCCACAAGCAGCTGTGGAATGAGGATGAAATCCAATGTTTATTCTTTCTTCCGGAAACTATAGGAAACGTAGCGCTCGTGTAAGCTGCATAATAGAGTTTGCAGTTGCGATAGGGAGAGCCCGAATAGGACACAAGGAGAGCGAGGGGTTAGAAGTTCTGATGCTCTCGGAGAGGAAAAACTGCAGGATGGGTTATGGAAGCATTAAACTGCTTTATCAGGCAACTCCCCTGATCCTTGTTTGAGGGAATTTTTCTTCTGGTTTCTGAGCATCCTTAAAAGGGTTTTGACCCTTGGTTAGTAGGTGCCAGCTAAACTGTGCTGGAGCGCAGCATCCTGAGCGCTCAGGTGTAACTCCTAGTGGGAGCAGACAAGAGGATGCACCCTGTGGCTGGGGTGAGGGACTGGAATTCAAGTGACTGGTTTGTTTCCACTCTGCTGCTGGTTGGCTGCCTAGTGTAGGTAATCTTTTGATGGAAGCTGTCTGTGATTTGTCTTTTTTCTTTTAAGGGAGTTGCTCACTTTGATGCTACCAATTGTCCCGTCTCCTCTGCTGTTGTTGACTCGAAGAGTCTAGCTCTGTTTTGTAATGCTTGGATGTCTGAGAAGTTGAAATGATTGATGACACCCAAGGCTCTCTGCCTTGACACATACAACATAAAAATGCTACCAGTGGTCAAACAGGTGCTATGCGAGTGAGACATCTTAATAGTGGCACTGCTTTAGCTGGGCCACCACCTGCCTCTCTGGAACTGCTTAGAAACTGTTAGTTGAGGAATACCAAACGGGTCTCATCAAGACCTTCTGTAATACAGCAGTCGGAGCTGGAGAAGGCAAAAATCTCACTTCGCCTTCAGAAAACCAAAGTGCATTCTCGCAACTGGTTTATGGCTGTGGGAAGAATGAGTCTCTGGGACTCTGAAAGCCGTATGCCATCTGAGTGAAAGTACACTGATGTCAGGATGTTGCAACGGCCTCGCTGGTTTTGTTCGACAGTTTTCGGTAGGCAGAACGATGGGGAGAATGGCTCACTTCTGAATGGGAAAGGTGATGTCTTGTCTCCTAGAAGTTGCATTACTAATAGCAGCAAAGCTACTGTGGGAGATGCCTTTGTGTAAGAAAAACTGAGATGTACCACTTGTTTCTTATGCCACAAAAGAAACCTCTTATGACTGTTATCCTATCTAGATGTCTCTGTCTTGGAAATGATGTATTTTAGTAGCACTGTTACAGAGCAAAAATTCCAGTGAAAAAGATATGTGGATCACATAGTAGAAAGTGAGTACAGAAAGTGGCATTATATTTGAATAAGAAACCTCTAATTGCCTCTTAACTGTGAAGTACCATGGTATGTCTTGCTCTCCTGTTAGGCACAGAACACATCTGCTGGATTATCTGATCTGGTAGGGAAGAAAAAAAAGCTGTATTGCCAAGCTGAGTGCTGTATTTTCCCCAGGAGCTTCTGCCTGAAGAGTTGCATGTTGTAGCCAGAATGCCCCCCCAATAACGTGTAACTTCAGAGGTTATGACCTGTTTGGTTTGAGAACTTTCTATATACTTCTGCTGCCTGATAAATTGGCCTACTGGAACTTTCTAACTTCTTGGCTGAGGTTAAGAGCATGTAATTCTGTGGTGGAGGAGCAGTATGCAATTCAATACCACATAAGTACACATCAATTAAAAAGTGCCTAGATATGGGCAGGGAAGCTTAGTCAAATATTCCTTTAGGGGGAAAAAAATCTAAACAAAACACTTGTATGTTGTAGGTAAAGCTGTTTCTTTGTGACAGCCTGGAGAGCAAAAACCATTGGGAAAACTATTCCTGGGATGTCAGGTTAACCTTTTTTTAAAGGGGTTGCATTCAGAAGCCCAGTTAGATAAGAGCAGGGAAGGCTCTAATAGGTATTCTGAGCAGCAGTAGCTCTGTAGTCAGCCCAAAGGTGTTTTCTTGGAATCCAGCATTTACTTCCCCTGTTTGGTTTGGTGCAGAGTTGTTCTTTGTCATCTTGTGCTTGGAAGTGCAATTTTTATGGAATTTAAGGGATACGTCTTACACTCTTGGGATGTGTTGGTAATCAAAAATTGTTAAAAGAACTTGCTTAGCAGACACCTTGATTTAAAAATAACACACCCACTTCATTGTGATGCTATTCAGGGAAATGATTCAGTGCAGTTTCGGTGGGTTTAAACAATGGCTTAGTGGCACACCTATTTTGTAGAAAGTTGACTTTTAAATGGGATGCCTGTTTTCTACAGGTCTCTACGTAGCTAGCAGCTGCAAGGTGATACTTGGTAGTATACATGTCCTGTACAGAGCCTCCTTCATTACGTACTGTTTTCCCATGCACTGAAGGTTGCCAGGTGAATTGGAAACATTGGAATAGTTTACTGGATCCTTCACGTGTCTTTTCACAACTGTTTTATGTTGCAGTAAAACAGACTTAGGAATGAGTTGATTCACACACATTATATACGTTCAAGCCCATTTGAAATGGTACACTTGGTTTTTTTGCGCTCTACACACAGGGTAGTAGCATGCTAGCTCATTTGTCTTTATCTCTCTGTTCATGGTCCGTTTGAGTTGCAAATAGTAGAATACACTGTGGAGAGCTCATGGTCTTGAGCTAAGGTCCCAGTCTTCAGTTCTGTGCATAAATTCACGTTCAGAAACAGAAATAGTAGAGCTGACAGTGAGTGGCAGCCTGTAGTGATAAAGAGGTGTTGTGAGCACAGCTTCACGCAGAGCACTGGCATATCAATGCAAAATCCTAACTAAAGCCTCCCAAGTACAATGTCAGTTTTGCCTGCTTTATCCCTGCCCGCCTGCATCTCGAGCACACATCTGAGAGTGACTGTGCAGTGGATGGGTACTGTACAAATGAGTCAGTTCCTGTTCCTTTGGCTGAAGCTTCGTTAGGAGTTCTCAAAAAAGTATTTCAGAATGTGGATGTGGTCAACATAGTCATTTTCCAGGCATCTTAAAGGAAACCCACATCAACTGTGAAAGTGAACTTTGAACCCCTCTGTCCTGCCACTAACAGAACTCGAGCAGTGCTGGGCGGGAATGCTTGTTTGCTTCAGTCTACATCTTCCCTTGCAGTTTGCCCTTCTTGCCCTTGAGATTAAGTGCCTGGTTATTTTTTGGGAGAACTTCCAATGGTGCGTCTGCATACGACTGATTCAGTACTCCACTGGTTGTACCTCAGCTAGATATGTAGGTAGTAACAGCTTCTGACAAATTTTTAGGCCACACTTAATTGCTTAGCACACCTAAGTAATACTGTAAGCAGTTAAACCTACTAGAACCTGTAGTATTACCTCCCAGTTATTTTGGTCAGATGTGCTACGAAACACTTCACGTGTACTGCACCTCCTAGGATTTAATATATAGGTTTAGCTGAGTAAGTTCTCTTGAAGGCATCAATTATTAAAAGGGTGTCTCTTTTTTTGAGATACCGGATGAATTACTTTTACTGGGAATGTTTGTCCTCTGCTCTTAATCTTTGCCTGCTTAGAATGGCTTATTTTTTAAACAACTCTACTTCCTGACTTTTGCAGTGGATTTTTTGTACTTGTGGTTATGCGCACATAATGCAAGCTGTGAATACACCAGGATCTAGGCTCTGAATGGTGTTATCTCCAAAATGACTGTTTTAATACACTTCCTCTAGTTTATTGATATGTGCAACTCTGCCATCTAATTGTTACCTTGTGCTGATGTTTGTGTTTGTATAGTGCACTGGATTTCCCCATCGGTTACCCAGTGATGCTGCATGAGGCATTCTGCCAACAAAAGGGAGATGTTTCCCATGAGAGCCTTTAGAAGGCTGCTACGGCGGGATGGTAAAGCAAGTCTCAAAATGGCAACATAGACTTCATTTAGAAGAAAATGCTACTGTACAGGTGATGGGGGGAGGGGGGGGGAGTTCTGAACATGTTTTGGAAAATATAACTTCCAGGTCTCTTATCTGGAAACCTGTGCGTTATATACAGTGCTAACTGTGCTTTATAAGGAGAAAACAATTAGAGTGAAAAAGCTCGGTTATCCATAACTCTGAAGGTTGTAAATGAGTGACTCTTAGTAATATGTTTAGCCTTCCTTACTGTTTTTGACAGGGAAAAAGGGATTGTTTCATGCCTTACTTCACATCTTCATCACAGTAGTTGTGAATCTCTTACAGCCAGAGATACAAAAAGTCTGACGCTGATGGTGCCATTAGCAGACATAGAATGGAAAGTCAAGAGTGCCTGTTGTTCGTGCTGCCTATCGGAAGTGTTCACATGCGTGTTTTTGTTCTGCACTTCCCCCCCCCTTCACCTTTAGAAAAGAGCCAAGGATTAATGAGACTCGCTATTTAATAGTGATTCCTGTGTTACTGCTGTTACGAACTACCAGGTGTATCTAGACTTTACCAAATGGTTTATCGGGACAAATCTACCTAGTGTTTTTAAAATATATACATTAATAATAGTTAAGCTTTTGAACTGCTATTATACTACAAAGACATCATTTGGTTTTCTTCTCTTAATCTGATATTAAGAATGAAAGTATACAGTGCGAGACCTGAATTTAATATGGCGACATTTAATTTTTCTCAATGTAGTCTTGACCTGTAATAGGAACTTAGTCCTAAAGCTTTTCCTTCAAAGATTAAATTTAATTGCAGTAATGAATCTGACGCATTCCTGACTATTTTGCAGTGAATGTAATTTTCCTTCTTCAGGTAGCCTTGCTTTTAGATAAACTACTGTGAATGAACATAGAACTCTCTGATGCTTGTCTTCTGTGCTTATTACAGTGATAGGTACTGATTATTTTTTTTTAAACAAAATGAGTATTGACAAACTTATGTCAGTATGTCTTGCAGCTGTAGAGAGATGGCGGCCACTTCACTCATTAAACCATCTCTGTTCTGAAGCACAATCTTCATTCACAATACTGACTCAAACGCACATGTGAAATGGTTGGTCTGTATCCTCTCCTCGCTAACTCATACTTACTCTGAAGATGGGTTTGAGTTCTGTGCTTTTGAAATGTTCAGATGTACAATAAGGTTTTCGTGTGGTTGGTCATTCTCACTGTTCTGCTTGGATGCTTAGGCTTTAAAACTCTACCTCTGCCGTCACTTCTTTGTGCTGTATCTTTGGTAATGAAAAAAACCTTTTGGGTAGAAGGTTATTGAGTTGGAGGAGGCCTGATTGAAAAAGGCTTTCTTGTTTACACTAGCATACTGTGGATAATGCAGTACCTGAATACCTTAAAAAATAATTGGAATAACAAAAAAGCAAACAATTCCACGGAACTCATAAAGCTTCACAGAGGAACGCCTAGCACTTGCTCATGGTCTGCGGTGGTATTCTAAGAAGTAGGAATATATAATACTTGTATTTAAGATAAGATGTCTTACTAAGCAGCTGAATTTAACGATGACTAATGAGTGGGCATTGCAGTAAATCAAACTGGATGAAATAGGTCAGGTATAGCCTATGTTTCTATAACAGCCTGTAGTCACAGTCTATTTTGAGTTGTTTTTTAAATATGTGTTAGGAACCAGGAATAATGGCTTCTTGGCAACGTTCTCCACTTGGAGACTGAAATCCTTGCTGTGTATATCATGGGCACTTCATGCACCCTTGAAGTAGTGCTTATTTGGACCAGGTCAGGAGTCCTCTTGAGAAGCTCCAGTTAAGATCTGCTGTTGTAATGTAGCATTCATAACTCTCCAAGAAGAGCTTCTCAAATTGCAGAATGAGTTTAATCACTGTCTGCCACTACACACTGTAGTAGTGGAGTGTTAATCTCAAAAGTTTTGGTAGCAGGTATTGCTAAACGTACAGGTCAAAACTGAGACCACCTTGTGATTAGTGTAGTCTACTGTTCTGTCATAACCTGAATGTATTAGCAATCTGTATAAGATTAAATACTACTCATATTTTGTACTATTCAGGATTTCCCTTCAAGAGTCCTTTTTCAAACCCATCAGTATGTTAGTCGTTTTTCTTTTCTCAGTATTGTGAATTTCTGTCTCTGGCTGCCCTGAGTAAATTTGCTGCCTTCATTCGGAGATCACACTAGCAAAGGACAATATTCTTTTCCATTTGTTTGTCGTGCGTATATTTTTGAATCTCTGAATATTCCCGAGATTCTTGAGATGTTTCATCCCAATGAACTGGATACTTAGGTGAGCTGCCTTTTGGTTCTTTCCAGTTACATTTTATACAACAACAGTCCTTCACTAACTTCTGTCTTTTTCTTGGAGAAGGTTTAAAAACAGTTCATGTTACGAAAAAACTAGAAGATAATCTTGGCAAGAATTGAGTGGGTAAAACGGACTGGAGATTGTACCTCCTGTGGGAGAAGATGCTTCTCCAGCTGGTGCATCCTCTGTTCTGTTTCATGGTAGCTTTATCACTTGCACAAAATATTTCCACAAGTTCAATCTTCTCTTCCAGGTTCTGTATTTCCCTTTTGGAGAAAGGGATGAAGTAAAAGTTAAATCCTCATACTGGAATGTGGTCACATATACATTTTGACCTATTAAGTTTGTGGCTTTATGGTTTTTCTCCAGTATCCTATTTGTCTCCCTCTTCTAGCATTAGGTTGCTAAACTATGCCAAAGTCATCTTTGTATGTTACAAGTAGCCTTTAATTTATCAGTATTAGTAGTTTTGTCAGCGTCTCTTGCATACTTGAGACTTACCCTGGACTTTTGTGCCTTTTTACCTTAGTTATTGTGACATTTGCTAAAATCTTAGCGATGAGCAGTCAGTGTGCACAGAGTGCTTTTGTGCTGATGGATGCAGCCCTTTGTTTTGCCTACCTCTTAATTGTCTGCATGATGTCAAGCGTGAGAGGGTGGTCTGGCTTTGACTTGCATGTGCCACTCAAATGTTAATAGCCTTGTTAAACCACTCAGCTGATGGCCCAGGTAGTACAGTCCCAGGTCCAAATAGGTTTTTCTGCATAAATGCTTAAAGATGGTAAAGTAGTACTGATGGCCATCAAAGCTCTCATCACTCCAGTGCAAGTGTGTGCGCTGTGTCTGTATATTTATACATGGGGGGGGGGGGGGCAGGGGATCGTCATTTAAATGGGTGTTTCAGTAAGACACCGTCTTCTTGTTTCCCTATAAGCCCTCTGTCCTCTTCTGTATTTTAAAACTCCTCTGCCAGTTAAATTGTAGAGCTAGATCTGTGTGACTACTTTGACAGTGCGCCTGGGAGTACCAAATTGGAGTAAGAAACATAGTATCTTTAAAAGCATTTGTCAGCTTTGATGCCACTGTGTCCTTTACACATCACAATTCTGCTTTCTCTTAAGTTAAATATAGAATATTGCATATCTAGAGCTGTATGAATTGGTGTTTGTAACCTGCGTGTGACTTGCTGATGTGTATTACTTCATGCAGATTTAGTATCAGTAAATATTAGCCCTGGTTCTGTAGAATTGATGTCTATTTTGGGAAACTTCTCAGTACATCATACCTGCTGCTCTTCTGCTAAGCATATTTCTCTTCACCATTTATGGTCTAAAGGAAGCAAAGTCATGTGAGCTGTGGGGTAAACATATGCCTTTAGGTCTCTGTGGCATAGTAGCATGCTGTTGTCATGTGATAATCTTCAGGCAAGATAAAAAGTGTCCCGGGCCCTTTATATCTCTTGTAAAGATTCCTTAACACTTAAAGAATTGTAATCCTTGTTTTTAGTTGTGAGGACTTTCATCTTCTACATAATTTGGGGGACGCTTACCTAGAATACCAATTCTGGTTTAATTTCAACTTTTCTGAAAACTTTATCTTCATCTGTACTGTAATCTGTGAGTTATGTTTGGATTTCCAGGCTTCAGAAGGCTTTAATATTCCCTAATGTTGTTTGGGTTTTTTTTTTAGATGTCTACCTTAAAACTCCTTAAGATGCATGTTTTTGTTGAAGTTGTAGACTCTATTTTCTTAATTTATATCTGGATCATGTAACACTCAGACCTTCGTAACAGGTGTAACTTGCCCCTTGTGTTTTCAGAGTAAAGTTTGCTGCTGTATAAGATAATAGTCCCACCCTGGGTGGACTTGTTACCCTTTTTGTTGGGATGGTTCTAGCATTTACCAGGGAAAGGAAGGTGACTGTCATCTTACTGTGTGTCTCGGAGGGAGAAAGTGAGTCCCTCTGAGTCATAAAGCAAAAACAATGCCCAAACCATGCCTGTAGCCAAGGTTCCCTGTCCCACAGTCATACAACTAATTGCTTTAAAACTCATATCTAGGTATTCATTCTATCTTCTTTCCACAGCTCACCCAGGTCTGCTTGGGGGGGGGCAGAGTTACTTTCCCTATGGAATAGTAAGGTGATCAGAAACAGTTTTAAGTTCACAGCAGAAATGCGTAGTAAACTCCAGGTTGCACTTGGTTGAAAGTGGGGTGTGGGGAGGTGTTTGCCTCCCCCAGCTGACTTCACTTCATAGGAAGGCGATTAGAAAGAGGGGGTGGGGAACAGGACAGTAAATGAATTTGTATTCCTCCCCCTCCTGCTGCGTATTAGGGTGCGATACAGGACCAGGTGGCTTTGTAGCATCATCTCCATAATTGAATAATCAAGTGCCTTATATTGCAAAGTTCAAGTAACATAGGAATGCTGTTCTCCTCTGAAATAAGTGCTAACTGCACTTGGAAGAGTAATTATCTCTAAAGTAGGTCCTTGAGGAGTATACAGAAGGATCCCACTGTCAGTGCTGGGAAGTAGTCTTAGGCACTGTTGCCACTCAGCTTGTTACCTGACTTCTGCATCAAGTTTGTCTCATCACAGGCATGCTTTCATTTATGCACTAGGCTGCCATTTCACGTTGCTATTTTCTTTCCCTGGTGTTCTCTGCACATAGGCATCCAGCATAAATAAACTGACAGTGTTACTAAAGATGAGGGCCCCTATTTTCTATATGGACTGGGTACTATGCAAGTTTGAACTGTGTGGTAGCTGGAATTGAATGGCATGTTCAGGATATAGTCTTTGATAGTTGGGCTCTGAAATCTTTACTGTGTGCTGTAGGGGTATTGAGAGAGGCATGTTTGACTAACTTCAGCCAGCGTCAGAATTTAGTAGTACTTAGTTTTAATCTCAGCTGAATCATATCTGCGCTAAAAATGCAGTATTTTGTGCTTTACCCATTTATTTTCTGCTCATGTTTCAGCTGGGTGCCTAGTCAAATTATTAATGTTTGGCGCACGGAGGGTGTGCTGTTGCAAGGTGCACCCTGTTTAGAAGAAGAAAACTATGCTAGCTAAAGATCTGATAAAATAATTCTTTTGCCAGTTGCTGAATCTTGCTCAGCATCTCTAGTATGACAAAGTTGATCTGCTGTGGGCACCAACTCTTTGCCTCGTAAATGGCTGGGTTGGCCTTGTCCAGGTACGCGCTACACCCTTGTGTATGCCCATAACACCGCCGCGCAGTGCGTCTGGCAAAGCTATGGCACGGTCAGTCTGGGTTAAAGAGAGGAACCCAGGGGCACACAGGTTGCAAGAGGAGTGTGGATTTTCTCCCTTCCCACCCCTACTGTGCTTTGGCAGTCTCCTGCCCTGTGACCCTGCCTTACGCGTGGAAACGCGGGGTTTGTGTCGGTGCAAGCACATCTAGCTGTAGGCGTTCCTGTAACGCCGTTAGCGTGCAGAAAGCTACCTTCCATGTGTCTTGTAAAGAACTGAGCTGGAATCCTCTGGCAAGGTGTTAGTTTAACACCATGGACCTAAACAGAAACTTAACTGGCACTGTTTGCTCTCTTTATGTAAAATTACCTTACTGCTCATAAAATTGTGACTAAGTTAATTCAGTTTCTCGTATTATATTACCATCCAGTGGACAGTTAAAACACACTGGGGTATGAGCGCTTGCTAACAATAGTGGACAACTGAATGCTACTCACAGAACAGTGTGGTCCTCATGCAGGTGTTACAGAAAGCAAGTTCATGACTAATTGGCATACAGAAGCCTCTAGCTTAGGCACCTTAACTCGTGCTTATACCCTTCCATGGAACCTTTGTGCCACTCTTCAAAGTTGCGGGCTCAGTTATTCATTATTCCGTCAATTTCAGCAAACAGTTTGCTTAACTCCATATCCAACCTATTTTATTTATGCCTGTATAACTTATTTTTAGTTGATCTGTAGGTGCTTTTTTTTTTGCATGCTAGAATAAATAATTATTTACAGCGTCTTTAATAGGTTTTTAAAACTAAGCCAGTTTCTTATCGATTTGTATCAAATCTTTAAAACACCATGTCTGTGAAATCAACTCAAAAATAGGCCCTGGTTAAAGGTAACTCTGCGTTTATCAGCAATTAAGTTTTAAAAACAAGCTAGTTAGTTGGCCTGAGAGAATGCAAGTGGTTTTGCCTTTAGGAAGGTGTTTTAGAAGGCTGTGCCAACTTTATACCTCCCTAGGCTTGCTTGTACTAGTGTTCTCTGGCAAAGCAATTTAGAAAATGTCTTGGGCAGGATTTTCATAAATCTATTCAGCCCAATCAGAAGCTTCACTTAATGGAGCGATGTATAAATAGTGCGGAGAGTCAAGTGACCATCAGCTGGTCTGAATGGGTTTGACCACTACAGTCACAGGGTCTGAGGTATGCGGGAGCTGGGATCACTGAAAACATGCTTTGCTGCAGAGATATACTGGCTCTGGCATAATTATGTAACTGCAGAGGAATTCATGTGCGTAAGAATGTGTTTTAATTAGACACCTGTATTTAATGTTGGTTTCACATTCTGTATCATTACTGTGGGCTTCTGGTGGTGGGGGGGGAAGTTACTGCCTTGGTTACCTTTCCCATTTCATTAAGTAGTGCATATTGCAACGCATAGCTGAACTCGGCAATTATGCATTTCCTTTATAAAATGTATGCCTACTCGGTTGAAACAATGCACTGATCTGTTTTACTGAATTCAGAACTTGAGACATAATGGCTCTGTGCCTAAGTTCATATTAGGTAATTAGAAGTTCTTGGCATGCTTGGTAAATACTGAAATTCCATTGTATTGTGCATGAAGCATGGAGAAATATTTCTTCAATTGCAGTGCCAGTGCAGTGAAATGTAAGTGTTTTGGCTGTCCCTGGTGATGGCTTTATTAAATCTCGGTGAAACTGTCAGCTCTCGACTTGCAGGGATGCTGGCTTGCTTTATGTTTGGGGAATTACTGAAGCCAACATCTAGGTAATGACTTCTTTATTAAAAGCATCCCCCTGCCCTACTTACAAATATCTCAATTAAGAATTCTAAACATACTAGTAAAATGGCACCTATTTCTTTGCGTTCAGTTCATTTGACAGTTGTGGCAGCGTTGTCCAGAACAAAAAAAAAATTTACCAAATTCAGTAACTTCCTGGGAAGAGCTATTGTTCATACCCAAGTAATAGGTATTTCCCTTCTTCCTTCCCTACCTGCCTTGGTCTTTGTACTGAATAGCTCTTCCCCTTTTTCATTACAGATTTTAATGCTTGTCAGTGCCATCCCTATTCTTATAACGTATTAGCCCATGATGTGACTCTCCCACGGCAAAGCTGGTTGATGAGGACCTGTTTGTCCTTTTTCCTGTCAATTCAACAGCTAGGCCTTTGATTAAAAAATTGAGTTGTTGGCTGTATAGAAACTGGAAAAAGTATGGTGCTGTATGTTATCAGTTACCTTTCTTGCCTTGATTGATTGCCTTAAAGATCATTCGATCATAATGAATGTATATTGATTCAGCAAGTAAAGGTAGGAGTCTCTTAGGAGGTGATTCACAAGTGTTCAGTCACCTTCCTTTGTATTTGATACACGACAGATATCTAGTAGGTTTTTTTATAATTTTTATTTGATCTGGTGATGGGTTCAGTTATCTCTTGCATTTTTGGCAATAGACCTTCGTATTAGTACAGTTCACCAGTGTCAAAAGCTTCACCTGTCGGTTTTATAGAGGACAGATGGTGCGTGGTTTTTTCCTCAGTAACTTGGTATTTCTTGCTTTCACAAAGCAGTAGGACTCCTATCTGCACAAACATCAAACCCAGGCACTGCTCAACTGGATCTGAGGATCCGCGGCTCCAGGCTTATACTCCCACTTGAGACTACGTGTTACATACATGCAAAGAGCTTCCGCATCTCTGAGGTGTCCACACGCCAGCTCTGAACTTGAAGCGATGAATCCTTTGTCTCCTGGCGGGTTTGACCTTTCCCTGCAGTGTGGGTGCACATGTGCACCCGCTACTTCAGCGGTCTGGGGGTAGTTAGGAAATGGGGCTCAGTGGTTGTCCCTGCCCTAGAGGGAGGAGGGTGTCCAGGCTCTGCTCCTCCCCTCACTTCACTTTCTCTTCTTATAGTTACAAGGGGCCCGCCTAAAACTCACAAATGCCCGAACAGTTGGTAATGTAACAAATCAAAAGTGTTTTCATTAAAAGAAAAAATTGTGATTTTAAAAATAGCATGTGGAACACTAAGAGCCTTGTAAATCTGCTGTCTGAGCCTCCTTGACCTCTCCTTGAAGACACAGTGGCGGTCCTTCCTCGGGCTTATTCCAGAGCCTGCTTGAGTGAGGATCAGAGGGGACATGTTTCCTCTGACTTCCCTGAGTGGCCACAAGCCGGAAGTGCCTGTGGTGGAATAGCTCCGTCCCCATACGGGATAGGGAAGGATGACCCTTTTCTCCACGTGCTGCTAGGCTCTAGCTGGGAGTATTGCTTGCCCTGAGGTTGGGAATGGTGGCAATAGAGTAGAGGGTCATGTTGGCTTGTCTTGAGGAGCGTTGAAGCCAGGGAAGTATAAAAGTGTTGCCTACAAAAGGAGGGAGAAGTGGACAGGTTGCAGTAAATGAATTGTGTAAATGGTTGAGTTTCTCCAGCCGGTATTCGTTTCCCAGCTTCGGTGCTGCTGCTCTCCTGCTTCAGCGTTACGTACTTGTCCTGGCAAACTTTTGTCAGTTATGCAAGCCCCAGAGGTTAGCATAGGTACTGTATAGGGATTAAATAATGTTGATTCATGCTTAATTAACGCTGTTTGTGAAACTGTATTGTGAAAAAGTTCAGCAGGGCATGCGTGTACCTCTTGTGGTTCTCTTACAATGGAGGCGTAACAGCAGCCACTCTTTTCCAGAAGTATTTGATAGCAAGCTGTTTCAGTTATTTCCCAACCAATAGATCAGTCTTTAATCACTGATATTATTGCTGTAACCTAGTCAAACATTAGTTGTAAAACTGCTCTAAAAAATTAAATTATTAAAAAAAACCCCATTAAAATGCTCTTACAGTCAGTTATGGTTCTGTCTTTAAATAACTTTTCAGGCCAATGACAGCATTAAAACGCTGTCACTAAAGCTGCAAATCTCACTAGTTCCCAAATAAATGTTTTAATTAAATGAATACTTGAAATACTTAATGAAGTGTTCTAACTTGGTGGCCTTCTTTTGTTTGTCTTTACTGATAACAAACTTATTTCTTGAGATGTAAAGCCTTAACGCTTACTCAAATACTTCAAGGAGTTACCTAGAGTGTATTTCAGTCGCAACCAGAAGACCAAGCTAGGCATGTATCCACTGGGATTTTTCACAGATGTGCTGTACAATGCTATAGCAGTTCCTGAGCTGGTATTGGAGCTGGGATTCCTTCATTGGCGCTGGAGATGAAAGGATTTCAAATTGTCCTGAATGAGAGTGTTTATGCAAAGACTCAAAATGCTGTACTGGCTTCTAGTTAACTCTAAGCAGCCCCCTCCTCTCTGCTAAATTATGTAGGAATTGTACTTTTTCTCATCACAACGTGGGATATGTTTCCCCATTTCAGGATTACCTCTGTGCCTTTAAGTTTACTTTTACTTACCGAATGCCCTTTCTGACAGGGTAAGAACAGCCTGTTTTTGAATAATTCACAGCTGCTTGTACAATACTGTTTGAGGATTAAGGAGAAACTTAAGGTGACTTTGGCTCTGCTATTATTCTACTTCACATTTGTGAGCATTTATTATCTGCTTTTGGGAGCAGGTCTTTACTAATACATGGGAATAAAATAGGTTATTTCAGAATAAAGATACAGGAACACTGTGAGTCCTTGTTAATTATAAAAGCTAATGACAGCATACCTGAGGTGACTCTGTTCTGGCAACACAGTTTACTGTCCATGAGAAATCTGTGTAATAACTGTAGAAAACTCTTTCTTTAAGAAGGCTTATCTACAGAACTGTTTCATATACTGATTTCTTTTTTTTCTAATTGTTCCTGCAGGTCATGTCGGATTAATGCTGTGGATCGGTCAACCCAGAAGCTGTAGTTGCCCATCAATCGCTCAGTAGTCAGTGTAGATCCTGTCTTTACAATCAGCAGCTACATCTGGCTACTGGGTCTCTGATGACATCTCATATCTTCTGTCTGGAGTTTTTATTGGATTTTTATCTTCCCTTCTGGGTGCAGAGCAAGTTCACAGTGCTAACAAGTTAACGTCTGAGGTGTGGCCCCAACTAAAGGATTGGATATCTATTGGATCTACTTCACAGTAGGAATCAGATTAAATACCTGGATGTTGTGTATTAGAAAGCAACAGTCTTTTCTGTAGCCTGGTCTTGGGGCTTGTAGTAGTCAAAACTGATGAGAATATTTGCAAATTTGAGCTAAGGAAGGTAGTTGGTCTTCTGTCTCTTCAGTGAAGAATCTTTAACCTGTCCTGCAGAGGATAGGTGTTGAAACAGAAAACTTGGCTGATCGTATGACTGCCATGCATTAGGGGAGAAAATGTACTTTGAAGTGCACAGCTGTTTTTTTAATCAGTTGTATGGGAAGACTCTCCAGGTTTGGGGCATGAACCTGGCATACAATGTAGATTTCTGTGTTTGTTAAGCAACAGCTACATTGTCTGCTGGGTTTCCAGCTGCCTGGAAATACAAAGTGGAGGGTTATCTGCACACTTTTTTTTTTTTTGGTCAAGTTATCTTCCTTATATCTCTGAGGAAGACAGTGCAATTGACGTCCGATTGCTGCCTCCTGCTCTGTTCTCACACAAGGGATCCAGCTGGTGTCAACTAGAGCTTGGAGCCAAGGTAGATCTGAAACCAGTTAAGAAAAAAAAAACATTCAAGAGATTGAAGTGTTCAGACACCTGAGCTGAGTAGCTGTCAGGCAGAAGGTAATGCCTGCTGCCCGTGTAACCATTAGTTTGCCTTGGTAATGGTGCTTCAGTCTTTTTTTTTTATTATTTGGACTTCAGATGGAGAGTTATATGTGTGTGCTCTACAGTTAGGAAATTCTTTATGGAGAAGGGAATTGTGGGGAGCTATTTATAGGTCTGACTTTTTTTTTTAATAAAAAGTGCTGCATATAACATGGCTTATACACAAAAAGTGCCTAGAAATAACTGAGGAGGAATAAGATGATGTCTTGAGTGCTGATACCAGCTGGATCTCTTGTTTCTTGAGTGGCACCAAAACTTTCTTTGTGTACTGTATCCAGCCACGCAGTGACAAAACGGGCAGTTTCAATTTGAGAACATTAGGCCTGGAATAGCAGGGGATAGTTGTCCTCAGACCTGGACTACAGTCACAGTAGTAAATGGGGAAGCTTGTACAGCATGTGTCTGTACTTTTAACCCTTCATTGGCAAGCTCTATGCCATTTGCACTTTCATCATGGAAATCAGAAGAGTTGTGATGGCCACAGCTCTTGGAGGGAGGGAAGGAACGTGTGATTTGGCTAAGCTTGTCTGTCTGTTGGACTCTGCATGGGTGGTTTTAGATCAGCAGGCATCCGAAACTCTTCCTCTTGAAGGGCAATACTTCAGGAGGCAGAAGGGTTCCTAAGTGAGTGCTGCTGTTAGAAACTGTGCTTTTGTTAAATAAAACGTCTCATACAAAAAACCTTTGTCTTTTCCTGTTTACTGTATCAAACTGGGTTTGCACCAACCCTTCTAGGAGCTGGGGAATATAAAGCTGTTCATCACAATGTCTAGTGTAGACAGCACCTCAATACTTGCGTCAGCGTGACTGTGCTCAAGAAATACACATTTGCTTACACATTTCTACATTAAGTAAAAATGTACAGACAATTGCCTACAGCTAATAGTTGTCGTGAATAATCACTCCCCATTGAAATAACAGTGGATTGTCTATATAGCTTTGAAAGCTGCTTGTTAAGGCTGAAGTGTTTGTCCTTTGCTTTATATGTTGTTTTCCTCAATGCCAGTATGTTGGCATCTAGGCCTGACTTTGCAAAATTGGTAGAGACTTAGATATAGCTGAGTCTTTTTTTTTCTTAAATTAACTCGCATTTTCATGGTGCTGTTCCTGATACTTCATTCCATACAGCCTCCTGAGTCTTGACCAGCATATGCACAATAGCCATAAAAATGGCAACATATTACTCTTTGCAATGTTTCTGTGGCTCATTTAGCTTCAACAGTATAAAGTATTCAGCAGTTTTTTATAGCATGGCTTTGTTCCTATGTTTATAGTTGCTCAACTCAGCTTTTAAGGATTCATGTCAGAATAAGGTACGTCTACCCCAACTGTTTATATGGCAAACACCATAAAGCAATTCAAAAGCAGATCAACCTAGTGTTTAGCATCAAGCCCCTCTGCTATTCAGTTTCACTTCCCCACTGTGTTTCAGTTAAACTTACGATGTTGAAATCCCCTTTGTGGGCAGGTACTTCTGGTTCCTCTTATTTTTCTGTCATGCTACTTGCTTTTGTATACAGACACCTTTTAAAAAAAAAAAATAAAAAAGCAAAGCATACACCCTCCTCTCTTACCTTATTCTGAGGTTCTTGCTTTATTTTCAGTGTCTAGCATAGCTAACGCAGGAATGTAGAAGTGGTTACTCTTCCTACTGTGATACTTGTTTTAAGTTATTTGTCCCTTCTTTTCTATATGGATTTCTGTGAAAATGTCATGTATAAATGCCTATCCCTTCCTCTCCCCTGCTGAGGGTACCGTTATTACTCCTGTTTAAACTGCTGCTGACAGCTGCCTGAAGTCTTCCTTCAGCTTCCACAAAAGAGACTGGATCCTGTGGCATACTGTTTTCCATGTGTTCAACCTCAGTGGGCTTCTTAGAGTTTCAATTTTCTTTGAGCTTTCACACCCAGCAGTAACCTTGGCCATATTTTTATGATGCTTCTATGCTGTGATGCCCATGAATGTGAGGACTGATAGGGGTTGTGCGCTTTCTCAGAAGGGAAGGTGAGACCAAGGCTCTTGCCTGGCCAGAGCCGTCCCGTGCATCCCAGCATCTCTGAAGCCAGGAGGAGGCAGTAAATAGTGAGAACAGAACGGCTAAATTACTTGGCTATATCCCTTCTCTAAAAGGCAGAGCTTGGAGTTTGGCATACAGACTTGATGTGGTGGTGGTTTGGGGTTTTTTTCCTCCTTTCCTGCACAACTCACTAAGCAAATAAAGGGAGCAAAGGCAGCAGTGGCAGTTGGATCGGTTAGAACTAGTAGATCAGAGAAGATCGCAGCACTTTCATAATTTTGAATTTTCTCTTGTCTCTCAGTTTATGTAATACCTTCCCACACTGATATTTCTTCCAGTGCTCTGTCTCTCTTTTAGAATTGACTTGAATATCTATTTAAATCTTAATACCAGGAAGAACAATATTTTTACTTTCTGGCTTCAGATAACTACTAGGAGAGCCTTACTGCCTACTATTTCTCTATTCTGTGATGAATACCTCTGTGAAGTCTAAGCTGTATTTTCTTGGCTGTGTTTATTCTTTCTGTGCAAATCAAGATTCAGAGAACAGAAAGGATGCAGCTAGTCTGACTTGGATACACTTGCAGCACATGCTGCCATATCAGTACATGGTAGTGACAAATATATTCTGCAAGTTTCTGAAAAAAAAAACCAAAAAACAAAAACACCAAACTCCAAAATAAAACCACCCTGGAGTCATTAAGTTTCTAAAACGGCAATGGCAAATTTAAAACCTGAAGGGGGGGGACCAAAAAGCAAAACTGTGCTTTAAATAGAACAGAAGAGTGAATGGGTTCCTTTAATTGCCTGAAAGTGTGTACAGTCATTCCTAATGGGAGAGCTCCATCCATCGGGCAGGTGGCTTGTAATTAAACTATGGAAACCTTCTGTAATTTGGACCTCTGTTGCTGCCCTGAGTAACTGAGCAGATTCTGTCTTGTGCACAGCTGCGTTCTGGGGTTGTTTGGTCAATGGGGACTGACTGGGCTGTGGCTGGTTTCCCTGCCCCACTCAGCACAAAGGAATTGCCTGAGGAGCTACCTATGGAAGGTCAGGGCAGAAGGAAGGTGTTGAAGGTTTTGGAGCAGTCTCTAGGAAACTTCCCAGCAGGCACCTTTTCTTTCGTTTAGCCCGAGCAAGCAGTTTTCCAAAGGTATAAACGCACCTGGGACTCCTCACCAATGGTACCCTCTTAACAGTTTACTGTGGTGCCTGACCTCAGTGATGTTGATGTGCTTGTGCATTTTTCACTCCATAAATGTCCCTCTGAGTTAACAGTGAAAATTGGTCTTCTGAAGTGTTTCCGGCGAGATGGACAACCATGGGGCCTCTGTATTGTGTCTCTCTGGGTATTTCATGTAGGGTCATAACACAGGTCCTGTAGCATAGAAGTGCTTATACGCAGTGCTGCGGCATTCATAGAGCCTGTCTGCCATGGGTTGGTTTGTACTGTGATGTGTTGGTTTTTACAATAAACTGGAAAACTAGACCTTGGTTTTGGATGTATGCAAAACAAAGCTCTACTAAAGAGGTGTTGAGTTTAAGTGGTCCTTGGCGTTGGAGAGCCTCACAACTTCTGAATTTGTCCAGCCTGTGGCTAGCTGGCTGCTCGTAAAAGCACTTAACCAAAATTGTAAAAAGCCTTGAGATCCATTTTGTATTGATGTTTTTCTCTTGCTTTGTGACTTATGGTTTCTAGTGGTAGCTCAAAGATGATGAATTGGTTTAGGAGATGACAGGACTGCTCTTAATTTTAAGGAAGTGGCTCACCATTGCTTAGCTAATATGATAGTGGCTGTCTATGTATACAGCAGTGAGTTTTAGTTTGAAGGCTTTGAAGAACAGTTGCTGCTCCTACATGTTAACAAACTTTATCCTTTTAAGTTGGCAATTTTTCTAGCTACTCTTAAAGTTTTGTTCTGTAGGTTGCTAAGTAACACCCGCACATACTCCATCTTCCATGTGCTCTGAATGCCAGTCTTCCATGCAAAACACCTTTCCAAAATTAGTGTCTTTCAAGCTCCTGAAAGGTAGTGGTGCTGTGATTCAAGTCAATCATGTTGCCTGCTGTAGGTGTTAATTCTCCCATCTAAAGACACTTGCAGAATCACTAATACAGTGGATCTCCAATTCTTTTTAGCTACGGGAAAAACAGTATCTTCTGAAACACACGCTAATTCTGGAAAGAGAAGTAAATTGTAGGGGGCATGCTTATTATATCAATTTGTTCATTATGGTGGTAATGTATCTCTTTTAAGCTTAGTTTTATTTAAAGTGCAGAGTTCTGAAGGGGCTGGGGCTGAATCATTAGGTAGGCAGTTTTCCTGTGCCTCAAGGCCAGCCAACCAATACCTAAGTGGGTAGGTGCTGAGGATTTTTAGGGAGTACCAAGCATTGGAAAGATGCGAGGGGAAGGGTTGGTGAAGGATATAGGAAACTTTCACTTTCCTTTAGTCTGTTTTTACCTCATAGAAGGAAGGATCTGTACCTTCTCTTCCTCCACCTCTAGAAATTTGTTATACCGTTCCACTAGACCGATGTGCTCTACCCAACACTTCGGGTATTTTTCTTCCTGTCTGCCTGTGCTTGCTCCTTGGGTTGGGTGCATAGTCCAGGCAGGTGAGCTGTGCCTGTTTTAAGAAGAGTATCAACAGCTGAACAGGCCACCATATATGCTGAGACTAGGAGCTGCTGCTACTTTCCTTGAGTGTACCTTCTCTCTTTCATGAAGTTCGCTTGGGCAATACACACGCAAAAGAGTCTGTCTTGTAGACTTAGGCAGAGCACTGAGATACTCTGGATAATTGCAATCTTTGCAAAACATCCATGTAAAAGACATTAAAACTGCAGCAGCACAGCCAAGCATACCTCAACTTCGTAGCTGCAGCCTTTCCAATAAGCAAAAAAAAAAATGAATGAATGTAAAAGTAAACAAACCTGCCGCTGCCTTTTGTCTAGTTCTGTAAGCCCAGGGAACTGCTGCAAAGCGCAGCGGCGGCATTTATCGTGGTTACTACAGAACTGACTCATGACCTGTAGGATTAGGAATTGCGACAACCCCTCCTAACGTCTCCTTCTATTTACTTAGAGATAGATCAGCTGGATATATTCAGATGTGAAAGTAAGTTGTACCTGTTGTTGGATGGCCTATCTCCGTGCTTTGCAGAAGGTTCTTGATCCTTTCTGCCACGTGGTTAGTCCTGGGTCTGACAGCTTCCCAAGGGCTGTGACTTTGCTGCCTCTAGATATTTAGCTGCTCTCAGCTACCGGCACAGCTATGCTAGTGTGCTGCGTCACATGTTTTGGGTGCCCTGCGCAGAGTTTGCTTGTTTGCTAAACGGAGCTATCAGCTTTTAGGCTAAAGCGCATTAAGTTGTTAAACTAAACTAGCATAGGTACTTAATCATGCTTGATTAACAGCCTGTGGCTTACCTGACGCAGTAAAAGAGAGGTAACTGAAGTCCTGGGATGGTCCCTCTATGTGGCAGCAACGTGGAAGTGACTGGAGCTTCCTGAACAATAAAGGACATTAATCACGCAGTGTATAGCCCGTGGTCTTGTTGTCAGTCCCCTGAAACTTTTATGCTGTTCTCAAAGGTTAGAGGTACCCCATTTTTTTCTTCACCTATGGTGGATAATGATGAAAAAGGGATTTGAGGTACTGGTTAGAGGGTACTTCAGAAGCCAAATTTCCACAGAGGATTTTTACCTCAAGTGAACTTTCTGGTAATTTAGAAAGACATGGATTTACATGGGAGAATAGGCTGCCAAACTTCTGGGTTTCTTTGTGTTTAGTAGTGTTACGAAAAACAAAACCCTTCCAGTGGCCAAACTCCCTTCAGTTCTCCCCTAACAACAAGGACAGTGTGATTTAATGTGCTCTCTTGGATTCAAACTTCTGCTGTGTTGTGGAGCCACAAAAGAAAGTTGCTGTCCAGAATGCATGGTCTAAGTGTGGGGGATCATCTGCCCTGTAATGTCCCTGTTTTGCGGACGGGGGAGTTGAGGTATAGCAAAATTAAGGGCCAGCTGTTCTCCTCTTCTCCCTCCTCTTCAAGTGAAAATCAGGTTTGAGTGGAAATCTCTGAAATGCTGTGCCTCTTGAGCGGCTTCTCAGCCCCGAGGGAAGGTAGGCACTTTTACAAAACCTGCAGAGAACTGGGAGAGAGTTTGTTGTCTATATTTTAACAGAAGTTAGAAGGCAGAGGAGATGATCTGCGTTTTGGAAGGCTTTGGATGCTGATCAGAAGAAAGATTCTTGCCTTTACTGTCACAGGATATATAAATTAGAACATAGCCCAAGGAAGCGGGAGACCCAAATTTATTGCCTGCAGATTGCTCTGACCCCTAAGTTTTAATCTGCTTGTCAGCAGAGGGATACATTCATTTATTAAAATAATGTTGCTCTGCTGCAAAGAAATGGAAGATCATACATCCAAAGAGTAGAAACACAACTGTGATTTGGTGGTCAAAGCACAGCTGACTGAAATAGAGGGTGGCTTGATGCAGAAAACCTGCTCCCCAAGACTGCTAGGCATGTTGCATTAAAGAGCTACTGGATGCAGCAGCCCTAGGAGTAGGATTGTTGCAATGGTGTTTTGCTTCTCAAGGACCTCCTCCGAACAGTCCATTTTGTTTTCACCTCTGTCAAAGGATGAGATGGTCTTGGTCCCAGTGTCTGTAATGAGAGGAGGCACAGGACTGGGATCATCCTTTCCTTCTGCTTCCTCATGGTCCTCTGAACTTTGCTACTCCCTGCCCCAGAACAACAAAAGTGGGAGTACGACACCCCATCACAAATTTGAGAGGTACAAGAGATTGAATCTGAAAATTCAGGTTTTTAGTCAGTTAAAAAACCTAAGTGAACGAGAATATTAATTTTGTCAGTTTCTTATGCACCACAGAGTCTCGAGAAAATGTAGTATAAAGTTTTGAACTCTGCAGATAATGCTGCAGGATGTTCTCGGACACAGCTGATGCTTTGGCCGACCATAACTGGGACCCCAGGAGCTCTAGTTGGAGTTTAATGGGATCTGTTGTACAATGGCAAGCACCTCTATAGGTATTCATGATGCGTAGTACTACCAGAACAAGAATATAAATTCCCTTGGAAAGGGATTTAACCACAGATAGAGACTTCCTTGAATGCTGTGTTGACATTCATTGTTTATCTGCTCAGACTAGTCATATTTGGAAACACTGTTCTATTCTGACATATGACTTTTCCCAGGAGCAGCAAGGCTCACAACGAAGATTTCACAATAAAGAAAATTCTGTTCCTCTGAGGGAATGTTATAGTAAAGCCATGACAACTCATTTGGCACAAGATTGTTTTGTTTTCAGCAAGGATTCCCCCTCCCTCCCCATCCCTACACATTTTTTGATGTGTTTCCATGTGTTGGGGTTTTGTTTGTGTTTTTTGATGCCTTTTTTTTTTTTTCCCCCAGGAGGGTGGGGGTGGATCATTTTACATTTAGCCTCCCAGCCATCCACTTAGAAACCACGCAATAGGTATGAAGAACCCAAGTCCAGGCTTGTGTGTTTCGGTGTCACCACCACCAGCAGTGGAGCTGCTCCTAATTTATGACCACGTCAACAAGTTCAGCATTGGGCCATTAGGATCTGCTCAGCTGGTGCTGCGCTGAAGTTACACGTCCTGCTCCAGGCAAAGGGGGGGGTGTCATGGTGCAAAATATCGAGAGGTGACACAAACACATAGGCAATAGCTTAAAGACAAGGCAGCAATTCCAAACCTGTGTGACTGGAAAGGTTGGCGTAGCTGCAGTCACTAGTGAGGCCAGTAAAGATCAGACACCAGTATTCCCCGGCTCAGTGCTGATGGCATGTTAGTGCAGGGTATATTTGGAAGTCAGTGGTACTTCTGGAGGTTGCAGTTCATATGTCTAATCTTTTTGGACGTTTTCTTAACCGCAACACATACTTTTGAAGTGGAAATTATTTTTACACTATTATACCAGATCTTTTTCCAAAGTACCAAGCTAATTAACCAGAGTATGGTAAGTTGCACTAGGGATGGCAGTCTTAGCTGAAAAGTCATTAGGCTTTTTTTTTTTTTTTTTGCAATCTTCCCCAGAGTTAAAGTGGATATTTTGAGCAGAATAACGCATATGGTGAAATCTGGGCTTCACTGTAGTTCTTGGAAATTCTCTCTGTGATCACAATTTGCACCCACCAAAAATTCCGCAGTTACAAAGCAGGCAGCATTTTCCTGCTTCGGCGTTCACTGCCCCATCCAGATAACCTCGCTATGCATTTTGGAGCTGGAAGAAGCATGGAGTTCTACTTTCAAAGAAGAAAGGAGAAAGACGGGAGCTTTTCAAAGATGTGACTTTGTGAGGATAGCAAACAAAACTTGGTGGCATCGCCAACACTTCCAAAGTATTTCTGAAAAAGCTGGTAGGCCAGCCTTAGTCTGAATGTGTTTGCTGCATGCTGCTGAAACTATAGTTCAGGTTTTGTTGCTGTTACTATTATAAACCCTAGGAAGTGGGTGTTTATAAGTGCAGTCAACATTCCCTCTGAGCAAAAAACTGGCCTTAAAAGGGAGTTGTCCCAACAGCAAGAAGGATTATTTAAAGAAAAAGAAAATGCTAAATTTTTGCTGTTCAGAGGAAGGAAAAAAAAAAAGGAAGCAAAACCAGGGATGGAATATTAAAGCATTGCCCACACACAAACATTTATTTTCTTTTCTTTTGTGGCTTTTATCCAAAAGATATTCAGTACAGCCAGTGATCATTTGTGATGGAAAATGAGTGAATTGCCTTTTCTGCATATTTAATTAACTGGTTTTGTTTAATTAGGAAAAATTGCAGTGGCACATCAGCAGAAATGCGTTGTCACTGGCAGCATTATAGTGTTCTACTGCTCATAGTCACTAAAGTCAAGGGCATGCTCTTCATCTTTCATATGCACCTCTGTTTTGTTCAGTAGCTCCCTAACATTTTAGTACTGTACCGGAGAGCGCGCTGGTGGCGAGTACGCTCATGGGAGACCCACCCAACCTGCCACGCTGGGAGAGGGACGCTGGCTCATGGCCAGGGTGGAAGGCAGGAAGGAGGTGGGCATGAACAGTCCTAGGGCTGTGGGAGCCTATCGGGAGAGCTGCCTCCAAAAACAGGTAACCACCAAGCAAGGTTTACGAGGTCACAGTTTTAACATTGTCATGGACTACGAGGCAATCCGTAACATAACAAGGGACTTGCGGTCCACCTAAACACTGCTTCAGACCTGGCTTTAATTAACATCATTTACAAAGCACAGGCTTTCCAGACATCTCTGGTTTCCATGACATCTATTTCTCTACTTTCAGGTCTGACACTTTCTGCCCTTTCTAATCTTTCTCTTGTGCTGTCCCCACACAGGCGTACTCTTAAGGCACTTACTGTCATGAGACAGAAAGTGAAGCTGCTGCTGGGATTTCTTATTCAAAACTGGAATTTCTCCTTCCCTCCCCAGCTGCTGTTTATAGCAAGATGCTGGCACTTTCTGTCCGCTGCTCCTGGGTTCCTTGACAAATTGGGTGCTTTCAGAAAAATCAAGTGCAGAGCTCCAATAGCGTGGGTGTGGGTGTGCACATATTTATCCGTCCAGCTCTCACTAATGCACGTGTACTGTGTGACAGGATGAGGCTGAGAAACATCTGCCCAGGATAGCTAGCACTCAAGTCCTGTATAACATGTGCCTTAAAATCCCAGCACCTCTAGTCCTCGTAACATGAGAGCTTCTCTCATGTGGAACTTCTAAAGAAAAACATGGTTTGAGGCTTTAGGATTGTAAAGCACGAATAAGCCTTTTTTCATTCTGAGACAAGAAACAAAAAAACCCCAACCCTTCAAATTATAACAACTTATTTAAAAGTGTATTGAGAAGCAGAGGAAGGCAAAGATATGAGACAAGATTTTTGGCAAAGATCGCTGCAATGTTGAGGGGCTGCAGTCAGACCGTTCGTACTGCACAGCATGAAATGCATACGGAGCTCCTCGTGGCTGTGGTTGCAAATTAGTCCCTCGTACCCTACCTCCTGCCATTTCAGATTGTGTTTGCATCCAAATTGCTCAGGTTGCATTTGCCAGCGAAAGCTTTTCCCTCCCAAAAAAAAGAGAGGGATGGCAGTCTGTACTCACCAAGGAGGGGAGGGCGCCAAAGCTACGGCCGGCTCTCCTATCTCAGCCTTCTTGTGGCCTCGTGCTGCAGCTGCGGTTCGCCGTGCAGGATGGTTCTAGCAGAGAGAACAAAACCAAGGTGAAATGCAGCTGGGGTTACACAGCTGACCTAGGTAAGCTGCTGCAGTTCCAGCTAATCTGATGCAGTGTCTCACCGTGCCATCCTTGTATGGCGCTGCTACCTGGCTACAGAGTGATGCTGTAGTGATGCTGTAGTTGGAGCTTTTGGTTCAGCCTGAAGGAGCAAGAAACAGCCTTTGTGCCTGTGCATTGAGGTTTCTGTCCAGGTTGTTTTAAGTTTATTGATAAACTCTTAATTTTGGTTCGTGCTAGTCTGCCCATCACAACAGATCATCATGTTTGTTGCTCCCCTAAAACTGTGAGAGTAAGTACTGGAAAGCCAAAGGATGTCATTGAACGGAGAAAAAGTCACAAGCAAGAAGCGTAGAGAAATGTAGAGCTCTGAGAATATTTTCTCCATCGAGTATTCAAAGTGAGCACATTAAGGTGGAGGGTTTTGGGGGAGGACTGCAAATTTCCTGAAGTAACTCACAAGGGGTGAGGCTGGAACTGCTACATCGTTTCTGCTCTTTTATGATCAATTGTGATGTAAATGCTGATGGCTGCTTAGCAGGCAAAACAAAGTAGGGAAATGATGAGTCATGTGTACTCATAGCTTGTCTGAACAAGTAATGTGCAAGTCAAGTTTCATTTAAGTGCAGCAGAACTTTCCCCCAAGGATCCCGTTCACAAGGCAGGGCAGCAGGAGGCTGACGATAGCTTTGGATCAGCTTCTGCGGACCCCTCAAGCAGAGTTTTCATTATACCGAGGCTGTCCAGGTTCAGCACTGATTGCCCTAGAGATACTGAAATTCACATGGCAGTAGCCTTCACTGGAGTATGCTGTGAAACATGGCTGGAATTTTTTGTACTGCTCTTCAAGGGCACGATCATATTTCTCCTGATGCAGAGAATATACCCTCCCTATGGAATGAAAGCACCTATGGCTCTCTGGCAGCTGGCTGGCTGCCCTTCCCATCTGAGAGGTTTAAAGAAGACTCAGTCTCCTTACCCTCACACTGAGATACCTCAGGAGGTATTTCTCTATTGATCGTTGTACGTGCTATTGCAATTTTTTTTTGTTTATTTCTTTAGGAAAAGGATTTTCTTCAGCAGCAGAATACTTACATTCTCCCCAAAAGGAGATATATCTGTACTGGCAATTAAAGACACTGCACTTTTTAGGAAGTTGGTAGCACAACTCCCAGTGACTTTAGCACACCCAGGAATGAAACCCAAAGCGCGTGCAAATCACAGCAGGTATCTGTAGTGCAGCAGCGTGAACCTAAACTGTAACATCCACGGCAAGCGGACCCGTCTGTGGCTCAGAAATGTTGTCGTTTCCCTGGCAGCTGTTCTGAAGGCTGGTGTGAAGCTCGGTCCAAGCTGCCTGCTGTCAGCTGCTGGGATGTTACTGAAATAGGTGTATGGGAAACAAGTTGTCTTGGTTGTCCAAACCAGCCAGAAATTGGGGGAACCCAATGTCGGAAACCAAGGTGCTGTGTGTGGATACAGCAAAGGCACACTCCTTTGAAACTGCACAGGGGAAAGGATACACTTAGGAACATACTGCAAAGGGAACAAGAACATAGTTTTGCAGTTTTGAAAACTACTGTTTGAGTAAGTAATCCAGTTCCCAATTCAGAACTAAAATAGCCTTCCTGTTAGCGCAGTGCTGCAGTCTGTCACAGTTGGCAACGAGAGTTTTCCCTTTCGGTTGACTCTAGGTTTAAGTAATAATAAGAATATGCCTGAAGTGCAGCTTCTCTTCACAAAACGTCTTTTTTGCACATGACTTGTTAAAGGGCTGCCCTATCATTTCAACATTGTACAGTTGCATGGTTTTGTAAATTCCACCTAATATGAGGTGCCATTTGAAACAGGAGTGCGTTTTCTACCTAAGTTTTGGTAAACGTATGTTGGGCATCTGCTCTCACTCCCAGAGTAATTTTGTACTTAATCACCTGGCTAATAAAGATTAAAAGTCTGATTCAGATCTTTCTTACAGCTGGTGACATAAATCAGTAGGAACATTACTGACTTTAGGCTTTTATTTGCTTCTGATTATATTACTAATGAAAACTTTAATATTACTTGATGAAAGCAGATGCCAGGTAAAGCAGTGGGAAATGTCCTATTATTCAGCTAAAAGGGCTTCAGTGAGTCAGTCAAAGGCCGCCGCTCCTGGACCAATCTAGAAAAAGTTGATTGAGGAACCCAGGGAGGGTTGGATGGACCCACTGTCGCTGAGCAAGCATGTACAGTCAACCAGCATTGGCCAGCACAACGCTGGGGCACATGAGTGGTGGGGAGGAGCTCTAAACCACGTCGGGAGACTTCTGCGAGCAGGCATCTCATGAGACAGAATGGCAGTGAGCAACTGTGGTACAAGAGACAGGTTTTGAAAGGAGCAGGAATAATCAAAAAGTGCAGCTCATCCCAAGGCGAGCCGGGAGCAGTGCAGCAAGGAATCTCAGCCTCAGTGTCTGCCTGACTGAAATAGAGAAGTTCTCAGGCAAAATTGCGGAGATCAATGTCCGAGCAATCCTGTGTGTGATGTACGAGTCACTTATGAAAGAAACCAATTCTTTTCTGAATTCAGCCAGATGTGCGAAACAATCTGTCAGATTTGGAATGAGCTGTTGGATTGATTAAACGCAAATATAATTAGCTCTTTCGCTTGATGTTTATCATTTAAAATGATGAGGAAGCAGGAGAGAGCTCTGCTGAACAACTACTGTATTACACTTGTGAAAAATGCACGGTTGTTCTGTTTATAGACTGCTCCGTAGCTGTAATTTTGAGCAACCAATAGGGAACTTTACCATCAGCAAAGCTAAATAAGAACAACCTAGTCATTGTGTCTTAGCAGTTTGCTTATTGCTGTAAAAACACAAAGTGCTCATATTTATTTATAAAGTATCTAGAGTGCACTACGGGCTCCTGTGACTAAAGGAGCTGTCCTCTAGTGTAATTTAAACTTCCTTGCTCATTCGTAACCACAACCACAAGGTTAAACTGACCTCCTTCTGTTCCTCTGAGTTTCATCCCTGAAAAATGCACTGAACTCCCGCCCCTGCCAAACCTAAGGATGTTCCCTTCATACCAGTTTTAAGGCCAATACGGAACCCTGTCCCAGGTATGTGACTAAGTCTTAGTCATGTAACCAGAAGTTTTTCATTTTGAATAAGCCAGTGTGTGTCCTTCCTTCTCTCACCATATGACAGATTTCTCTCTTGAAAACTATATCCTACTGGTATGAAAATTAATATCTCAGCCTCAATCCTTCTCGATGACACTGCAAACTCCCAAACCAAAAGAATGAAAATCTTGAAGGAGATATGTTGTTCTCAGACCACTACAACAGAGAAGGAAAACAATGCATGAGATGTCAGAGAAGGCCTCGTGGAGGGAGCCAAGAGCTCCAAAGAGAAGGCTCTGTCCTCTCTGCTCCTTGAGTGTCCGGGATCTTCCAGCGTGCTCTCCTCAGGGACATACCAATTCAGGAGCATCTGACCCAGTGCAGAATTTTTTACTGTGATAGGCAGTAAAGAAAAGAGTATAGAGAAGCTCAGAAAATTAGATTTTAAATTTGGGAATTGACAAACGCTGCTCTGATTTCTTGCTCTTGAAACACCATGCTGTGGGACTAGCATCAGAGGTTCACTAATAAATCAGTCCAGTGGCCTCCGACTCCAAAATAACAGGATTGAGTTGCAACCGACGGTTAGGTACTGATGGAGACTAAGCCCTGAATAGAAGTTAAATATATGCATATACACATGCATGTATATCCTTAGAGAAGAAGCTACTGTACTGACTGCACTGACAGGTCTCATCTAATGGCTGTCATACAGAAAGGGGAAACAGACCCGTGACAAACAGACACATATTAGTTATTTTCAGGCCCTGTGACATAATACCTTTTTTCAGGCACTATCGCACTAAGTTTCTCTTTCTTGAGTTTCTTTTTCCTCTAGAAGAAAAAGAAACTTAGCAAATGCTGCAAACCACAGTCAATCAATGTCTGGATTGTGTCCAACTTACTCAAGTACATGAGAATGCATGGAAGAAATGGTTTGACTATTAAAAATTCAAGCCTTATAGAAAGTAAAGGAAATAATATCATCAGCTATTTTAGATGTTCTTCTTACTTATTCTCAGTCCTTTAACCTGATTGTTTAAAGGCATGTTAAACTAATTGTGAAATGTGTTTATCAGTTCCGTTACACCCCCAGTTTAGTGTCAATAAGAAATTCATTGTATCAGAGACAAGATCTTCATGGGTTTATTAAAATAATGTGCAGCAAAAGCACAATCCATCACCATTCAGAGTAGTGAAGAAATTTAAAAAAAAACTGAGAAGGAACCTTGAATTGCCGTATACCTATGTTAGTCAGCTCTGATCTATGACTTACAATTTAAACATCTGAATATAAATGCTAAGGAAATGGTCTTGAAATATCTTCAAGCACGTCTGTGTCCTTAGAAGATCCTGCATGTATGCCACTCTGCGTAGGAGAGCACAAAAGTTGTTCACAGCACCGACCTTACCCCATTCTGCTAGACTTTCTGTCTTAACGTAGCAATACAATTGCCTTTCATTCCTTGTCCTTCTGGTGCCAGTTTCATAATTAAAGCAGTTAAGGCTACACTAGGTAGGACAGCAGGGACCATTTCAAAAACATAGTCTAGCTATGGGTGATGCAACAGGTCCATTTATCAGCTTCAGCCTTGCTATCAAAGGGGACCAGTTAGGCAGAAGACAATTCATGGTCCTGCACCTTCACTTCTCAGCTGTGAGCTCACAGCTGAATTTTGGTCTACATCTACAGAATCCAGCTCCTCCTGGCAATTTCTCATTCTTGCTCCATCCCGCACCTTGCCTGCTACAGTGGTACTGCAGTGTGCACTAGCATGGCCATTTTAGCTCAATCTAGCTACCCCAAATTGCAATAGCATCAAGATGAGGCCTTGAAGGCTTCAGTACAGGCTACCACCAGAGAATAATGATGAAAACTTCCGTTTTGCTTGTGAACAGTGGGTTAAAAGCCCGTGCTGGTACGTCCTCACTGCTGCTACCAGTGCTAGCTACCATAGATGCGTTATCCCTTCATTTTGCTATGTAGATAGATTCTTTCCACATCTCCCTTCCTCCCACTGGTCCTTCCATAACACAGTAGGATTTTGTCACACTCGAACATATTTTTCTCCCCATCCTCACGTTTTTCTTTGAAAATGCTCATCGCAGGGAGTGGTGGTGCTGAAGCTCAGTGTGACACCATCTGTTTAGCAATCCCAGCCTGGTCTCCAATAGCCCACCTGAAATGCATCCTTACTCCCAGCCTTTCCTTCTGCTGGAGCGCTGGCTGAGCGAGCCACCTTGCTTCTTGCTGGTGTCAGTGGCCACAGCCTCCCTGAACAGGGGAGAAAGGGAAGGCAAGGCAAGGGAAGGGAAGGGAAGGCAAGGCAAGGGAAGGCAAGGCAAGGGAAGGCAAGGGAAGGCAAGGCAAGGGTCCAGAACAACAAAACCCCCATATGCTAAATATCTTCTACAGATTCCCTCACAACCTGGCAACGTGCAGTGCCAAACTGACCCACTATCCACAGCCAAACAAATTTCCAAGCACTGGGTGCCAATTCATCCTGAAAAGTGATTGCTCCTTGTTTAGGACCAAGTATCCTTCTTTCCCATTAATACTCTCTTGTTGGCTCCATCTTTTGCCATTATACACCATGAAAAGCAAGCAGGAAAAAATAAATCTCAAAAAAAAGTTAATAGCATGATATGCTAATTAGCAAGTGTTCCTCAGAGCGTTAGTCCCACATAATACCTACTGACCTGTTTGGGATATTTTCAAACCCTCTTTCCTTTTTGGCGTTGGCTTGTTCTGCAGCTTTGGATTAAGCAGTTGCCTTAAAGACTTCATTTTAAAGCATGCGTTGCACTCACCCATCTGGCAACTTTATGTTGTATAATACAAGGGAGCGCACAGTATGTGGCATAAATTACAGACAAGAAGAATGCAACAGTACAGCGTGTAGGGTAAATTAAAGCAAGCATTCTTCACGGCCCATAGCAGAGAGGGACAGAACAATTTTGCATCATAAATACGGGAAAAACATGTGTTTTTAAATGAGAATTTTAAAAAATAAATAAAAAATATATGCCCTTGGAGGCAGGCAGCTTGTTCCTAGTGGCAGGAGCAACCATGCAAGACCACATAAAGGAATAAATGAAGGGATAATGCTAGATAACAAGAGGTAACAGATTGCAGTAGGAGGACAAAGAAAGAAACCAAATGCTGAGATGGAGCAAGCCCCAGTGGACGTTTAAAAACAAGAGTGCAAATTGAAAATGAAAGGAGCAGAAAGCATGCACAGATCTGAGGATGGAAACCATTCTGGTCTTTTTTTGGTGGTATTAACGTGCACACCATTTGTTAGTAACATAGCACTTACCATCAAAGGGTTCATAAATGCTACCTACTGACCACGGTGTGGTGAAGCCAGCGTAGCCCCAGGAGCCTTGAGTTTCTGCTCTGAAGATCCAGAAACGCTGACCATCCTATGCCACTCTCCAGCCTCTGTACCACCATGTGGGCATGTATGTACGCGTGGTGTGTGGGTGTGTGGGTGTGTGGGTGTGGGTGTGGGTGTGGGTGTGTGTGTGTGGGTGTGTGTGTGCATACAGACATGCATACACAGGGGAGAAAGAGTGGGACAAGTTGGGTTCCTGAGCAAACTCCGCTTGCTAGCACGTGTCAGAGCATTTACTCTGTGCCTGACCTGACCCATTCCTGGGTCTCCTACTAGTTGTTGTAGGCAAGGGTCTGATCCTGGCTGCAGGATCTTTCCTAGAGTGCTTTGCTGTCACCAGGCAGTTAGGACAGGTAAGGTTTGCAGTACCCCAGGGCAAGGGGCATGGTGCAGAGCCCGATGTGGTGGCATGGAGCTGTGACACTGCTTTCCCCTACTCAGCACTGACCGTGTAGAGATGGGACAGGCCCAGCCTCCCGACACGTGACCTTCCACGGCAGCTTACGGCAACCTAGGGCAGGGCTGTGGCTCTTCCGTTGTCCCTCCATGGCCCTTCCCTCGTGCGGGCATTGGTGCTCGTATTGTTGCACTGTGAGTAACTTCAGGGAGCTAATTCTGCCAGACTAACCTTACCAAGAAAAGGTGATTAGTTTCAAATTAATCCTACTCTTCTTCTTGCCGTGAAACTGTGAGCCACTTGAAGCCGCTGAATGGGCCATCAGTGGTCTGGATTGGAGGTGTTGGGACCATGGCAGCTTCAGTTTAGGCGAGGTCAAGCTACCATGGAACGGTGCTCTGGTTCTGTTTTCCTTTCCCACCCTGAGTTGTTTTTGTCAATTTAGAGTATGTTTTTCTCAAGGCAGGGAGTGTTTCCCATTATGTGTTTGTGCATTGCCTAGCAAGTTGGAACCCTGATCTGAGGTGGAAACTTGAGGCCCCACCATAGTACAAATAATAAATGTAACACAGTGAAGAACAGATGCATTCACATATGGTGTATTATAATTCAGACAAATAAAAATTCTTATGTTGTATGTTAAAATCGTTCTATATGTGCCACAGTTAGCATAAAAACTGAAAACAAAAACAAAACCATGAAGAGTCAAGGCATCCAAGAGTACATACCCTACTTCTGCATCCACAAAACGCAGACTTCTCTGTGCCCAGTCCTCATTGCCAAGGAAATCATCGTGCAACAGTGTCCAGGGTAACGTTAGGGTTGCCCTGGTTGTGCTGTCACTTTTCCATAACATTAATTTCAGAATTCTTTTCCAGCCTAAGCAGGCATCTCCCTAGCCAGCCAGCCCCTCGACTGCGCGTACACACATATGAGGCTGTGCATAAAATGTCTACAACTCCTTCATTTTCCGCAACTCCCGAAGAGCACACCATTTTTGTCTTTTCAAGAGTGTGGTCCCTAATGGCAGTGTCATCCCGGGGCAGTCTTGGTTTCATTCCCACCGGACTGAGAGTAGGGGTCATTGTGATAGAGGGTATTTTTTCCTAAACTGTGCTGGCATTGGTAATAATGGAAACAACAGCTGTTTGCAAAGAGGAAAGTTATTTGTGGTAATCTCTGGAATATAGTATTATTTAACTCTTCTGGAAGAGGATCCTTCGGATAAAAGAAAGAGTGAATTTTTAGAGTTATAGCTACATGGTAATTCTTAACTGAATTATATAAGTCAAGATCTCATAGGCTGACAAAGGTGGAAAAAATCTTAAAGCATGTATTTAATATTATTTTTAAAAATCACACTAATTCATAGTTTGCTATGTCAATTTTCAGAAAATTTATTCTGTACATAAAAAGTAAATGCTGTAAATTTTGGAAGGTTGCTTTATATGCTTCAAAATGATTAGATGGTTTAATTCCTGTTTTAAGGACCAAATTCACATCAGGCTATAAAGTCACAAGCGTTGCCTCCATGATAATTAACATTCATAAATATAGACTTAGCAAGGCTGCCTTTCAAAAGGATGGTGCATTTCAGGAATATAAATTTACATATACAAACTGGATATGCCAAATCCAGCATTTTTGACTTCTTGATACTTGGGTTTACCAATTTGCATCCTTGCACTAATCAATGAAGCACGAAGGAAAAAAGCACTTTGGACAATTGCCAAAAGTACATCACAAGGAAGCATAAATCAAGGCACTAGTCCCCTATGCCAAGCATTCATTAGTAACTAACATTAAATTGAAGTGAACCTTTTTACAAGCAAGAAAAATAGGCAATCCTGGAAATTGTTTTACTAACAGCTCTTTATCCTACTTTTCCTTTCCTTGGCAACTAGAGGAAACACAGTCTAAGCAACACATTTGGCACAAAAGATCTTATATAGTTCCCACTTTATTAATGGATTTGAAAAATGTGCAGAAATTAATATATATAGATAAGATACATAGTGCCAAGCAAAAGTCATCACTCCCCACCAGCTGTTGCCCAGAAGCAGTACATTTATTTAATAGTTATTTGTGATTGGCTTCTTTAGACACAAAAATTGACATTTCTACATAAATCTCAGCTATCTGCTTGGGAAATCCATTCCAGCACTTAGACGTCAAACGCGGATCATACAGAGGCTCACAACTAGTGCTTGGACTTAAGCATTGGTGTTAACAACTTGACAATAAGACAGAGATTAAAAATATCTAGTATTTCTTCATTCAAACCAAAGCGGTTCTTGCTAGCATGCTATGTTAGATTTATTTTCCCTGGATTCTAACCTGTAAAACCCAGCAACTTTACCTCAGCAGAGGACTGCCGGTTCACCAAAGCCTGCAGTCTAGCTGAGCTTTAGCTCTGCTTAATGCGGGGAACACCCTGGTCAGCACCTTGGGCCTCTGTGGTCTCCACCAGCACCACGTCAGTGAAAATGACCATGATCAGCTCACCGAACACCAGAAGAAATCAACCTGCTTGCTTCAGAGGCATTTCTTATGGACAGCAGACTTGGCCAGGCCTGCCCAATGTCATCTTATGCCTCTGTCTCCCCACAGTGAATAGTGGGATGGATTAGCGAGAGGCCAGGGTGAAAGTAAAGCAGATCATAGCCTGCTCTGCAAAACCCTGGCCCAGGTACTCTTCTCATGTCATAGAACAGGGTAAGACAATTGACACAGTTGAACGCCAAAACAGATATACTTCTGGGACACGGCTCCTGACTTCCATCCCTGCTTTGCTCTCTAGCAACACATACTCGATAGCATGGTGCGTTCTGGTGGTACTTTCTTACACTGCTTAGTTCCTCCAAAACCATACATCAGTTCTTACTCGCCCTCTCTGCACAGCTCCATTCTCTTTTCTTCATGTCTCTCTGCCTGCTGTTTGGACATCCTTACTCTTGCAGTGAAGACTATCACCACCCACTTGTCGCTCCCTTCTCTGATTTTCTCACAACCATCTTTCTACAGTAAGAACACAGTGTGTCGTGTGTCTCCAGCTTCCATCCAGCTGGCTTTTTTTTGAAATTCAATTTCTCTAATCATCCTAGCTCCCTACCTTTCATCCTGGAGGCCTTTTTTGGACTAAGCATTAATCACCAGGGAAAAAAAAAAAAAAAAGCAACAATAAACATTTCTCCATCCCTTTTCTTCCATTTGCACAGGGTTGGCCGAGTTGCTCAGTATTTGGGATCTGGTTCATTTGGTGAACTCCTAGTGAGTCACCAGGACTACATGCCGCAACTCTCTGAAGGCATCTTAGCCACGTGCTGACCTGCTCCAGTCCTGCAGAGATGATGAAGTCTCATGGGATCTCAGGGGATGAGTCCACAGTCAAGGAGTCAGCAGCACAGGGATAGCTATGAAGAGCTAGCTTTGACCAGAGCTTCTTCCCTGGGTCTCCTTGGGTGGCAGCAGCTGGCTGGGCACTCAATAGCCCCTTGGCCCTAGGGTTGTACTTCATTTGTCATCGGAGCAAGGGCAGAGTCTGTGAGCAGAAGAGCAAAGGGTCTGAGTATGTGTATGCAGAGAGGGCAGGAGGAGAAGGGGGTGTGGATGGGGAGGAGTGGTTTCTAGGTGAAAAAAGAGCTCATGGTCATGGTTATGTGTTCATACACATGTGGATCTGTAGGAGAAGAGAGAAACCAGTTTGTTCACTAGAAGTGATAGAAAAGTTTTGCGATCTTGATTTTGACAGTTTTTCTGAAGATAGCTCACTGCTTCTTGAGCAGTTCACAGAGTAGCTGAATTATTTCTTTTCCAGGGTAGCACTTTGGGAAAAGCCTTTCTGCAAGTTTTTATGGTATTTTTCTACTCACTGCGGTATTCACAGATGTTAAGGGAGGTGGGAGTGAACAGTCCCTCTAAATCCATAATCACTGTATGTAGTTACATTAATGAATGTCACCATTGAGAAGTACTGTATGTTATATAACCAAGCAAGCATTACTCAAACACAGAATATTTTTATATGACCCATCAGAGCTATAAGGAGACATTTTGGTGCCGGAAATATGTCCTCCACTCCCCACTCCAGCCAGCACTTTCCCAACTCCAAAGCTCCTTCTGGTCACCGCTGCTGCCTGCAGGTCCTCATCTTGGATTGCAACCACAGTGACAAGAGCTGGTATGGGCCTGTTGTGTTTTCCCTGGTTCAAAGTGCCCCTTTCACCCTGCTGTGCTGCTCCTGTCCATGCAAGTTTTGCACCCACCTGTAAACTGAGTCTTGCCTCTCCTGAGAACAAATCCTTATCCTTTTGTCGCAGCCTATCTGGCTTGAACAAGTTCTTTTTTGCATGTGCTTATCGTGTGACAGAGGACATCTGAAGTGTCTTTCAAAGATGAACAATCAGCCTCTTCGGCTGCAGTCAAGGGGAGATCTGCCAACAGCTGTACAAAAATTGGGCTCAAACCCTCATGTGAAAGACACATGAATAAAAAAATGCAACAGACATTCTGCTGAAAATAGATAATTTCTAATTCCCATAGCTCTCTCTTTGTGGTTTAAAATAAGCCTTTCTGCATTAAGACTACAGATTTCAAACCAACATTAAAAAACCAAATGTTCGTTCTGAGTGTTGTTTCAATTATGTTTCCATGAGTGTACATACTTTTGATCTGTGAATTTTCCCATTAGATTCAGATTACTTTGATTTGGACACCATCGATGAGGCATACCCTGTACAGTGGCAGTGGGATTAGACCTCTCGTTCCTACATCCGAGGGACCAGAGGAAATGAAGCAGCACATTGGCAAGGTCCTGTGTGATTGCAAAACTGCTGAGCATTATCAGTCCTTGGGATTCAATACCTAACCCCATACCTTGCAGCTCCAGATCAGTCTGCTAAATGTTCATGGTTTCAGGGTCGTGAACAAGCAGGTAACTTTCATTATGTATGCTACTTCAGCACAGGGATTTTTGCATGGCCCATACATGCATTTCAGGGACTGACTGTTAGTCATTATTAAGAATATCTATTCCTCCTGTGATCAAATCAGCTGCTGCCCAGAAGCGTTAAATTTATGTAACAGATTGATGTTACTAGTGGGTTTTGAGTTAAAGCAGACACCGCAGTGATTGTCCTGGCCACAGAAAAGCTTGTGGAGGAAATCAGAAAAAGATAAGTTGGAGGAGTAAGGTTTGGGAGACCCTTTCAAGAAAAAGCAAATCATCTTCTTTTCAGGGTAGAATTTGACCCACTTATGAAAAGGACTCTATGTTTGTGCTGCCTGTGGCTAGACTTGATGGCTCATGAGTATTCTTCCACTTCTGTGTTCTGTGACTTTCACGTCAGATGTGCTTTAAGCCTACTTTGTGCAGCAGGGAACCCAAAACCAGGTAAGATGGACTGAGCATTTATTTTGCTTCTTTTCTTCATGCTTGCCTCTAACGTTCTCCATCTGCTATGGGCAGCATGTGTGAACCACGTGGAAAAAACAAAATGTCAAAGCGGAAATAATATTGTTTCTCAGGGACAACGTAAAGAGCAAGAATACAAACTCAATAGCAATGAGCGTTCCAAAATCAGTCTTGAAAAAGTGCATTGCATCTAGATAAAATGCATGAAAGGTTACAGATTTTAGTATTATTTACTCCTGTCCTCTGTCAAGTAAAGACACCTGCTGCTTTGCTGACTATGGAATTTGGCTAGGTAAGGAAGGTAAGTTTGCTCTACGGAAGTCACACTAATTGACCCTATATTTCCGTTCAAACACTATCCAGTTTTTGACATCCAACCCTCTGCATTATATACGGCTAAATGAGGTTGAAAATCTATTCCTATGGGGTTTTGCTGCAGATTTGGGTTGGAAGAGGATTTCATCCCAGGAATGCCCACAGCCTGGCAATTATAATGACTAGATAACCTGTGCATCTGGGGCTTTCACCTACCCTGGCTCTGAGGGAGTTAAAATTTTGTATACAAAGAAACAAAAAGAGCTGCTTAAAATTTGATTTCCAGTGCAAATCATCATTTAACATATGGTAAGGTATTTATCCCAACTACATGTTGTTCAGTAAATCATAGGGGTTTGCGGGGGGTAGGGGGCGAAGGAAGGGGGTTGTTGTTTTGATTTTCAAGTTCTGTGCGGCAAACTGTCTCTGTAAATTGCTGTCATCGCGATGGCTGTGAACCAGTCTGCTGTGTAAGTCTGATTGGAACAAGCCACCAGAAGCACTGCCCTTTTCCCTCCCCGCTCCCCGCACCCTTGCTGTGTGGATGGCAAATGCGACCGTCCTTCAGAGCTGGGCTGGGCGCTGCTGGGACCTGTCGTGCACAGCACTGCCTTACCTCATTTGCAAGCAGACGAGACCTGTCAATCCAGGCACGGGAAAGAGAGACAGGCAGCTAATACTAGCATTTTCAACTTTGTTACTACTTTCAGTGGTGAAAAGCAAGTTCGCCTTGCAATAGTTAGGCAACTCAACTTGCCAGAAAGGCAACTATCCAATATACACCCACTGGCCACCTCTACGGGGCTTGATGTTGTTGTTTGTCATTTATTTCTGTGGCTGGTGCTAATTTTCAGTTTGTCATCCTTTGACTCATAGAAATTCTTCCTCGTCAAAAAGGATGCATCTCCCTGCAGACCACGGAAAAAATGTGGCATGCAATTCAATCCTTTCCTGAGAGCACCGGAGACGAGGAGAGGGCAAGTTAGAACACCATGATGAGGAAGTTCTGTCATTTCCAGAAGGAAGCATGATTCACCATGCAGAGCATTTTTGGGAGCCTGAATCAGAGCTGTCGAGGAAGTCAGTTCTTGGACAGTTTAATCTTTAGTTTAACTATGACTTTACCGGTGAAATGTGTGACTGTCCCCACAACCAGTGGGCACGGCAAGATCAGATTACGTGCCACCAAGGAGCAGGCAAGAAGATTGCCAAGGAGGTGGCTTTCAAATGTTTCAGCTAAAATGAGAAGTGCCCTAGAAAATCTGTCCTTAAATGTCACGACAAAGCAGAGCCCTCCTAAAGCAGATTTAAGGGAGAAATATTTTCTCACACTTTTCCTGAGTACAGTGCAGGCAGTGGGAGGGACCTGCAGGGTGGCCATAAGGAGCCTGCAAAGGGAGGGCCACGCAGCGAGCTGCAGCCAGGCTCCTTCCCAAAAGGTCTGGAATTAGCGTGCTAACGGAGAGATGGCTTCATTAGTCATGGCACAGACCTGCTAAGTAAAGCCATCCACAGAATGAATGAGTTATGAGTTAGCTGCCAACAGGCTGCAGGATAAATTCAAGCGGTTGTTTTAAATCTCCTATTGTACCCTAAAAGGATCATGATTTGATTAATGTAGTGTCCACCCTCGCGCCCCCCCCCCGCCCCCTCCTGCCCCATGCCATATTGCAGGAAACAAGATTACACTGGAGTGTCTTCTCTGGCTCTTTTGCCTCTCCACCTTCCTTTCTCCCCCACAGGAAAGACAAAGACCTCTTGGCGAAGTGCTATACATCTGGGAAGGGTCCTCAGTTCAGCAACTCGGCATATTCTTGGTCTACCACAGGTCTGAAGTGCTGTTCATTTTGGAGCAGGCAGCCAAAAACGCCTTTTCTCCCCAAGCGTAGTTTAATAAATTTGGGGGGGGGGGGAAGAAAATCTATGTTATTATACATGATGATTAGCAGCCTGTTGATTTGTTTGTGTCTCCAGGGGCACTGGAGACTGTATATCACTGGGGTCGAGTAGAGGGAACCAGCTCTTAAGATATTTACTGTACAGAAGTATAGGCAAGCACCCACGGCATAGTGCTGGAGGGCGATGTTTATGGCCTGTACATTTAAACAAATAGAAACCATGCTTCATGCTCACTCTTTGCACTCTGCTGCACAGGGGTTTACATTTCTGACCTCATGGATAAGGAAAGACGGAGTATCAGGGAGAGGCAGAGTTCCTATAGGATGTGAGAGGAGAATGGGATACACGGAGCATGCCTACACATCCCTCGAAGACGTCACTCTATCTGAGAGCCAAAAGGTAAGGGAGTGGGTTTGCTGACTATGACACACGGTGGGAGGAGATCTGAGACACAAAGGAGTCATGGGTGTGAACCAGGAAACAAGCCTGTGCCCACCCAGCTTTTTTGTTTGCTTGAGGAGGATGTAAAATATGCTTACACCAGTTGTGCTCCAGCTCCAGCGCTAATTGTTAACAATAAAAGGTCACCAGAAAACAATTGCTGGGAACCAGAATTACACAAGCGGCCTGGGTAATGTGATCACTCCTTCGCGGGAGAATGCCATCCCGCTGGGGAGCAGGGTACGGAGCAATCCTCTGGAGCAACTCGCCAGGTCAGATGAGGAAGGGAGGTGCGCACTTGTGTCAGTCAAACCTCCCCCCGCCAGCTCCCCGCTCCCAGATGGACACGCATGCACCAAGCAGCCTCTTTCGAGCTTATGTAGCCCTCATTTTAGGGTGTTCAAATTTAAAGTGAAGTCCTCTTCTTTTCCCTGTTATCCTGGGAGGAAGACATTGGTTTTGACTTCCCTTCCTATGGCAGAGTCGGGGCTTTGGTGGGGAGTGCCAGCAGGTTTGCAGGACAGGAACGAGGACCGCTGCCTGGGGGAGGGCTGGGGTGAGCTGGAAGGCTACTAGCACAGCCCGTGGGAAAAAGAGTGCGGTACCTCTCGAAGTGTCTCACTCCCTCCCAAAATATGTCCATAGTTCATGGGTGGGAGTACTGCTCAGGAAGGAGTTTCTAAGCTAGCATTAAATTCATCTGCATGAGCATCAGTAACACTAGCAAGGGTTGAAAAATCCTGCCAGCATGTTGAGTAAGTACATTGGCAACTCATCCCTCTGTGCTGTTATGGATCTCTGGTCTACTTGCATATGTCTACTTGTGTGGTCAGCTCTCTGGCCATCTTGCTACGTTAACCTTCAGGACTGAACAAAATTAAAGTATGTTTGAAGCAATGAGAGATGCTTTTAGGCCATGCCCATGCTGAGGAACAGCCTGGCTGTCGGACAGAGGCTGAATCCAGGCCACTCAGCAGTCAGTAGCCAGTACAGCTACAAAAATGCTAACCCCCGTGTGGAGGTGGAGGCACTCTGGAGTACCCTATGACTGAGCAACCTGAGACCTTGCCTGCCCTGCCTCCAGTTCAGGTCCACACAAGTGCAACTATTCCTAGATGGTCAAAGGCAGTTATTTACCTCTTCCTATACCTTGCCCTCTAAGAAGTTGTCTGTGTATCTAGCCTATCCTCACGTGAAGTTCTGGACCCTGAGCTTTCTGTAGCTGCATCCATACAAAACAGCACAACTCACTCTGCTGCCCACCACAAACCCCCTTTCAACCCTTCATATCCAACTTCCTGCAACTAGACTTCACAGCCAGGGAGAGAGAACATGGATCATGGGAAAGATACACGTGAAAAGCAGTCATTAAGGGACAGTGCACAATACTTTTCTCTTCCTCTAGTGACTGCATAAGTCTGATCCCCCCACCCCATCCCCGTGCAATTTTGCAGCTGTTCTCTCTGGTGATGGGGCTTAGGTTTGTTAAAAAAAGCCACTGCCAAAAAAAATTTCCCCAAAACTCCATCAAGTCTGGAGACAGTGGTAAGGATGCAATGCTTTGCAAAGAAAGGAACGGATGACCACGTAGCTTCTCCATAGATGTTCGGAACAGATAAATTTCTCAAGAAAGCCACAGGATTAGCATGCAGAGAGGGGGTCATAAGCTCTCAAGCAGCTGAAGGACACTGTAAGAGAGGTTAGATGATTTATATGAGGAGAACTTGCTGAATTCTCAATGCTTCCCACACGCAGTTCCCTCATCTGAAGGATTTTGCTCTCTGCAGACAAGAAGAGCTCAATGAGTGCCAAGGCGCATCATCTTGTCCTGTGTGGCTCTGAGGAGAAAAAAGAGGAAGCTGAATTGCGTGGCTGAGATGAAAGCAAGATTAGTTTGGGGCTAGGTTCTCACCAAAACACCGTAATTGTAAAAGGTGAAGGCAAGAGGCCTAGGGCTCCCTTTGAAGGGGTGCCATGTACGTGCTAGAGGCTGCGGAATGAAGCATGTCTGGGGTCATGCAGATGCTACATGCAGGCCATAGAGTTTGGGCCCTGTGGTGTGCCCAGTACCAGTGCTAGAAAAGTAATTCAAGAGCCAGAAGACTCTAGGTGACACAGGTATTTTGGTCACCATGAGTCTGGCCCCATTGAGTTCAATTTGGCCACAGCACATAAGAAAGATGCAGAAAATCTGGGGAGGGTCCAGAGCACTGTAGCACTCACCACAAGTACAGCAAATATTACCTGTGGGGAGAAAACTGGACAAACTGTATTTGCTTACTGTAAAGAAAAGGAGATGGAAGGGATAGTGAGAAGGTCTTTAAATATTTACAGGTTTACTGCAAATAGCAAGTTAATTTTTTTTTGCTAGTTTGTGGTCAGCTAGAGAGGTAGGGAGACACTTCAACTGGAATAGGTCTTATTAGACACAAAGAGAAAACCCCCCAACCTTTGTGATAGTAAGACTATGAAGCCCTGTAATGGATTATCTGGAGAAATTCTGGAGTCTCCAGCACTGGATGCCTTTAAGAGCAGGGAAAGAGCAGCTAGGAAGGACAAGGACATAGCTGATGCTACCACAGATAACATGCCGAATTCTCTTCAGGTAGTATGCAAGTAGTACAGTGAAGAAGAGGAAAAAGCTATTTTCCAAATTGTCCCTTATTCATTCCCATTTCCGCATGTCTCACTTTTCAATACAACTGCATTAAAATGCACAAAATCATTCCTCTGTTAACATATGACTGTATAGTAAAACCCATGAGTTAGGAAAGAGTAGAGCTTGTGAAAACAGAGGATGTGAAAAATTTGTACTTTTATTATGATGACCAAATCCTCCTTTTTCATAGAGCAGGTCTGATTTTGTTCATTTGCTCTTAGCAAGCAGAATTAATGGTTACTGTTTTCTATAAAATAGAGCTTCCGTTACTGAAAAAAAAAAATCATTTTACAGCACTCACTGCTCAGCCTATAAAGTTTAAAAGCTGTATGAGGAGTTTTACATTTTGAAACATTTACTTTTTGGTGAACTATAAAGATGAGTCCTAATGCCCAGATTTCTGAATCAATAAAAACACTTAAATGTCTTTGTCAGCAGGGTAGTGAAACCGAAGCCAAAATGCCACTGAACAAAAGATAAAATCTTGGATGAAATGCCCTAGCCTTTACTGGCATTTGTGAGAAGTGCTGCCACTCAATGTAGAGATAAGAGCATAAAGTGGGTCCTGTGTCATGGTTTAGGCCAGATTGGCCCAAGCAAGCTGAGCGACAGATGTTCCCTCTCTCCTGCAGAGCAGGACAGGGAGAAGAAGAGAGACTAGTTTAGTAGAAACTAAACTACTTTAATAAAATATAAAGAAAAAAAAAAAGAAAACAATGAAATGTATACAAAACCATATCAAGCTCCCAGGATGACAATCACATCACCAGCAGGCACTGGGGAAGTCCCAGACTGGACTCAGTGATGGATGGGAACTGGATTCTGGATCTGGATTCAGGATGGGGATCAAAGGCAGGCGAACAAACAGAGTCCTACTCGGACACCAGCCATTGAAGAAAGAGGCTGACCCTTTGATCCCTCAGCTTTTATACTGAGTGTGAGGCAGATGAGATGGGATGGAGTACCCTGTTGGTCAGTTTTGGGTCACCTGTCCTGTCCGCTTCCCCCCGCAGGTGCCAGCCCTCTGCGCTTTTCCGCTTCCGACCCTCCAATGGGGCAAATAACAAAGTTGGCTGCCCTTGGGTGTTACAGCAGTAAGTATAAGCAGGAGCCTCTCTGCATCCCATTCCTTGGCATCAACTTTAAACATGGGTCTTATCGCTCTGGAATACAGCAGTTTTCTGCACATTTCTGTTACTTTCAGCAGTTAAAAGAGGCCCAGTTAGAAAGTGGAGTTACTGAAACAAAATTGGTCCTGCTTTACCTCAAACAAGGACAGTCCTGCCACCGTGTCTTACCAATGGGTACACTGAGTAAAATGGGCCCTAAATAGGCCAGTTAAAGTAGTACAGTGTATGCTCTATGCACTGGGGCTTTTAGCACATACTTTTGATGAGAAGATAACTCCTCATACAGCTTTTAAAGAGTTTTAAAGAAACTTCTCATACAGCTTTTAAACTTTAT
>VZSF01007823.1:2127163-2195067 GCA_013398295.1 Chionis minor | reverse complement strand
GTGTGTTGTCACTTCCAGGGGGTGTCACCATGCAAGTGCTGGGTCCTGGGAGGGTGACACTGCCAGGTGACGTCACTGCGTGGGTGCTGGGTCCTTGGGGTGACACTACCAGGGGATGTCACCATGTGGGTGCTGGGTCCCTGGGGGGTGTCACTGCCAGGGAGGGCCACTATGTGGGTGCTGGGTCTTTGGGGTGACACAGATAGGGTGTGTCACCATGCAGGTGTTGTGTCCTGGGGGGGTGACACTGCCAGGGGATGCCACTGCATGGGTGCTGGGTGCCTGAGGGGTGTCACTACCACGGGATGTCACCATGTGGGTGCTGGATTCCTAGAGGGGTGACTCTGCCGCAGGGGTGACTATGTGGGTGCTNACTGCGTGGGTGCTGGGTCCTTGGGGTGACACTACCAGGGGATGTCACCATGTGGGTGCTGGGTCCCTGGGGGGTGTCACTGCCAGGGAGGGCCACTATGTGGGTGCTGGGTCTTTGGGGTGACACAGATAGGGTGTGTCACCATGCAGGTGTTGTGTCCTGGGGGGGTGACACTGCCAGGGGATGCCACTGCATGGGTGCTGGGTGCCTGAGGGGTGTCACTACCACGGGATGTCACCATGTGGGTGCTGGATTCCTAGAGGGGTGACTCTGCCGCAGGGGTGACTATGTGGGTGCTGGTCCTTGGGGTGACACAGCCAGGGGGTGTCACCATGCAGGTGCTGGGTCCCAAGGAGGGGTGACACTACCAGCGGACGTCACTGTGTGGGTGTTGGGTCCTTGGAGTGACACTGCTAGGGGGGTTACTATGCGGGTGCTGGGTTCTTGGGGTGACACTGCCAGGGGTGTCACCAAGTGGATGCTGGGTCCTTGGGGGAGTCACTGGTGGGGTTGTTGTCACCACGTGGGTACTGGGTCACTGCCAAGCAGTGTCACTATGTAGGTGCTGGGTCCTTGGGGTGACACAGCCAGGGTGACACACCGTGAGGGTACTGGGTCTCGGGGAGGGGTGACACTGCCAGGGGACGTCACTGTGTGGGTGCTGGGTCCCTGGAGGGGTGACACTGCCACGGGGCGCCACTGTGCAGGTGCTGGGTCCCTGGAGGGGTGACACTGCTGGGGGGTGTCACTGTGTGGGTGCTGGGTCCCGGAGGGGTGTTCCACTGCCAGCGGGTGTCACCATGTGCATGCTGGGTCCTGGCAGGAGGTGACACTGCCGGGGGGTGTCACCATGACGGTGCTGGGTCCTTGGGGGGGTGTCACTGCCGGGGGTGTCACCATGTAGGTGCTGGGTCCCTGAAGGGGTGACACAACCAAGGGGTGTCACCATGAGAGTGCTGGGTCCCTAGGGGGGTGTCACTGCCGGGGGTGTCACCATGTAGGTGCTGGGTCCCTGAAGGGGTGACACAACCAAGGGGTGTCACCATGAGAGTGCTGGGTCCCTAGGGGGGTGTCACTGCCGGGGGGTGTCACCGTGCGGGCGCTGTGTCCCCGCTGCATGCCATCCCCACAGCGCCGGTGGGGCCCGGCCGCCCCCCGCCGGGTTCCTCGGCGCTTGGTTTGCCGTCCGGCCTCTCGTCCCCGCGTCCCTTGTCCCCGCGGCCGAGCCCCATGGCGGGGGTCCCTCCCCGCCGCCCAGGCCCGGGCCCCGGCGGGGCGGTGCCGCCGTGGGCCGGTGTTGCAGCTGGGAATTCACCGAGGGGAACGGCGCGGCCGAAGGGTGGTGGCGGCGGCTGAATGTTTTTTAAGTTTCAGCTCGCGGCTGGAAACACCGGGCGTTGTGAGGGAAAAGTATCCACCTGGAAAAAACTGGTAGAGCGATCTCCCTAAGCCGGCTCTATAAATTTACTCGGGATTTGTCAAGCATTGGAACAGGCTGCCCAGGGAGGTGGTAGAATCGCCGTCCCTGGAGGTATTTAAAAGACGGGTAGACGTGGTGCTGAGGGACATGGTTTAGGGGTGGTTTTGGCATAGGTTTATGGTTGGACTCGATGATCTTGAAGGTCTCTTCCAACCCAAGTGATTCTATGATTCTATGATTCCTTAACAAGTATTTTTTGCGGGTCACATATCAGCAAATTGATGGTTTCTCAGGGGTTTGCGGGGGTAAAGGTATCCCTTTTCCTGAGGCTTCCCAAGCTGGATGTAGCTGGAGAGCTGGCATGGCTTTTTGTCTTCTTGGGTGCTATAAACCGTGCAGTTCTCCCTTTCCTTGTACAGGTGTGGGGACTTGGAAATCTGGTGGCCGAAGAAGCAGGGTAGCGCCTGCTTCTGTGGGCTTCTCACTAAGATGAAACCGTGATTTCGAGGCTCTGGTGCCTTGCAAGGAGGAAGACGACTTGGTGGTGGTTCTCCCTGCCCAGCTGCCCAGCTCCGCGTTTGTGGAGAGGTGGTTTCCCCTCCTGCTACTTTTCAGAGCTGAAAATTGCGTGTTTTCAGGCTTTGGGGACCTGTTTGGCTGGGGCTAGTGCGGGAGTTTCTGCAGTCGAGACCTTCATGCAAGTAGAGATACTTGGTCTCCTGCGCGCACAGGTCTGCTCCGTGCTCGCTTCGAGCAGTTCCTGGAGGTGCAGCCCTGGTTGCAGGGCTTTGAGGCATTTCTGGGTAAGAACATGGGGAAAAGTACACAAAAAGCTGCTGCTGTGGCAAGAAAACAGTTATATTTCTAAAAATGAGTCGTTTATGGGGGTATTTGTAAACAACGAGTATGAAGGAGCTAGTCTTTAAAAATATAAAATTCACAAGAGGTGCTTTTTTACGAAAAACTGTAATTATTTTTTTGTAGTAGTAGTCGTCGTTGTCGCGATACTGTTTTAATTGTGGTGTTTTCTTGTGTAGAAAAAAAACTGCAGGCCAAGTTAGCACAGCCTACCTGCTCGCTGTTCAGCCCGAGGTTCTCTAGGTGCTCCCGTGATGAGAAAAGGGACTTTGGACCCAGTACCGCCTTGTGGAGCATCTCCGTGGTTCATTCAAATGCTGCAACTCCGTGTCCCGCTTTCCCTCGTCTTTCCCAGAGCTATTGCGCTTTTAACCAGGCTGGGAATGGGGGTTTGCTGGTCGGTTGGATTTTGTGCTGCTTTTTGTAGTTTTTTGTACTGCTTCAAAACTAAAGTAGGAGTCGGAGGGCTTACAGGGTTTGTGTGTCAGGAGTTGTCTGTGCTGATGGAAGAGGTGATGTGGGGTTGGAGCTGGTGTACTCAGACAATAGCTTCTTAAATTGGCGTGTCATTGAAAGCTCTGTGTCCTGGAGGTATGGCCCTGCTCCAGATCGTCTAGCCTAGGGAAAAATTGATCTATACTAAAAAGCACAGTGTTGAGTTGGAGAGTTTAGTGTTGTCGTCCTTTATGTAAATCACAGCCTTCGACGGGAGGATCGTTATGTTGGCTCTATTATTAGTTAGTAACAATAATGATATAAAACAAGTGTGTGCTTTTTCACAATATTTGACTCATGTATAGTATCATAATTTAAAGTAAAAAGGCATCTTCCTTGTTTTAGTGATTTGTTAAACTTAGTCTAAGACTTCATGAAAATTAGTAGCAATAAAAGCACAGAGAAGGTAATTTTTCTGCGAATTTTTGGACACATTTTCTGTAGAAAGCACAAAATGGCTCGTAATAAAAAGTAACAATTTCCTTTACTGTGCTTGTCAGTATGGTACCAAAGTATTAATTGAGTAAGCTCAAACTTGAGCATTTTTCATTACTTAAGAAATGGGATAAGAAGCTTGACTTGATCCTAGATGCCTATTATGTAGGGAAGAAACAAATACAAGAGTGAGGATTGAGCTTAATTGCTAATTTTGTTATCTGAACTGTCAGCCATACAGCAACTTTGATAGATCTGTAGCCTTCTCATACTTTTTTGCCATACAAATACTTACTTTCCTCATTAGTGTCCAGCAGAGCAGTTAGACAGTAGAGTTGAGCCGGTCTGATGATCCTTGGCAGGTAGAAGGGCAGTCCTGCTTCCCTCTCCACTGTGTTGTCTTTTCTCCCATCCTTGGTTTCTGCTCTGTGGGATCTTGTCAACTTCAGTTTCCTTCATGGCCTTATTCAACTTGTTAAGGAAGTGAAAAACTTTTCCTGCCCCTTTTCCTCCCCCGTCAGTTCAGCTGGAGGGGCAGAGGACTGCAGGGAAGGTAGTGGGAATATATAGCCAGGATCAGGGGAGCGCGTAGATGAAGGAATGATGCGTGTATGCAGCTGCAGTCAGGTGCCCGCATGCTTCTGTTACCTGTGCTGTGCCTAAGTATGGAAAAGATTTCTTTAATTTACTTTTCTTTTTTTATTTTTGTCTTTGGGAAATTTCACGCTCTTCATTTTTTTCATACTAGCAGGAGTGTTTCAGCATAACAGAAAATTGAGAAGGTTTTTGAATGTGGCTTCTCAGGAAAGCCAGCAAGCCCTTCAAATCGTTAAGTCAGTTGCAAAAACATTTTCATGTTGTTTGTTAATAAAAGTTGTTAGGTTTGGGATGGCTTTGTTTGCTTGTTTTTTAGGTTGTCTGATATTTGTGTCAAAATAATTCTTCCATTGAGAAAACTTTTGTAACCAAGAACCATGACAGCTGCGGAGAACGTGTGTTACACGTTAATCAATGTCCCGATGGATTCAGAACCACCGTCTGAAATCAGCTTGAAAAATGACCTAGGCAAGTAACGGATGATGATTTGGAGGATATTCCATCTTACCTGAATTATTCTTGCATTCTCTCATTGTGCCTTTCCTAGAATATTGTTTACATTTCATAAACTCAAACCAATTTGATGTTTATTTTGTTCTGTTAATTTTCAAAATGTGTACATTCCTTCCTCTGCTGTGTTTTGAGAAAATTTGTGATATTTATCTTAGGTGTTTTGGGTTCCCCCCTCCCCAGCCTGTGCAAAAATTTGAAATCCATTTCTCTCTTTCTGTTTGAAGTAATACCTCTTTGGGCTCGGGCAGATTTAAGCAATGCAATGATAAGCAACAAATTGTTTTATCACTTATTCAATGTATGAATAAGTGAAATCCAGTAAATTTCCAGCTCTATCTTGCTGGCAGAAATGGCAGTGTTAGTATTTAGCATACGTATGACATCAGAGTGCATTGTAATATCCTGGTATAAAAGGCTGTTTAAATTCAGTCATTGAAACAGCTGTGAAATTTGTTGAACTCTATTAATTCTGACATGTTGATCCTAGAATTAAGTCTGAACTCCATGCTTATTCTTTAAATTATCTCTTGCTTCCTCTTTATCCTTTTAGTAGAAGTAAGGGTATGGATTTTATTGTTATGCTATATTGCGTTCCTTCAGGGGGGGCTTGTGTCTTCTGCCACTGAAGATCAGTGTTCCTGTTAAACTAACTGTGACTAAATGTTAGCCTTCCTGATCTCATAATTACTATAATTTGTTTTCTTGATTCTTCTGCCCTCTCTAGAAAAGGGAGATGTCAAACTGAAGACGGAAGCCTTGAAGAAAGTAATCATTATGATTCTGAACGGTGAAAAACTACCTGGGCTTCTGATGACCATTATACGTTTTGTGCTGCCTCTCCAAGACCATACCATCAAAAAACTGCTGCTTGTCTTTTGGGAGATAGTGCCAAAGACCACTCCAGATGGCAGGCTTTTGCAAGAAATGATCCTTGTATGCGATGCATACAGAAAGGTAACCCAGTGTTTATTTCACTGCTTGTGTTCCTATACTGGACCTTTATAAAAAGGGTATCGGTTTGTGTTATTTAATAAATATTAAAATGGTTTGTGCTCAGCGCTTCCTTCCTAACCGTTATGTCTCAGTGCTTCAGGGCTGGGCAATTGTAGGTAACCAGCAGACCTGCTAATAAGGAATTTTTATGTGTTTTTTTACTATTACAACCTAACAAAAATTTAGTTCTCTTTGTTTCTAAGTCAGTGAACCTCAGAGATGAGGGGTAACCTAATTACCATGTTCACCCGTGTTGGGACAACCTGTGGGTCATAAAAGGAGGGTGGTTTTGGAATAACTTCATTGTGGTGTGTTTGGGACACTCTTAAACAAAGATAATAAGGTCCTTCAACTTCTCTGGGAATGGGTCGGAAGCAGGTGAACTAATATACACTGGGGGTTATTAACCAGTGTGCAGGAGTGCCTGCAGGGTGAGCTTTCGCAGCCTTAGTAGTCAGAGAAAACACATACAAGGCAGAAAAAAACAATCCACAGGCTTTGTAAGTTTTACTAGACAGAAATGGGCGTTTTAAAATGTTTATGGGGCAGCGGTGTTTTAAGAAGGAGGTGTTTCATGAGGAGACAGCGAGTGTCGTGGGTATTGGGAATTTGGACCATGGGAAAGCTGAGTGCGGGACAAGGCTGGCAAGTGTAGTAATCTGAGCTTAACAGCTAGGCTGAAGTCTGGCATTTCAAATATGTTTCTTGTTGCTTTTAGGATCTTCAGCACCCAAATGAATTTATCCGAGGCTCTACTCTCCGTTTTCTTTGTAAGCTGAAAGAAGCAGAACTGTTGGAGCCTTTGATGCCAGCCATTCGTGCGTGTCTAGAACATCGTCACAGCTATGTGCGCAGAAATGCAGTTCTTGCAATTTACACGATTTATAGGTAAATGCCAGAAGCTATTTAAAGTCGTGGATGCAGAAGACCAAGGCTAGCTTAGCGATCTGGATAGTTTTTGAGATCTCATAAACGTTTATCAGTCACTGGTGTGGTGTTTGGGTTTATTCTTGTTTGTTTGCTTTTTCTCCTCTATCTAATGGACTTCTTTGTAGAAACAAAAGGTACCGCTCCTGCTTTCTCAAGTGTGACTGAGGCCCTTATATTTCAGGTTAATTTGTATGGGCAAATGCCTTTTTTTAATGGTCTAAACGCTATTAATAGTAGTCATTGTCCACAACCATAAATACAGAAGAATCCTTGCAGGAATATGCATATATAAATTTATTTCAAGGGAGACATTCTTCGTGTACTGCAATTATACAGTAGACATTATTGTAGTTGTCCTGAACAGCGTGGCTGAATGTTACTGTTAAACAATAATTGATGGGATAATTTCTTAGCTATCATGAAAAAAAAAATCTTTAAAGCTCCTTGAGTCTGCTCACAGTTTCAAATAGCTACACAAAAGCTATGTGTCACTGTTCTAGCTTTTTAAAATTTTGTGAATGCTTGTCTTTAGGATACGCGCTTAAGCCTTAGGCACTGCTCCTTACCAGTAGTTCTTTTAATTATGATTTTTCTTTTTAAAGAAATTTTGAACATCTTATCCCTGATGCTCCTGAATTGATCCATGATTTCTTGGTGAATGAGAAAGATGCAAGCTGCAAAAGAAATGCATTTATGATGCTAATTCACGCAGACCAGGTAAGAATACTTGTCCTCAAACTCGTTTGGTTTAAATATTTGAAAACATGCTGGGTAACTAGCCAGTAATTTGTTGGTAGTATGAACTATTTATATTGTAAAACCCCATATATGGTAGTGTTAACCCATTTGTGGCATATTTGGTAACTGAAAAAGTTAAAGTAGCTCTTTAGGGCTGTCTTCGTTAAAAAGGAGAATTACGGTATTTGGTGAAGGCATATGCTGGTGCCAAAAACTGTAATTAGTTTTGCCAAGTGAGCTTAACCAGATTGAGAAGTGCTCCATTACCTACTGTTCTATAGCTTTTGTAGTCACAGGAGGAAGAGATGACAATATCTGTTTAGCATTTTGGGTTATTTGCTCTACAGGTAATTGCCTTTTGTGCTTGCTTACCAGTAGTTTTGTCGCTTTGACATCTGTAGGCAGAATGGATTAATTTGCTCTTCAGGTTTCCAGCATTTTCGTAATTTTTTTTTTTTTTTTAAAATTTCAAGTTGAAGGGTTGAATATATGTTGGTTTGTGTTTTGATTTAAAATACAGCTGAGTGAGAAAACTCAGAATAATTTAGAATAATGTATCTTCTATTTGTGTAGGATCGAGCTTTGGATTATTTGAGTACCTGTATTGACCAAGTCCAGACGTTTGGTGACATACTGCAGCTGGTTATTGTTGAACTAATTTATAAGGTAAAAGGGAAATGTCATCGCACGTTTAAAATAAATATACATGTTAGATTATGTTAGTCTGCTTTTTAAAAGGGATAGAACATTGCTGGAAAAGGCATTATCGCTAGCATTTACTCCATGTCGGGAATACGTAATTGTTTAGTAGAGCTGAATAAGATTTGTTTCTTGGAACAGTATAACTGCTCCAGTGTGCACAGTGTAGAGCAGTATGTCTCTCCTGATTTGCTGTGATGTGGACTGTGTATTATCAGACTGTTCTTCATGGACGTGAGCAGGGCGTCTGTTACAGAAGCTAGTTGAGGCTTTGCCCTGCCTTTTTCTATAAGATTTTAAGACCTTGTAGCATTGCATAGAATAGCTTTTTAATAGCTTTTGTAATTAGATTTTTACAACTGTGACTCACACTTCTTATCCCCAGAAATGGTTGTCACCTTTTGCTTAATTTTCTTCTTATTGTAAGATAATGGAGCAGTTAAACTATATGATTGCTGTTTTCTTTTTTATTTGCCAACTATGCATTGTTCTTCTTATCTAGGTCTGTCATGCGAATCCATCAGAGAGAGCTCGGTTTATTCGCTGCATCTACAACTTGCTGCAGTCATCGAGTCCTGCAGTGAAGTATGAAGCTGCAGGTACTCTAGTTACACTCTCCAGTGCGCCAACAGCAATCAAGGTATAAAAGTCCTGTTTTCAGACATTTCAGTAGCTTCTAATGCAGTGGAATGAATACTGTAGGCTGTGTGTTGATACTTTGAAAGAGCGAAGGGTTTAGTAATAGGGTGTGTTTAGCACTTCATACAAAACACTGTCTTAAAACACCTCTTAAAATTGGTCACAAAAAAAGGGTTGAGGCTGTATTTTGCAGACCTGCAGCTAGTAGACGTCATATCCCTTTGGTAGGGCACAAGCTTGAATACTGTGCAAACTGCTGTACGATAGCTGGTACCAACCTGCAAATCTTTTGGGCGTACTTAGCAAAGCAGACCAAAGCTGAAGATTTGCAGAGTTTGAATTACTGTCTTTATTTGTAAATATTAGCCTTTTCAGACCAGGGCAGAAACATAAAGCGGTGAAGATTTCCACTGATTACTGATTGACATTGGGTTCCTGAACTTATGTTTGTATAGCTGATTGTTTGAGATCACGCAGAAATTTTGAACTTGTGTGGAAATTGGAAAAGTAGAATATGCAAGTCTAAATTTAGAGTAAAAGCATTGTAAACAGTATTTTCAAAAGATCAGGAGGAGTATTAATTCCATTATTCTTGCTTTAACGTCGTCTTTTTTGTCGAGTAAGAATATTGTACACGCAGGCTGTCAGTAAAACCGTATCTAGACAGGCTAACGCTGGCAACTGTTTTAAATTGGTTTTCATGCCCTGTTGTGTCCTTAAGAGCTGACCCAAAGCATGCCAGGGAATGTATCTCTTTATAACTTTCTTTGAATTTGAAATCAAGTCTGTGTATTGTAAGCTGATGCCTTCCTGTGTAATTTTTGTAACATGGTGGTAGAATAGATGTTTACGGTGGACCAGAAAGTTTTAAAGACTGTTGTCAGATTAATTTCTCTGGCAACTCTTCAAGTAGTTGCTTGAATAGTAATGTAGAAGGTGTCTTTTCCTGAATTTCTCTGAGAAACTTGCTGGTTTTTCCTCTTCGTTGCTTAAAAAATGTTTTTGATCCTTTTAATTTTAGGCAGCTGCCCAATGCTACATAGATTTGATTATTAAAGAAAGCGATAATAATGTGAAACTGATTGTTTTGGATCGGTTGATTGAATTAAAGGAGCATCCTTCCCATGAACGAGTATTACAGGTATGTGAGCTGTCTCCTTTCCTGCAAGCTTAGTGAGGGCTTTACTTTCCTAAACGAACCTTTCGGGTGTGTGATATATGGAAAAGTGTACTTCTGCAGTTTAAATCTTCTGTTGATATGTTTTTGTTAAAAAATATACTGAATGGACTTTTATGTTACGACTTTCTGCTTTTATTGTCTGCGTAAGAATTAACAGTGGCAAATGCTGTCTTGATTGTAAGACTTAATGATGTAGCTTGCGTGGTAGACTTTTATGTAAATGAAGAATGTATTAAGTGAACACTAATGCCTAGAATATCTTGCTTGTTTGTCAGTAGACTATATTACGTACTGAGAAAGTCTTTGAAAATCATTGAGTACTGAAAATTAGAATTGTATGAAAAGTAATTTAAAGCAACAAAGTAGTTATCATTTTGTTATTGTTTCAGGATCTAGTTATGGACATCCTCAGAGTGTTGAGTACTCCAGATCTAGAAGTGCGCAAAAAAACCCTTCAACTGGCTCTGGATCTTGTCTCTTCAAGAAATGTGGAGGAGGTAAAATATATATTACTTTTGTTTCATTACACTATTTTTTTATTCTTCAGAAAAATATAGCACTTGCTTCTATTTTATTTGATCTTTTCTGCAGCTTGTGATTGTTCTGAAGAAGGAAGTGATTAAAACTAATAATGTGACAGAGCATGAAGATACAGACAAGTATAGACAACTGCTTGTTCGTACATTGCATTCCTGTAGCGTTCGGTTTCCAGATATGGCTGCAAATGTTATTCCAGTGGTATGCAGATATTTAATTATATTTTCATTAAATACATTCTAGTTATACCCAAAACCTGCAGAGTAACTGAAGCTGAGGTGCTTCTATTAGTGGCCTCCCACAAAGCAATACTCTCTTTAATCCCTATAGAAATATAGGACTTTTGATATTTATTAGACTATTTGTCTTCTGAGACTTTATTTTTGAATATTTTTGAAGAATGTGAGCCGAAGACTAACTTTACTTTAAAGTGCAATAATTTGTATCATTAGAAAAACAATTTTGGGATTATGATAGTTGGTAATTGATGGGAATGAACTTAAAGTTGTTTGACTTCAGCTTTGTTTAATGGGTGATATATGTGCAGTTTTCTGAATGTAAAAGGAAAATGCTAATGTACAAATTTATCCGTGCTGTTATTTGTGCTCATGTTCGCTCTTTTGTGATAGCTGATGGAGTTCCTTAGTGATAATAATGAAGCAGCAGCTGCTGATGTCTTGGAGTTTGTGCGGGAAGCGATCCAGCGATTCGATAATCTCAGACCTCTTATTGTTGAGAAGATGCTCGAAGTCTTTCACGCTATTAAATCTGTGAAGTGAGTCCAAAATATTATATCAAATCAACACTGGAGCACCCTGTGGCTGACTTACATTAAATGTATATTGTCGTTAAATATGTATCAAAATCCTTGCAAACCCCACACAAAGAAGAATAACTGAAGCTGAGATATTTTGGAGGTAGATGACTACTAGGCACAGCTTCATTCTTGCCTACTTGTACAAAAGATATATTGGCTGCTTGTTGCATTGAATGAAGAAAATAAATTCAAATTTCATTTTTACGATGCAATCGATAATTGTATTTCCACTTGCTAGAAGACAGCATTGTTGATGAAGGCCAGGTCTAAAGTAATATATTTGCTAAAACAGAGTTATTAAGGGATTATTGCAGCGGGCATTTGCACTTGTAGGCAACTGGAAATACTGTACATTTATTAGAAAACCCAATCTAACAGAGACTAGGCTTTGCAATCTGTAAAGCTTCTTTAGTTACCTTTCAGGGCTCTAAAAACTTGGTTTGCTGACGGATCTGCAAATGTTAAATCATATGAGAACTTCTCTGTGTCAAGACACCACTCTGCCATTCTTCCAATAGACAGGAAACTCTGATTCCCATCTCTGTTGTCATCTCATTAAGTGGGGCAAAAACCCTCTGAAACTTTGTGGTGTTTTTGTTTTCCTTAATCTTCATTCGTGTTCTTTTTCATTTTCTCCTGTATGAAGGAAAAGTTAGCTTGTTTCGGTTAACGAGAAATTGTAGCTGACTATTAGCATGCATGAGCATTTCATTATGATCATAATGCAATTTAATTTTGTGAACATCCAGATTAACGCAGATGGGAATAAGTTTGTAGCAGAGAATAGATCTCATTTGATATACTTGTTCATGGCTTACTAAGGCTGAAAGGGTGATTGTTCTTGATCAAACTTGCTTTCTGTTAGTTGCCTTCTCTTGAATTTGTTAAGGTTGGCCTTTACCACCTGACCATAAATCGCTTCCCTGGATGCTAGTTTGAGCGTATCATGACAGCATGACTTCAATTACTGTTCTTGTCTTAGGATTTATCGAGGAGCTTTATGGATCCTTGGAGAGTATTGCAGCACAAAGGAAGATATACAAAGTGTTATGACAGAAGTTCGCAGATCACTTGGAGAGGTGTGTTTACTGTGTTAGGCTAGCTCTTTGTGATTTTGCTTACTCTTATGCAGTGGGTTTTCTAAGAAAAAGATACTTCAAAAAAATCCAATAAGATGCAACTGTGTTTTGTGCATTTGTGATATGTAATGGTGTGTGCGCAAGAAATCTAAAGTAAAAACTAGTTAGGTTCTTGTGTTTGTTATTAGTTTTTTAAGTAGTATATACTGACCATGAGTGATACCTGGTAAGAGGGGAGATGAGAAATTCCTCATTTCCAAAAATTAGGCTATTTTAAGATACGATTTAATTATATCCACTAGCAAAAGGAGAGTGCTTTAAGCCTGGGTTCTTCTGAGAGGGATCTAAGACAGTCTGCGAAATGTGAGCTTTATTACGTGGCTCACAATTATTAGGAGGCTTCTGTATATATTTCAGTGTCTGCCTATCTCCTCAAGTTCTCTCAGAACTGTTGCGCTGTAACTGACCTTTTACTTATAAAAACCTCAACAGTGCAGATAACTTTTAATAAAACCTTTTGCAGAACAAACCCGTCTTTTTTTATATTAATTGTAATGGTTGTTTCCTGTTTGTTTCTAGATCCCAATAGTAGAATCTGAAATCAAGAAAGAAACTGGTGAGCTAAAACCTGAAGAAGAGGTGTCTGTGGGTCCAGCCCAAAAATTGGTGACAGAGATGGGCACTTACGCAACACAGAGTGCTCTCAGTAGTTCCCGACCTGCCAAAAAGGAAGAGGACAGGTATTTAAGTTTTCATTCTTGGCCAGGAGTGACTTGGTTAAATTTTTTTTTACGTGATATTCTCTCTTATGCAGCGTTTAGTGGTTGAGGTAGTTTCCTGTTTTAAAGTATCATCTCAAGTAGATGGTATGTGATAGGAAGCTGCCTAATTGCTTAGGATTTGTAATCAAAGCTTAGTGCATATCAAAAGGGATGTTATTAATTGTGCTATCCTGAATTCTAGTCGATTCTTTATAATTAATGCATGAAGTCCCCTCATAGTTTTAATTGGATACAGAGATGTTGCCTTTAGATTAAAACATTTTTTTTCTTAATATCAACTTGTACTATTTAATACTTGCTATACTTTATTTCATCGGTAGCTAGAACAATTAATATATATCCTTAATTACTGCAGATGGGCTACTTCATCTTGACTAGTCATTATCATCTCAGAGCCACAGTGAAATTATTATCCTTTACACTTTTCACTTCACTCCCTCTTCTGTGTGGAAATTGGTATGTGACTTGTGAATATCTCTGTATCTGGAAAATTACTTCTAGAGTAAAAAAAGGAAACTTCTGAGACCTTCCAAGCTTGTTTTATTTGTACAGTATTGATGTGAAGGTATGAAGATAAGTAGGCTAAAGAATGTCATCCAAAACTAGTTTTGTGATTATCGTGTGTCTTTGCAGACCTCCGTTACGAGGATTCCTGCTCGATGGCGATTTCTTTGTTGCGGCTTCTCTTGCTACAACTTTAACTAAGATTGCTTTGCGATATGTGTCACTAGTTCAGGAAAAGAAGAAACAAAATGTAAGTCATCTATTGTGTTTTTGCTGCAGTTGCAAAGAAGTTGCCTCTTCTTTTGAATAGAGGCAAAATGGTTCAAGGCCGAAGTGCCGTGCCAGTTATGTGATTGGGTAATAATAATAATTTGGGTCACAAAGAGGGCTTACTGCTTTCTAGTCACTCTAGACAGTCTTTAAATCATGCTGCTTGGTTTCTAGAAAATAAGTACTAAAAAAATAAGTAATCGGATCATAAAATCTCTGAAAAGATTAATGTCCACCTTTTTGTAAATAAGTCAGTGTTGTGGTTTAAGCCCAGCCAGCAACTAGGACCACTGAGCCTCTCGCTCACCTCCCCCTTCTCCCTCTAAAGGGCAGGGAGGAGAAGGGAAAGGGGCAAAAAAGAACCTCATGGGTTGAGATAAAAGACAGTTAATTAGAACGGTAATGGAAAAGGAAAATAACAATAATAATGGTAAAAGAATATACGAGACGCAAGTCACTGTCACCGCCCAGTGAGTTGGTTGGCCAGCAGATATCACAGATTCCGTACCTCCCAGCCAACCCCCCGTTTATGTACTGAGCATGACGTCTGTGGTATGGAATATTCCGTTGACCATTATTTTGTTCTGTCTGTGCTCCTTCTCAGCTTCTGTGGGAAGCTGGAAAAAGTCCTTGACTAGTATAAACATCACTTAGCAACAACTAAAACAATATGCATTATTAACATTCATTAATATCTGAAAACACAGGAACCGCTACAAAGAAAATTAACCTTATCTCAGCTGAAACCAGGACAGCCAGAAATAAAAATTTCTGTAAAGCTGTGTAAAATTCAATAACCTCCTTCCATTCTCTTTCCTTTGTCCTCCTTCTCAGTCCTTTATTGCTGAAGGTATGCTGCTGATGGCCACTATTCTCCATTTGGGAAAGTCCTCTCTTCCCAAGAAGCCGATAACGGATGACGATGTGGATCGTATTTCCTTGTGTCTGAAAGTTTTGTCAGAATGTTCTCCTCTCATGAATGATATTTTCAACAAAGAATGCAGGCAGTCCCTCTCTCATATGCTGTCAGCCAAGCTAGAAGAGGAGAAACTTTCCCAGAAGGTGAGCTATTTTAAATGTGGAACCATAAACACTTGGAATTTTTCACATCCAAGAGGGTAACAGAAATGTCGCCATTTGACTTGTAAGTCAGCCATTATTTGACTGTTTTTCTGTGCTAAGGAATGGAATTCATCTTGAATTCTTGAATGTTTCCCTTCCTGCAGAAAGAATCTGAGAAGAGGAATGTGACGGTTCAGCCAGACGATCCCATTTCCTTCATGCAGCTTACTGCGAAAAATGAAATGAACTCAAAAGAAGACCAGTTTCAGCTTAGCCTTCTTGCAGCAATGGGAAACACACAGAGGAAAGAGGCTGCTGATCCTCTTGCGTCCAAACTTAATAAGGTAACGTGAAAGTCAGTGTTTTAATTATATGCACTTTGTGCTACTTACGCATAGGATCAACTTGGGAATCGCAGGCTGGAACAAGTGAACCGGGCTGTGCGGGTTGATTGGAAAGACACAGGTATTTCCTGGTTAGGATCAGGAGAAAGAATAAAAGCCCTTCTGCTTGAAGTTGTTACCCTCTTCATATGAGAGGGGAAGAATAAGGAAGAGACTTGGAGAGTGCTGAGCTGGTGGGATGTGAAGGAGAAATGAAGATTGTTTGCCGGTCTGAAGAGCCCAGTAAGGTTCACAGGCAAAACAGCGGGGATGCCATGAGTGATTAAGAACCTCTTTCTCTCTTTAGCTGCCATATCCTATTGCCAAGTGCAGTATGTCCCTGTTTCACTCTTTATACCTTTTTTTTTTGCTGCTGGTTACCAGGACCTGCAGAGAAGGTCCAAAGAGAAGTCTCTTGGTTCATTAGTTATGGTTAAAAAACCAGACTTTTTATTCTTTAAAAGTCTGGATGAATTCTTTTTACTGCTTAAAGTTACCTTTTCATTTTAAGACAGCGTTTCTTTGTCCTACTGATCTTTTCAAGAGAAGATGGCATTACAGTCCGTATTTTAGGAACTTAGGTGAACTCCATCCAGAATACGTTTCATCTGAAAAGGTTTTATAATTGTAGTGTGTACGTGAAAGGATGCGTGAAGGAGGGATGCGGTTACATTTATTTGCATGAATAATATGGACAGTCACGTGTGTTTAGCTATAAATTTGTGACCTTTTTTTCTTTTCTCTCCCAGGTGACTCAACTGACAGGTTTCTCGGACCCTGTCTATGCAGAAGCGTATGTCCATGTCAATCAGTACGACATTGTGCTGGATGTGCTCGTGGTCAACCAGACCAGTGATACTCTGCAGAACTGCACGCTCGAGCTGGCCACGCTGGGTAAGGGGGCAGGTGGAAATAAAGCAACTGTTGAGCAGCAGCGAGGTGCTGGGCATTGGCACCCAGCTGTAAGGAGTTTCTGAAACGCTTCTACTTACAGATTTATGCCGGCCAGTTGCCATTCTGAAAGGATGCTTTTGAATGCCTTTAAAAATACATTTTTTTCCAAAAAGTGGAAGACTTGTTATTTACTGGTACTGACAATACTATCTGATGATACAAACCATAGTCAGATTTGGAACTTTTTCATGCTTTTTTTTTTTTCACTAGAAAAACTGCATTCTGTTTCCCCTTTTCCTGAAATACGGACAATTTTTTTGATATGCTTATTCCCATTATTATATTTTCGACATACTTATTTTTGATACACTTATTTGATATACTTGTATATCAAAAATATATATAGAAAATATATAAAGTTATATCAAATAAGTATATCGAATATATATAAAGTATATCAAAAATATAAAGTATATAATTTATATATTTTTTTGATATACTTGATGTATTTTTTGATATACTTATTGCCATGGTGTTGTTACCATATAGCAAGAGGACAGAGTCCAAACTGCTGTGGAGCGAATGTCAGGCAACAGAAAGCCATCTGCCCTAGGTCATTCTTCCACTCAGCCTGAAGTACTTAAATATTGCATTTACTTGGCTGAAACCATCCCTGTATCAAGAACTGTACCAGAGACTTGCTGAACAATACTGAGACTTTATGAACCTCTTCTCATGGAGGGACTGCAACAGATAAACCAAGAACAGTAACCAGCTTCCTATTAGTTATTTTTCTGGTTTGGCAGTCAGGAGTTGAAATATGTTTATAACATACTAGAACACATGTTATGTACTTTTAATTGGTGTAAATATGACCGGAGGGGCACAACCTTCCTCCTAATCTTCTGTAAATCATTTCATCAGGCTAATGATGGAGATAAACAAAATGAATGTATTACTTAAGTTGTAATTTTCTATTTATCAGCTCAGTAGAAATGTTTATTTCCCAGTTGGTATCTTCAGATCCATTGGGAAAACTGACTTGATGCATCACTCGTGTGTGTTGAGCTGATGCTGTTCGTGCTGTGTTCTCAAACTGCATGGTTTGATAGAACTCAGGAGGCTTTTACAATTATTTGCTAAAGGATTAGGAAAAATATATCTCTTACTGTTTCCTGGGAGCAATTGTATCAAAATCAAGGTGATACTTTGACCTGTTTATAAATTGCTTAGTGCATGTAATACTGGACATTGAACTTTGGTTTTGAGACACTTGACTGTAGGATTAGGCATTATGATGTTGTCAGTGATTAAAACACAAGGTAGAATTAACCATTTCCCGATTGTTAAAAATTTAATACAAGACTCGGTCCGAAGCCCATTTAAGTCAGTATTTACATGTGTTTTCATTGGAGTTTGGGTGAACACACTAAAATTTTAACTGAAATTTTTAATGTAATGTAAATTATTTTGTCATGGAAGTAGCAAACTATAAAACAAACAAACAGAATTCCAAATCAACAAATCCTTTTATGGTAGTATTTAGTGCCACTCTGTAGACTTTAGAATTGAATGACAAGAAAATAAAAAGTTTTGTTCCATAAACTAAACTCATTGTGTATTGTAAATGTTCCCTGATCCCCATCTCCCAATTTCTTTACATAGGTGACTTGAAACTTGTGGAAAAACCATCTCCTCTGACACTTGCTCCACATGATTTTGCAAACATTAAAGCTAATGTCAAAGTTGCTTCAACAGAAAACGGGATAATTTTTGGTAATATTGGTAAGTAAACAATTCAGTGTGCAAAATGAACTTTAATGTATAGTATTTCTTGACTGCTTAATGAGCTCAAAAATAAGGAAAACATTTCATACTGAAAGAGGAAATTAAATGGTCTAGAATATGAATATTTTGTGATGATTTTTAAAAAAATTATTTTGCTTTTGCTTAAAATAGTAGTAATATAAGTAATAATACAGTACCAATAAGTAGTAACATAAGTAATATTTACTTAATATAGTAGGACATGCTACCTTTAGTAGCATGGAATTGAACATGGTGTGGTAATTGAAGCCAAGTCTCTGGATTTGAAATGAGCTATAGGCAGCCTTGCCTGAACGACCAATACACATAAAGTTCTGTGGCAACTGGGCAAAGCATGTGAAGAGGACAGAGGTCGGCAAGGAGATTGAGGGAGTGTTGACTGTTGTTAGCTGCCAGGTGGTAACCGAGCACTCCTATTTCATGCAAATTTACTTTTTTAACTGATAAGGTGGTTTGTGTTTTGTATTGCAGTGTATGATGTCTCTGGAGCAGCCAGCGACAGGAACTGTGTGGTTCTCAGTGATATTCACATTGACATCATGGATTACATCCAGCCTGCTTCTTGTACGGATGCGGAGTTCAGACAGATGTGGGCAGAATTTGAGTGGGAAAACAAAGTTAGTGTTATTTTTCTATGCGATTTGGAGTTTTTGTTGATGAGGTATAATTCTGTTTACTGTTTCTACGTCAGCTCATTACATCAACCTTCTCTCTTGCGTTACAAACCTCACTCAACATTCGCGTTGGATGTTGTCCTCAAGCAACTCATTCTCTTATTATCTTAGCTGTTTCACAAGCTTAATGATGCAATAACTATTTTTTTTCCTTACAAAAGAAGTATGTGCATTGAGCCTTACCTCCTGTACAGAAGGTGTCCAGATTGCAGCAGCAAGTATAAGTTTATGCCGAGACTGCAGAATTAGGCATACTTTTCAAAATCATAGAATGTTTTGGGTTGTAAGGAATCTTTTAAAGATCATTTAGTCCATGTCCCTTGCCATGGGCAGGGATGTTTTTCACTTTATTACCCTGCAATACAGCTATAAGCACACAGAGTGGTTACGGATGCTATGCAAGAGCAACAAAATGGTAGGTACACTTAATATTAGAGGGTGCCCAAACTGTCAGTTGCAGACCTGTTAAAAAAGAGTTTAAGGGAGATAATCTCATGCAACGGAGCAACATCATTTAAGAACAAAGTAGAAACATTAAAACAGAATGAGAGATCTTTTACACAAACTGCAGCCTTGTTCGCTACATGTATTTACATGTATTCACTTGAGAGTGGATTTAAGTTCCGTCAAAGGGAACTTGTAAACAATAAATTTTAAGCCATCATATGTGACGCCTTAGCAATTTATAAACCACTCCTAAAAGATGTGTTAAAAAGCGATTTAAGCAAAACCCACAATACTCAATATGAGGAAGCCAACACAGCCCAGAGAGCTTTGTTCCTAGAAGGGAAATAGGAAAGTAATATAGGTTAAAAACAAGCTTCTTGACTAGATGCAATTTTTTTCTTCTGCTGGCAATGTGTAAACTATATTCAGACAAGAAGTATACTAGTTACTGTAAGGAGTCTGTGTGCATCATATTTGCCTAATCCATTTTAGAAACCATGGTGATAGCATGGAATTCCCACCCAATAACAAGTGGATGGCAGGAGGTGAAGACTTTGTATTATGCCACCACATAATGTGATTTGGGGCTAGCTTACTGAATGTCCTGTTCCTCCAGGAGAAATGTAGCTGTAATCTTCTTTATATTCTGAAGAAGAGAGAGTTTCAGCAATGCCCAAGATGCTATGTAAAGTAATTGATGTTTTTATCCCTTCTTGAAGGTTACAGTGAATACCAATATCATTGATCTAAATGAATACTTGCAACACATACTGAAGTCAACCAACATGAAGTGCCTGACTCCAGAGAAGGTGAGCTATTTGCTTGAAGACTTTTACACCCCTCTTTTAGTTCGTGTGCTTTGTTTAATTTGGTATAAATAATATTAAAAAGATGCTTGTTTACAATATTAAATAGTCCATATACTTAAAAGTTTTTAAATGAGTGCTCTGAAATGAGTGAAAGCAAGTTAATGTTATCAAAATTCTGTATTGCTTAATCACTTTAGCTATTTCTTGCCTAGTTAGAAAATCAAAATACCCGTTTTAATTTGTAGTAGCTAAGCTGTAGTATAGATTTGATGGAACCATCTAATTTTATACAGGCTTTTTTTTTTTTTTTTTGGTAGCACCAAGTTCCGTCCTTCTCTGACAAAATTTACCTTTCTTTTGCCAGTTTAGGCTTTTTGTTGTAAAGCAAAATATATGTATGGAATAGCTATTTGCTTTTAAGATAATATATATAATAGCTATTAGCTAACGTATGTGTAGTAGCCAAAATAGGTATGGTAGCTATTGCTGCTATTTTGCTTCTTTACCACTTTGGTGTTCATAAAATCAGATCAAAAAATGCCATCCTGCCTTGTTTTGATGAATATTGTAGATTGCATATCTTTCAATATTGATTTTAGAAAAAGGCCACCACTGTTTTCCATCGCATAAACCTTGCATTTTAAAAAATGTGTGCAAAGAAAGAAGTTTAAATGTTGAATACTAGTATCTGCCTAGCTATAAGTAGGATAAATTAAAATGTGTTTAAAGGATTTTGGCCTTTCTAAAGAGTTCAGATTTCGCTTTTTGTAGGCACTTTCTGGTTATTGTGGCTTTATGGCGGCCAATCTTTATGCGCGTTCCATATTTGGAGAAGATGCACTTGCAAATGTCAGCATTGAAAAGCCAATTCATCTTGGACCAGAGGCGCCTGTCACCGGTCACATACGAATCCGTGCAAAGAGTCAGGTAATGTGGCTTCTGCTTAAAGCACTGTTTTTCCATGTCATTTTGAAGAAAATGTACTGAGCGCTCTAAAAAACTTGCAAATTTTTGAACATTAGTTAGTTTCTAGTATAAGGTAAATAGGAAAATTTTAAGGGAAGATGAATATAGAAACCTCAGCTTTAGTTTTAAAAAAATATCTTAAACACATTTTGTGAGGGAAAAAATGGCTTTTTTGTTAGATGTAATCATACCCTAAAACCACATTGTACATGTTCTCTCCCAGTGCATTATCATAAAATAGGCCTTTGTGCCAAGTTTTTCTTGTTTCATCTGTAGCACTGCAAATAAGATAGTACACTTGATTTGCTTTTAAATAAAGAGCAAATGCTCCCCAAGGTTCTGTGATTTATTTACTACTGGATTTTACATTTCAATTTCATGTAACAAGGAAATTTTATGCATGTAACTGCTGTTCACTGTTTTGTGGGGGTTTTTTAAACAGAAAAACCCGAAGTTTTTTAGTACAATTATTTTCTAAAGTACATCTATGAGTCTGCTTTGGATTTTAGAACTTCTACCTCCTGACTAAAAAAAAGTACAAAACTTAGAACTGTTTAATAACAGAACAGCTAGTGTACTAATAATAGTATTTTAAACAGCATACAATAAAGGCCTGCCTGAGAATTTCATATTCATCACATAAACCAATTTAGTTTGTGATGTCATGGTAAAGATTTCAGAGTGGTTTAATGTTTCTGTTACCTTTACAGTGACTTTTTAACGTAAGATCATTCCATTGTGGATTAGGTGGAATTATTTGTGCAGTTTCTTTTGAGATTTCTTCAGGTTTTATGCAATATTAATATGCTTCTGTGTTTAAATTGTTTTCTATAGCTTTAGTGCCTTGAGTGCTAGTATCAGCACTGAGGCTTTTAACAGCTGAATTTCAGTAACTGGACCGAGAGTTGTCATTTCTTCAGTGGCAGTACTGGTGGGAGGCCAAAAGGCTTAATTTTTTAAAATTTTTCTGTCTTTTTGTATTGATAACAGATTTAGCAGTTGCTAGCTCAAATTCTGATTTCAGAATTTTAATAATATATGTAGGTCTAGCTTTTACATAGCGTTAAGAAGGTGTACACTATAATCTGTATAAATAAATGAACAGTTAGAACTACTTTCATTTGCATGCCACTAACTTCATACATTTCTGTATATAGAACTTCCACTTTAATATAGATAAAGTTATTTTGAGGTATCTGTATCATGAATCTCTTCTTTCTTTTCCTTACAGGGAATGGCCCTGAGTCTTGGAGATAAGATCAATCTGTCTCAGAAGAAAACAAGTTTATAAATTTTACCTAATGTCTTTTCAGGTCTTTTACAATTTAACCTTAGGTATGTGGCTTTTGGGATCCAGAACATCTTATATTCTTCAGTGTTCTGTAATTGTAGAAGGCAAGCTTTTGAGCTGAAAGCATTCCAGCAGATAATTTATAGGTTCTCCGTGATTGATACTGAGCAAAATTTTAAATCTCCGGGTTGGTTTTTTTTTTTGTCCTGCAAGTCATGTTTTCTTTGTCTCTAATATATACTGATGCTCATAGTACAATAAACGAATTATGCCAGTACTGTTTTGTCTGTAAATTATAAACTGTATTATTTGATCAGTATTGAATATCTGGCAGGGGTATTTTGATATTCAGAAAGTGGGAGTGTGTAATAGCTTAAGTGTTTACAGTAACAGCTAGGCCTGAATTGTGTGGATGTGTGATCCTGACACTTAAAATATTCTGGTATACCTAGGAGAATATATATATTTGACAACTAAATCAAAGGCTGTATGTTCTAGATGGTTGGTTTAGTAATGTAATCACTTGGCACAAACAAGCTTGTAATATCAGAAAGGAGATTGTCAAAATTCAGCTCTTTCCAGCAAGTGGTAGAACCTTAAACTTTGTTTTGGAAATGTTTTCCTAATAGCGTTATCATGAGTAACATTGCTGGTGGTGGTCTTATTTTTCAGTTAATACAGAGAAGACAGCCAAGTGCAATATTAAAGCCATAGCAGTATTTTCAGTGAATGCAGCCATTAGCCACACATGTAAACTCAGGAAGGAAGGATTCAAACCGATTATGATCTTGCAGTGAATTGAACCGAGTTTGAGGAATTGTGGAAAAGGAAGAGGTGTGAGTGAAGTTCAGGTCAGGATGTGGAAGTGAGTTAATACCATTTAGCTACTAAATGTTATGCAGACTAGCAGTAGATTAAAACATATAACCATTAGATTGAAAATAGTTTTTCTTCTGAATCTGTTAAGCATTAATTCTGAATTTGTTAAATTCTTGCAAGCAATTAATTCTACAGAAGAGTGCCCAGAGCCAACAGTACTCTTCCAGTTGGCAGGAAGTCCTGCTGCTGAACAGCTGTGTCCTGCTCCAGTAGGACAGAAGAGAACTGAGTTAGTTTCCCAAACAGCTGATTCCCAAAACATTTAAGGCCTTAGTGATGAAAATACCTTTTTTCCCCCACTCTGATAAGCACAGGAAGGAGCACGCATATACATTTGGAAATGAAAGTCTAGGTTCCTGTATTTCATCTGGCTAAACAATAGCCCTAGAAGTACAATGCAAAAACTGACCTAAGGAGTAACACTCACATAAATATTTCATTACCTGTTCCTCCCAATGCTACTTTTTGCAAGCATTGGTCTGTTCTTATAAGCATTAGGTTCGCTTTTCATTCCAATCCTGTTCTTAAGTGCTAGAAGAAAATAGTTTGCCCATAGTAGAAAATGGGTCAGATCTGGTAACAGCTAAAACTTTGCACTGATGCAGCTGTACAAGTCTGAATTTTTAGTGTGCAAAAATCATAAAATCAATAGAAGTCTGCTGGCAGTAATTATTTTTTAAGCCATTAGCCATCAAAGCCATGCTGTATCTAACAGTACCGAAGTCTGCGGTACTGTACTCCAGTGTGCACACCTCCAGTACAGACAAGCCTGTACACCTGCTAAGGCTATGTATTGTGTTAAATATTTTTTAGATTTGAAATATGTGACTTCCAAAGCTATGGCATGTTTATTTTACTGTTTTCCCATAGGCACGCACCTCACTTTCAGTACACACAATAAGAAAAAGGAAAGAGTCTTAGATAAGCAAGGCTGTTGCTGTGAGTTTGTCTGAACAGAGAAAAAAAAGTTGAAAGTTGTTTCTGAAGGCTCTGATTACCTTGTGCATTTCTGTGAGCATCGAATATGGTCGTGAAATGTGCAGGTGACCGTAATGTTACGTTTCGAGTATGAATAGTAGATATTGTTGGCGCTGTTATGATGATCTGACTTTTAAAACCTTCATCTGCGATACTAGGTGGTGTCCAGTTTCTTTTTTACTCCTGTAGATGTTGGAGGCAGTAAGTCAGTAAGGTGGTGCAGCATGGTTTTGCAGAGTGGCCTGTTTGTTTTGCATGTTTTGAAATCCCTTTTTGATTCTGCAGTTATTTTGCTTTTTAATGAAAGCTCCAACTCACGCGTCACAGGATGCCAGCAGGAGCTGAAGCTCTGGATATGCAGGTCTGCCTTGATAATGAAGTTCTGTCTCTATGTGGTCTCACAGCAGTTGTTTTGCCTTCTGTGAAGTTATGCCAGATTTACAAGGATGTAGAAGAGATAATTGTATTGTGATCTTAGTTGCTTAGTACTTCATAATTTGGGGAGGGATGGTGGGAGAAAAGCATAGGAGTATGTGCTATGTGCTGTCCTGGGAAATTCTGCAAATACTGCTATGCTGTTTGGGAATGCCTGCGGGCATTTTATTCTCCAATTGTTTTAAGCCAAACCAAGAGAGAAGAAAATCCTAGGACTCCAGTGAATGGTTTCATCTCTTCACAAAGACATTGTGGTTAGTAGGGCGCTAACCGAGATTGAGTCATAGCTATGTGTATAGTGGCTGCTGTGGATGAGATGGATTTGCAGACCACAGCCAGAAAGGATGTTTTTGGAGAAGGAGGATGCCTTCCAGTATCTGTAATCCCAGCCCCGTTTCAGTCACAATCTGCTATCCTCGTTGGAGAAGAGAAGAACATCCTGACATGCAGATTTCCGTATTCCGTGTAACTTTTAGTCAGCTGGGAGGAGCACATAATTTAACTTCGTTTAGGATATCTTTTGCTGTCAGAACTTTATGCAAGGACATGAAATCACCAGTTCAGAAGAAGCTGTCATGACTTTAGGATTAATTTTCCACTTGCCATGCTTTTCAATAGCTCTCCTGCAGAACTGGTCTTGTACACAAGTTTTCATTGGTGGTGTGCATTTTTTTTAGTAGCCTGAACACTAAAAAAAGTTAGATGCATATTTCATGTCTATACTTGAGAGATGAAATTCTATCCTTTTATATATATGCTATTGTGTTTTGGCTAAACTTTTGCTCAGTAGCTCAGATAATGGACTGATTCTGGTTCAGAGTACCTTTCCAAAAGAGCTTTTGTGTCCTAAAGAGAGACTGACTGAGAGGGATTTTCTGTGGGCCTGTGTACACAGACAGGATTATCAAGTTGTATAATTTGAGAGCGGTGGTCCACTGGTCTTCAGCCACTCCTGGGCAGGCCCGTGTGGTCAGTTCCCTTGTCACTCCTTAAAAACACCTGTACTTGTGATAACTACCCCAACCACTTACAGGAGAAAAAGAAATAGGAGGAAAGTTGATGTATGATTATCGTGGTTTCCATGAGGATTAGGAATTGTGAGCAAATAGGAGAACTGAAAATAACAGATGTACCACTTGAAAAATTGCTGTTCTAAGGAGAATGGGAACTTTTAAGTAATTTCTATTGAAGTGTTTGATCAACATTAATGGGGTGCAAAACATTTCCTAGATACTAGAGAACTGTTCTGCATATACAAAGGAGTATCTGAAATGGACTGTCCTACTTTAGGATCCAATTACAGCTTTTTCATTGCAGCAAAACTTAGTAAAAGCTACTGTACAGCTGTGGCTATGCTGTATTGTTCAAAACTTTATACAAGGAGGTTACTAATCTATTTTCTGAGCAGCAATAAGTATGTATTGCAGAGACTATGCTTTGGGTAAGGTCGTGTTATTCCACAGCTCTGGTTTCAGAAGCTTGGGTAAGAACGGGAATAAATTCCCAGTAGGTATAAATGGAGCAAGAAAACTTGCTGCTTTTCCATTAAATGTTTTTGAAAGTCATTGCATGATGCAGTGCTGGCATAGCAGGAAGCTGGTTTCTCCTGTGCCCCTGCTCCTAATGTAGAGCTGCTGCAAGTCGGAGCCAGATTTCTTCATTTAGGGCCCACTGAGGATTTATATTTCCTATTTAGATGATACATGGAAAGCAGGACTGTTTGTCTGATGACAGGCATGATATAGACAACTCGGTTATCTAGGAGAGGAAGGGGTCATCCCAAGAAAACATGCAGGTAGATAATATAAAACAAAAATAAATTGGGCCATAGGGGAACCTAGTTTGTATATAGAGCTTTAAAAGGATTTGTAAGTTGTTTCTGCAGAGACACCTTTATACAGCTGTCAGAAATGTGAAGCCTCATATGAGGGGCGTTTGCTCTGTATCATGCACTTTTTGGCTCAGAGCTGCAGCTGGAGCACTGAGGAAAGACCCAGCCAGTTATCCACATTTTGGGTAATCCACATAGTAATACCTCTCAGCTGCACCCTGTCAGAAATTAAGGTAGTTTATAAAGTTTTCATGTGTTGCTACACCAGGGGGTGCTGTCTCACAACTGATAATAAATGTTGATAGTTTGGTTTTGGTTTTGTTTTGTTTTTTTTTTTTAAGTGTTAAGGGAAAAAAGTAAAAGATGTGCTGCAGGTTTCATCATAAAAGCGATGCAGCGTAATTTTGGCCAGCTCTTGGGGTCACTTTCAGTTGTTTTTTGTCTGTTTTCAGGTTGCCTAGCTATGTATAACCAGTGTGCAGTGATGCTGACAGCTCAGATTACTAATATAGTACATCTGTTTGAACACTGCCTTTTCTCTAGAGATCTTACTTTTCTAAAGCATAATGAGATAGATTTGGCTGTATACAGCTGGCCTAGGGAGGATCTTCTGTTTAAAAGACATGATAATGAGGTCATTAATAGATGAATATAGGTGAAGTACAGGAAACTAGAACTGTGACTTTGCCTGTTCATTTTTTTTGTTTCTCAAAGCTGTAAATACCCATCTTATTTCTCTAGATATTTCTCCTGATTTGTGTATTCTGTAGCTTGTAATTTTAACCTTTTCCAAACTCTGTGTATCATTTTTTTATTGCATCAGTGCAGTATATTTCATCAGAATGATCCACAGTTGCCAAGAATAGAATGGAGTTGCTAGCAAAAATGTCATTTCTTTTCTTTTGACAGATCAGCTTAATTCTTATAGCTATAGACTGTAGACATTTTATAATTGAGTTATATGAATGTGGATGTTGTCAGAAACAGTTACTTTACATAGGTATAAAATCTGCAGTTTATGTGGCTTGCAAGTCCCTATTTTGCTCTTTCTTTCACTGGAATTTCATGTTGGGAAAGCAGAACAAACTAAGTCTGTTGTTATTCTGATCCCAACACAAGAGCAGAGTAGTGAGTCTCACTCTTCCTACATCTCATTCACGGTGTTTTTCAGGTTTGGTGCTTCATGTTTTCCCTGTAATATCTGATCAAAGGTCTAGTCTTTTACACTAGCATCTTTTCTTTTCATTAAAAACGTAGTCTTTTTCTAAGGTCTTACAATGCTGTGGAGAGTTGTAAGGATTTTATCATGCTTCTAATTTTAATTACTTCCAAAGTTTGGAAATGCCATCCTACTTCTGTATTTAGAAAGGTTGGGAAGCCATTTGCTTTTGCAGAAATGATCATTTGAATTTCAAAATGCAGCAATGAGTTTTTAAGCTGATCTTTTGGAATAACTTTGTTGTCACTCGTATTCAGACACAAGAATAAAGAATTATTTCCACTCAGTTGTCCTTAGCTTATATATCATATGAGAATATGTAAATATTTTACTAATGTGTAGAAAGTAGAAATATGTAAATATTTTATTAAAGTGTAGAAACTTCAGATGAAATTCCCCATGACCTTTACTTTTTTTCTTCCTTGATTTTAAATGTTTATGCTACTGACAACTGTGGATCTCATATACTGTTCAAAATTAACGTGATGTTGCAAAGGTATCCCTGCTTTTAATTGTTTTTCAAATGAAATCATGTCATTCTTTCCAATATCCATTGAATTCAGTGGTGCTAGTGGGTGGATTTTCTCTCGGCTATGCCTGCTGAGACACACGAAAGGGTCGTTCATATGCAGAAGTATATACCTTCTCTTTTGAGGCCAGGAATAGTGAATGAAGGGTGTGGGCATGCGTAAGCCCCTTCAAACTCTGAAGGGTGGCATTGTCACTTCAGACGTGTCCCAGCTTGTTTTAGAGTACTCTGGGTTTTTTAACCTGTAAAACAGAAGGATGTGGCACTTGTGGACACAATGAAAACCCACTGGGTTCATCTGTTTTGATAATGTAGTGCATGGTTTTGGGTGTGAATCTGCTTTACATCTATACTTGTATTTTTGCGGTATGCACTTGAACTTAAAGCAGTTTTCTTCCTGGTGGGACCTGGGCTGAGGGCGTGAACCAGAGCACTTTCTGGGTGCCTCACTTGTGACGTGGTTGCAAGGACCTCCGGCCAGCAGGTTGTGATGTGCACCTGGGACTGGGACCTGGTGCCAGCTGCATTCCTAGTTGGGACTGAGCCTGGACACACGCTACCAGAATGGCAACAGGTCAGACCAAATCAAAGCTGATCTCCCAGTTGGTGTCCGAGCTTCACTTCAACCGTTCACTCCTCTATGTCATTCCTACCTCACTCAGTGGCTGCTGGCAGGGAAGTGCCTGCCTGCTCTAGGCTTTATCCCATGCTCTGAGATCTTTCAGCTGTTCCTGTGCCTGTCAGTAGGAGGCCACTCTACATGATGAGACATCTTGTCACAAAGACCAAATGTACAGTTCTTTGTACCAGATGGCAGTTATGCTCCAGGCTTCGATCTATTAGGTCTTAAGTAACGTCTCTGCTTGTTTACAATATTCTATCTGAAAACTGCAACTTGAAACGCTCCACTTAATTTACTGTCTGTTATGCACAGATCTGATACCAGCCTGGCAGGCAAGTGTTCCAGTTTATTTGGTTAGTGCAGCTGATGTTGTCACCGTGTAGAAAGTGATGGCGTTCACTGGTTCCTTACAGTTGGATCCATATTGACATGTATTATTTTCCGAAGGAAAAAGTGAATTCATATTCTACAGTAGCTATGGTTCTTTGAAAAGCTGTCCTCCTCAAGGATCCTGTAGCTCACCCTTCGTCCCTACTTGAGCTAGGTGGAGGAGAGGAAAAGGCCACTTGAATCTGTAACTGGTGGCACGTGCAGCAAAGCAGATATTGCTGGCTGATTCAGACTGTCTGCGTAGTCCTGCATGTGTGCCCAAGGAGGGTCCCACTGACTCCACCCGTTCCTAAAACCTCTGTTTTGGTAAATCCAGTCTTCCCCAGTCTACTAGGTTGCATTCAGACAGGTGTTTACCTGCTCAGATAGCACCTACCTGCCAGTAAAAAACCCCGTTGCACGAGCATTCTGCTTTTCTGGTTCACCTGACGTAGACTTGGTAGCGGTAGTCTCAGAAGGGAGACTTCACCCAAAGTACGGTGGCTGGCTCCCAGTACTGTCCCCTGATACAAGTGGTTATATCTCTCCTAACTTTCTGACGTAGAGAGACCAACAAGGGGATTGACACAACTGAAAATTTGCATCTTATAGTTTACCTATATAATATAAATATTTCCATCATGGAAAACAGATTCACTTTTTACTCAGATTAGCAGGAGTCGCCTTGGATTCCCATATGAGATTGGTTTTTCTTAAATGCCATATCAAGCTTTCTTTTATAAAGGGGCAAGAAAATAAGCTATTAAAACTTTTGAGGTGTTTTGCCTGTCAATACTTTAGTGCTTGTGTTTTAAAGCATGTAATGCTATGTTAATGCATCTTTAACAAGAGATATAATTATTCCAGGGTTTGTATGCCTACTCCATAAGTAAGAACAGGTGTTTTTTTCCTACGCCTGTTCTCACTTACACTTCGGGTGCACAAGTTCAGCAGTGATACTATATCCAGCCTTAATAAATGTGAACGTTGCCGTAGAAACACTGTCACTTTGAGAGAGGTATGGAATGCCAAAGAAACCTGTTCTCGCAGCATGCAGATGCTAAAAGCAGATGAAGACATTTATCAGTTAATCAGTGAAGCTTATTATTTATGGAAAATACAGATCATGTGAGACTATGGAATGCATTTGCTAATTAAGTGAAAATTCAGGAATTGTGTGTGTTCCAGCCAATTCCTCATGTGTTAGTGTACAGCATGAAGTTACAAGCCCTAACAAATATATTTCTGGAAGCGTAAAGTAGTCCCTAACTTCCCAAGTTACATATATTAAAGCACATAAAAAATGAACTTGCAAATCTTGTTTAACTTTTGCTTTTTTGTTACCAATGTATGTTTGCATTACCAGTTTTCTTGGAAGTTGGCGGGGTTTTTAATTGGGGCAACCACATTTCCTCAAGCTTCAAACTGAGTTTTATAGCAGTATTTAATGGATGGTACATGGGAGTAGGTCTTGAAAATGCAACAGATTTCCACAATTTTTCTCATTTGCCCAGGAAGTCACATAGGGCCTCAGTTTCATGGCTGTGAGGTGGAGATATGCTGCCACCTTTGTGAATAGTCTGAGGCTTTGCTGGCTCTGTCCTATGATTTACACGTTGCCGTAGTTTGATAGGAAGACAGTAAGTTCTCAGCAAAGCAAGATGAGTTTTGATGTGCACAAAAGCTAATAAACTGGTGGGTACCCGAAGCGTTGTTTAGCAGTAGCAGGACCACTCTGCAAGAGGGGCAGCCTAGTGTATTTCAGATGACCTTTCCCATGAGCCAAGGAAAGGGAATTGATAAATAAATGAAAGCTGGGGTTGGCAGGCTTGTCCTGCTGCTCCCATGCAGCCTTCAGTGAAAAGACTTGTGCAACACCTTGTTTGTTGTAGTTGAAAGCGTATTTTCTAGCTCTGTTTTCCAGTATGTCTTGTCTTTAATAGATACAGGCTTTTGGAGGGCAAATGCAATAGTCCTGCTGTCACCTACTAGGCGGTAGCTTTGGAAGCTCCTTTTCTAGTGAGACTGTTCATGTTAAATCCCGTGCACGTCCCTGGAGGCAGAGGGACAAACGTGCTTCTAGAGGGTTGTATCGAGTGCCTATCCATTCCTTTGAGGGACCCCCCACCCTCCTGGAACACCCTTGCTGCTATCTCATCCAGGGGAGCCTGGGCATGGGATGAGGGGGCTGCAGCCCAAGCCCATGAGGGGAGGTAGAGGGCAGTCCCTGTGCCCAAGGGGCAGCAGAAGGAACACAGGGAAACGATCCCTGGGAAAAGGGATCTCAGCCCCCCCGAACCTCCCTCCTTCTCCCACATGAGGCCATCTTTCAGGCCACAGTCCCCCCAGCTCCCAGAATAGCCATATTTGGCCACAGGCATCCTCATCGCAGTGGCCTCCCAATGTCACGAGCCACCTTGCTGCTGTTTGCTCTGCACCCTGTAAATACAAGGACCCCTGCAGCTGGCCCATAACCCGCTGAGCTTCGAGGCCCTTTGGTTCTGAGGAGACCTGGAAAAAAGTGGTCCAAGAGCAAAGCGTGTGGCTGCCCATCTTTGCTTGGGGGGAGAGAAGACGCATGGCTGCAGGAGCTGCAGAGGAAGAGGAGGAGGCTTCAGACAGGGACCACCATCAGGCCCATGTACAATGTGGAGGTGGGTCCACCTGAAGATCAAGAAGAACCAATGGAAGTGCTCACCTGGCACCACTACACTGTGCCAGGGTTCCCCTCCATGACGCCACAGTAGTGGCATCACAGCATTGCCCAGCGTCACAGGAGTGATGGGTGTCGCAGGGATGCCCGGGCCAGCTGCCACACCTGCCATTACCTGGGAGGCCTGGCCTCCACGCCTGGTCCTTCTCCTGGCATCAACAATTATTGTGTTGATTGCCATGGGTGGTGTAGGCCCTTCTTTCCCATCCCACTCCCCTTTTTTAAAAAAAACAACCACCGATAAAACAAGAAAATAACAGTAAAAAATCTTTCCTCCTCTCTTGTTGGGTACTTTGGCAACTGCATGTGGACCTCTCTGTCCCCTCCTGCTCACCCCAGTCCAGGAAAGACTCCGATGGGTGGGGTGTGGGCGCAGCCCAGGGTGCTGGGGATGGTGAGGGGACGGGGCACACGGCACGAGGGCAGGCTGAGGAACTGCCTCTGGTCAGGAGAGGGGTGAGACACTGGCGCAGGTCGCCTAGGGAAGCTGTGGATGCCCCATCCCTGGAAGTGTTCAAGGCCAGGCTGGCTGGGGCTTTTAGCTACCTGGTCTAGTGCAAGATGCCTGGGAGGATTATGGNGACTCCGGGGGGGGGGGTGGGGGCGCAGCCCAGGGTGCTGGGGATGGTGAGGGGACGGGGCACACGGCACGAGGGCAGGCTGAGGAACTGCCTCTGGTCAGGAGAGGGGTGAGACACTGGCGCAGGTCGCCTAGGGAAGCTGTGGATGCCCCATCCCTGGAAGTGTTCAAGGCCAGGCTGGCTGGGGCTTTTAGCTACCTGGTCTAGTGCAAGATGCCTGGGAGGATTATGGAACAGGTCCTCCTAGAAGCTATGGCACTTGGACCAGGGAGGTGATTGGGGTCAGCCAGCATGGCTTCACCAGGGACAAGACCAAGACTTGGCCTGACCAACCAAGTGGTCTTCTATGGTGGAGTGACTACATCAGTAGACAAGTGAAGAGCTATAGATGTCGTCTATCAGGACTTCTGTAAGGCCTTTGATGTGGTCCCCCACAACATGCCTCTGTCTAAATTGGAGAGATATGGATTTGATGGATGGACTGTTGGGTGGATGAGGAACTGGTTGGATGGTCACATCCAGAGAGTAGTGGTCAATGACTCAGTTTCCAAATGGAGATTGGTGACAAGTGGGAGGACCCTCAGGGGTCTGTAACTGGGGCCAGTACTGTTTACTACCTTCATGAATGACATTGTGCGATGGAGTGCACCCACAGCAAATTTGCAGATGACTCCAAGCTGAGCGGTGCAGTTGATATGCCTGAGGGCATTCAGAGTGACCTGGAAAAGCTTGAAAAGTGGGCCCATGTGAACCTTGTGAGGTTCAACGAGGCCAAGTGCACCTTGTCCTGCACCTGGGTCAGGGTAACCCCCAGTATCAACACAGGCTGTGGGATGAAGGGATTGAGAAAAGCTGGGCATGAGCTGGCAATGTGTGCTCACAGCCCAGAAAACCAACCATATCCTGGGCTGCATCAAAAGAAGCATGGCCGGCAGATCAAGGGAGGTGATTCTGCCCCTCTGCTCTGCTCTGATGAGACCCCACCTGGAATACTGTGTCCAGCTCTGGACTTCTTAGCACAGGAAAGACCTGTTGGAGCAGGTCCAGAGGAGGGCCACAAAAATCATCAGAGGGGTGGAACAACTCTCCTATGAGAAAAGACTGAGAGAGTTGGGGTTGTTCAGCCTGGAGAAGAGAAGGCTCTGGTGAGACCTCATTGTGGCCTTTGAAAGATGTGAACAAACTTTTTAGTAGGACCTGTAGCGATAGGACAAGGGATAATGGTTTTAAACTGAAAGAGGGTAGTTTTAGACTAGATATGAAGAAATGTTTTACCATGAGGGTGGTGTAAAACTGGAACAGGTTGCCCAGAGAGGTGGTAGATGCCTCACCCCTGGAAACATTCAAGGTCAGCTTGGACAGGGCTCTGAGCAACCTGATCTAGTTGACAACCCTGCTCACTGCAGGGAGGTTGGACTAGATGACCTATAAAGGTCCCTTCCAACACAAACCATTATATGATCCTATGCCTCATTATATTGCATCAAGCTTCAGACTACCAAAAAAAAAGGATTATTTAGAGAAGTCTAGAGGATCAGATCTTGCTGTTGTAAGGAGAATCTGCAAATTGATATATATTTTGATAGAAGGACTTTGTAATCCTTGAAAAAGGGAAGAGCAGTGGATTTGAGTCTTCCTCCAAAGAACACTTCAGTGGTCCTTGAAAGGTGTAGCTCATTCTGCTTGATTAGATTATGACAAGCTTTGGGGAAAGTTAATTTATTTAGCTTTGTGTGATACTGCCCTATAACTATCTTTATAAAAAAGGTTAGTATCCCTGAATTGTTCAGGAATCCTTGCCTCAGTGGCAATGTCCTTCCCAAGTTAGGTGGGCAAATCTTTCCAAAGCAAGGGAATCTGTACTTTGCGAGCCTAGAATAGGTTGTGCCTGATCACTGCAGTTATTTGGATTCCAGGTGTGGCTTTTTAACTTCATGTTTTGCAGTATACAATAGATTTTAAAATAACCTGAAATTGCCTTTAATTACTTGGGAGCTTGGAAATGCGACAACATCTAAAGAAACGATGCTGTATTCTAAACTAGAAGCGTTCATTTACAAAGGCTTGTGCCCTAAAACACTACTGCACCGAATGTGAATGACCGTGATAAGAGAGATCTGTTGTGGAGTGGGTCTGTATCACGTGATGAAAGTTTTCCTGGGTGATGTAAGTGATGCAGGTATTACAATTACTTGTCTCTTCATGTTTTTGATGACAGTCTTAAATGTGATGTAGCTCTAACATTATAGATGATCGTAAGAAGTTCAGTCATCTGAAAAGTATGTTGAAATGGTGCCATTCACATAGATGAGCTCCGTGTAACCGTTTCAAAATCCAGTTGAACTGCGTAGATTACCCAACGGCAATCCATTTCTGTTTGACTGCTCTGTGTATGTTATGTTCTTGTGGCTGAAATTAATTCTGGTAATTACAACTGGGCAAAAGATACCTGTCTCTCTGAAGTTCCACTAAACCTCAGCTTTTGTAAGTTAAGCAGCAACTTCAAGGAATGGGTCTTGCGTTAGTTCTTCCCATGCAGAATTGAGGTATGGGATGAAAACGGGACCTGAGCTTGAGAATAACTGACTGATGATCATCTCTGTCCTGCAGTTTGGATCCAAGGAAATACAGCCTCATGCACAGCTACACTGTGGTGTCAGTGATGCTGGAACTGAAATTCAAGTTTCTTCAGCGCTAGATTTGGGGCTAGTACATCAGATCATCGACAAGGTGGACAAGGTCGGGTGCCATCTGCTAGAGGTTGGTCCTGAAGCGACAAGGAAGCTTGCTGGTGTCCCAGTCTGAGCCAGCTTGGAGCTTCTTAGGAACGTAAGCAGGATGGAATCTTGAAACCTGGAGCATGAGAGGCTTGGGGCTGGCTGGGGCTGGGCTGTTGCTCCCCACAAGAGAAGGACAAGGAGGAATAGGTCTGAAGGCCATGGGGTGGGTCGTAAATTGTTTTCCCTCTAATGGGTTCACTGTAATATCTGCAGGACAGGTACTACCTGTGGTTGTAATGGCAGTGAGTGCCAGGGCCTTAGCTGATATCCTCAGAACCAACCTTTGGTACCACTTGCAAAGTTGCTGGAGAAGATTAATGCGGAGTTGAATTTTAAATGAGTAAGAGTGATTTGTTGTAGGAGTGTGTTTCAGGAGGGTATAACGGTTGCTTCGGTCTGGAAAGTCTGTTTCTAGATAAAAGCATTGCAGCCCTCATCCAAAGGGAATGAGGGGTCTCTGCCAAGGACTGTGTTGTATTTTGGAACCCAGGTACTGTGTGTTTACTTCCACAACTGTTCACAGCTGTACATAATGTACCAATATATGGCTGAGGGAAGGGTGGTCATTGCCTTTCCTACATCAGTAGGACTCACAGGGATGTGCACTTCCTCATGGGCACACAGGCTCACGTACTCTCAGAGTACCTGAAGCTTTTTGAAAGGATCTATTATTCTAAATTCCTTGAAAACTTCCTGAAAATTAAAAATCAATCCATTTTCTCGATCTCTGTCAAGCCAGTAATGGAAATACTTTTTGTGCCCAAACTGAAGGACTCTGACAGGAGACAAATGCAGTCATTTGCACTGGCAGACTCATTCTCTGCCTGACCTCACCCCAATGGCATTTTGAAAGTGTGGGTGCATTATTTTGTTCAGGTGAATCATTCAAAATTACCATTCGTCTGAAAGAGTTTATCAAGAGCTAATGGGATTTTGCAAAATAAATGGCTTCGCAAGCCTTCATCTAGCAGAGTGCTGAGAGATTAAATGAGTCTCTGAGATATTTATTAACTTCTCTTGGTAGCTCTGACTGTAAGAAAGGCATGTGCTTTAAACTTTTCTAAAGGAAGTCTTACCCTCTTTAGTTACCAGTGAGGAGATTTAATGCACAATGAAAATGCTAATCATCCAGGTTTTTGCTGCTTGTAAAACTGGTTTTGATGACAGAAGATTATTTTTAGTAAAGAATTCAAATTTTCTAAGAAAAATTTTTTAAAATCAGAATTTTTAGGAAATTATTTAGAATACTGTTTCCTGAACAATTGTTCTTTTCAGCAGCTCAGAACACTGGTGGATGCCTAGTCCCTGAGGCTAAGGAGAAGGTCTTCTCATATAGTTGCTCAGCGGTGGACTTGGAAGAAAATAGCAGCTATGATGCTCATCCTTCTCTTAAGTTTTATCAAGCAGCTAGAGTACACTGTCAAATTTTGATACCAGATGTAATTATTCACTAGAAGCAAGTGTATATTTAATCCTGTAAGGTAGGAGTGTTAAGTAGGCAGGATAGAGTTCGCACGTATGGAATATCGCATTCTTTAATGATGCAGAAACAGGCTAAGGCTTATTCTCTGCTTTTGTATCTGCATGTCAAAGCGTGAACACAAATCAAAATCATTGTTGGTACAGATCAGTCACACGTGCAAATGTGCAACTGCAATTTAATTAGTGCAAACTATGGCAGCAAAGGGGAACTTGATTTTCCCAAAAGGTACCCCTCAAATTGTGCTTTAGCCAGAACACTGTGTTAACTAGATGAGCTCTTCCCACCGTAAAATTGTGTTTTGAATCTTATCTAGATTGTCAGATAAGCTGTATGGAGACCAGGATGGTATGTATGTAATGTGCTAGACATGTTTGGACCACGATATGCTGTGCCATCAGTTATGACTGGGTTATCTGAGTGATACTGTAATATAAGCTTCAAATGATTTTTGCCTTCTCTTTATCCAGTGTTGTGTATGTTCTCATTCTCCAAGGAGCAATGGATTGTGAGAAAGAAACAAGAGAAGACTGTGTAGGAAGCGAAATTCCTTATAACTTACTGTAATTCTGTAATTTTCCATAGTCACCTGTGTTAGTGGTTCTCTTATACTTTTTGTTAATAAAGACTTAACAGATCCAGAATAATAGTAGGTGGAAAAAGCAGAACACAGTATCACTGAGAAATTGTTTTAATTTTGATGGTCAACGGAAAGACAGTTCAGCAGCACAAGGGAAAAACAGATGGACGCAGCAACTCTAAAATCAGATGAGGTTAAGATTAGTTTTTAGCAGAACGTTTCATCCAGTAGCATCTCTTTACATCGTATTTTAGAGGCAAAATATTTTTTAAAGTAGCTTTTTTGTCCAGCATTCTGCAGGTGGGGAGAGTTTTGGGGACTTTTCAGAAGATGATTGTCTCTAAGGATGTGTTTTATGGCTAAGACCATTGCTGGAATAAAACTGTTGGCTACCTCTGCCTGCAGCTTCTAAATCCCATATACATTCATTAACTCTAGCTTCCTCCTTTCTTACTGATCTTATTCGTTAATGAATACTGTGGGTTCCTTTATTGCATCTTCTTCATCCTGGATCATTATAGGGTCACTAAATGTAATTCTTCCCTGTGGGTATACGCTAGCTGTTCCTGCTCATTTCACAACACCGTAATTATGGAGAAACCAGAGGTTGCAAATTATGAAAACAATTTAGTTTAATTTAGATTCAACGTCAGCTGTAGGGGAAAATCCATTTATGCACCCACATTGCTGGCTTTGTTTTTTGCCTTGTCTTTAATAGAAAGGGACCTGTTATTACTGATCCGATGCCTCATACAGAGCAGGAGTCCTGTGGCAGTGCTCCTTTTTCATGGCCAGTTGGATTTGAGATGTTAGAGTGTTTTAAATGAAATTATTCTTATGTCACCAGGCGAACGCACCTGAGGTCCCGAGCAGCGGCAGCTCTGGAGCGCGACGGCCGCTTCCCTTGAGGACTGCGCTGTGCGCGATGGTTCCGCCTGTGCGCAGGGAGGAAAGGGAGAGCGCTGCCGCGCGAGGCCCCCGGCTCTGGTTGGGTTTTTCCTCTCCTGTGCTTTGAGCCGGGTGAGGTCGTGGCGTGGGGCTGGCCGCTGCCAAAATGACGTGTGTTTCTCTCTTTCGCTGTGTGTGCTGTCAGGAGAAACAGCAGCTTCTTAAAGAAGACAACCGACTCCTCTGTTCTTTGGAACAGCTACTTCTTTTCCAATCGCGCTGGTGTGGAATCAGTTTCCCATCAATGACAGCTAAGCGCGGGCTGCCCGTGTTTTCCCTTTTCTAACTTTGCAAAGTCAGGGGCAGCACACCTTACTTCACATACACGCTGTCGGCTACAGCACACGTCCTTGTGCTGCTTATATACTTCTGGATGACCCTGGGAATCCGTAGTTGCGCTGTTGAGGGGGATGGTTACCAGCAGATGCAGACACTTTATCTGATTCTGCAAGAGAGAAGGAGAAGGGGAAACACACATCTTTCACTGGTCAGCGGGAGAAATGATCCACGCTGGGTTTAGTATTACACTGATCTCACTAGCGTAGTTGGCGTTTAAAGCCAAAGATGACAGGTACTTTGTGGTGCTTTTGACAACAGACAAAGCCGGTACTGAGTACGGATTTCCAGACAGCGCTGCTGTCGAACCTCAGTTATTTCTGCCTACAGCACATCCATTATTCCAGTCCTTAGACTCTGATCATCGGGAAACAGCTACGGCGCGAGTGCTGCAGCAAGAACAAATCCCTGAAGTGTCTGAGGGGCCATAAGCCCGTTTCACCTCTACCCATGCATCAAATATGAACTCATGTCTTCAGTGGCTTAACTTTCTGCACGACCGGTCGCCGGCCTTCTCTGTAATGCTCTTAGTTCTGCATGGGTCACAGGGGAGCCTCTCAGGCTTTTAATCTGTAGCTTATTGTTTAAAGATTTATTTGTTTTGTGAGCCTACTACCAACGTTGTTCATGGGCCGGCATCCATGGAAGGAAGCTGGACAACTGGAAGAGTGTCCACTATGTCTCCAGCTGGGTGCCTTACCTGTGATGAGACTGTTTTGAAGGATTCAGGTCATTTGCAAATGTCATCTTAAAACTGCAGATGCTTCATTTTTCTTGTTTACAGTGGAAATGCGTGCAAGAAAACGAGGTGTAACCAACAAGTCCCTTGATGTTGCAGAAAAGCCTTTTTTTTTTTTTTTTTTTATAAATGTAGGAGTGCCTTGTTTCCATGGCTACCCTTTGTTAAGATTCCTGCTGTTGGGATCAACTTTAATTCTGCAAGTACCAGAGGATGCCCAGCGGTGGGACGGTTTGGTCTCAGGCAGGGGGTGGGGGCAGGATATTTGCACAAACCAGCAGCGCCTGATTTCTGGGCTCTGCTAATCCCTCCTCCTTCTTCCTCCTTCTAAAGAAAGCAATCTCACGTTTCTTTCTCTGCCCTCTTCAACCTCCAGCAGGCTTCCCCTACTTCAGGGACATGCTGCCATAACAGGCAAATTAATTAAGCCCAGAAACCATAAAGGAAATGCTGATCTTTCTTCCTGCTGCCAAATCAAGATGGTATAGCCAAGGCAACACCAGAGTTCTTGCCCCAACCCCTCTACTTGCCCAGTGATCAGCCTGTATTCTGCTAAAAAAAACACCAAACAAAACAAACAAAAACCCCTTATCCCTTGGAATTGCTGTTAATTTCAAATCAAGATATTAATGTTAAATGTTTCTGTCTCAGATTTTTCCTGTGATTTTTTTTCCTTTTCCAGACTTTGCCTCTCCCACACAGGCAGCAACAAGTTGATGGAAGTATTAATTTTTGGTCATCAGTGTAGCTGTACTCGCATAGCACAATCTTGGGAGTGTTGGGTTGTAGATGAAGTAGTAGGTTTTTTACTTATTCACAGATAGATTTGTAGTAATCGGGAAAAGTTTCTGAAAGCCTAATGGAGATTTGATAACATTGGTAACTTCTAAAAGTTTACTTGGGTATTGCTGTGAGTTTTTAAGTGTGTCACATATGGACCATTTGATTCCCTCTTTCTCTCATCTGTGTCGAAATTGCATGTTCTTGTCCATGATGTGTGTCCAGAAGCAGTAGACTTCAAACCTATTCATGGGTATTTCTAATTTCTCATTATCTTTCTCCCTTTGGAATTGATTGAATATATCTGGGGCTTTCTGTCTTGTCACAAAAAGGAGCAATGCTGCTTGCAGCCTTTTCTCCTACTTATCTATTTCTGTAGCCATGAGGTACAAGAGAAATCTCAGCTTCTATTTTCTTCAATTTTCCGCTAAATTTCCTTTGAAGGTTATCTTTCCTGGAGGCTTCAACTGATCCATTTTCTTTTCATTTCCTTCTCCTTTTTTTTGGCACTGCATAATGTGTTTGTGTAAAGAAGAAGAAAGGGGAGGAGAAGAAAGTATACATTTCTGTTGACATAAAAACTCTTTGGTTCTTACTCCGCTTCTGGGCTTTCTGCTTGGATATCCTAAACACAGCCACACATCTCTTCTTGTGCTATAAAAGGGAATGCTGCTGTGAAGAATGCTATTGGAAATAGCTTTCCTTATGGACTTTGAATCGGGGCCTTTTGTAGCAGATCTGTTGTCCATATATATGCATGTAATCATAGATCTTTGCTTTACTGATTTAAAGTCGGTTTGAATTATTCCTTACTTTTCTAATTCATCCGAAGCCAATGCAGCTAAACCACATTTATGCTACTTTGGAGAGGGTATGAGGTTTGGAGGGTTGCTTCTGCTCCATAAAGACGTCCCTGGCTGCTCCTTTACTCTAGGCTGGGGGCTCTTCACCCTCCTGTGAAAGGTCCGTGCTGGGACAGAGAGGTTGGATGAAGAGCAGAGCCGTTCCGGTGGTGGCTCACACACGTGTGCACGTGGGTGCATCGTGTGTGCTCTCACCTCTGCTGCGTGTGCCTGTGTCCTTGTAGTGTCCCAGACCCGAGATACTCTCGGGAATGACTCTCTTTCCCTATATCCCTGCAAAGCAGCATAGATCGGTTGTGTTTGCCCTGTTCTGCTTCCTGATGGGGCTTATCTAGAAGAGCTTAGAGGCCTTTCCCATTCAGAGAATTAATTGATGGCATCTTTTCCTGAGCGTGCTGTGCCCTCAACTTTTACTTATGCCTTCAAGACTTCCTGCAGGGCTTTCTTTTCAAGCGAATTCATCTTTCGACAATTTGATCCCACTTTCTCAGCAGCTCTTCTGGACTTTTTTTTAAGGTTTTCTGACTGTTTCTGAGTGTGCCTGTGAGCTGTCTGGGAGTTTGGCTAGTATTTTAAAAATATTTATTTACACATTTCACATTCACGGCATGCAAATAACCAAATCGATGTTGGATAAGTCCCAGTTGATGCCTCAGAACTAATGGAGGGGGATTATAGTATCTCTGCAATTCAGAACCTCTCCTGACCAAAAAAAATCAACCTCAAAAATAAACCTACTTAAAGTTGTTTGTGTTAAAGGAAGACTGCACATGGTGCGCTTCAGGACAGCCCCGCTCCTGTCACATCCTATCTTCCTCCTCTGAGGGGGCTGTAGGATGGCTGGCACCAAAAAGTGCCCTCGGACACGGGGTGCTCTATGCTAAAACTTCTGTCTCATTTAGAAGTGCACTTTATATTGCCACCAAATTTCCTTAGCAGGATGAAGGATTTGGCCTGTTGGTTTCTCGATTGAAAAGCATAACCATAAATTCCTTGAGAACAGCGAGTTTTCTGTTAACCGCGGAGCAGCTAATGTAGCTTTCCTACGTATTTGTGTTCTGTATCTCCATCACCTGCTTAGATCCACACTGCTTTTCCTTCTGTTTTTATTAGACTTTCTAGTTCCCTTCCTGTATTTCTCTGGGTAAGCAGCAGCATTTTGGCTGATTTAGAGTTGCGGCTGGTCAGTATTGATGCGCTTGTTAATCAGCTGGCTTCTCCTTCGTTGTATCCATTTTTTTCTCTCTCTGTGGCTCCTGGCTTGGGTTTCTATCCTCCATCCAGATGGTTTGCATGAAGAAAAAAAATCTCAAGTAGTATTGCAAATTTGGCTGAAAATGGTATTAACAGGAGGGGTATCAGTTTGCTTCTTATGCTGAAAAACTTCAGTGTGCTCCTATTTGGCCCCAAGTCATCTTATGTTTTATTGAAATATTTGCCCAGTAGCCTTAAAAGATACCAATAATTGAGCTTTCATTCTCATTTTTTTTCCTGTGGAATTTTATTTATTCATGAGGGAGCAATCTGGGAGGTTATGTAGAATGTAAACCTTTGGTTATATGAGTTTAGTAGAAGGTCATTGTGAAGAAGATTAATAAAGTTATTTGACTGTGTTGCATTTCCTCTTTATTCATTGTACGAGCAGTGTTGACGTGTGCAGTACACTGATACAGACTGTACTGTTTCATCCGAGTACACACAGTCCTATTCTCCCTATTTTTTGCCTTTAAAGTAAAGCACTTGTAGTTGTGAATGATGTGATTTATTTTATTAATGGTATCTTTGCTGCAGGCTGTAGCATTGAGTCTCTTTGTCCTGATGAAGTCTTTTTTATGACAATGATAATATATGACTTAGTGTTCGTTTCAGTAACAAGGAGACAACTGTGTTTTGCTTGTACTTATTTTTTCAGTCTTGAATTCTTTGGCCATTCCCAAAATAGACAAAATAGGCTGAAGCATATGCAAAGATCCTCATTTCAAACTTAGCATTATCTATTGGCACATTATTTTTAACTGGAGACAACAGCTCAAGAAAACCAACACATTCCTTAAGCGTATCCTTTGGTTTTACTGAAATCAGTCTGAGATTTCAGACCACGTTTAGCAGCCTTAGCCTGTTAAATCTGTGAAGTTAATTAGGACTGCGGATCACTGTGGTTCTGGACTGCATTAGATCATGTAAAGAAAGCCCAGGGACCTGCATGGGGTTTGCTAGCAGGGAGAATCCTTGTTGTCTCCAGCTGCAGCTGCGGCAAGGGCTTAGGATGCAATTGCACAGGCTGGACTTTGTCCAGGATATCAGGAAGCCCTATTCGCAGAGAAAGTGGGATGGTGCTTGAACAGACCATGCAGCACTAGGGCTGCCCTTCACAGCCCTGTGTAAGCGGCAACGCTGCCAGAGTAACTCCTTCCACACCTCCTCCTGTGGTTCTGGCTCAGGGATGGGTCGAGCCCAGCTCCCATCGGCAGCGCTTCCTGCCTGCGCCCGTGCCCCTTGTAGACCTTCCAGTGCAAACATTCATCCGGCTAACGCTGCTCAGCTTCTGAGATCTGGGGAGATGAAAGTGTCTGGCCTCACGGCTGCAGGCTATTACAAATGATTGCAATGTGAATCAGATCCTCCGCCTACCTGTGAGGTACCGGCTTTGGGATTCTTTCCCACCCCCTGCCCACGCAGTCTTTAGCCCAGAGACTGCTCCCTCGGTAGGGAAACGTGCCGCTGGAGGGATCAGGCTGGCACAATGCCTCCCGGTTTATGTTTCTGTCTCCAACGCATCATCTTTTTCTGTTCATTACATACTTATGAGAAGGCATTGGATAGAGTGGAAATGTTTGGAGACCTTTTGGCTGCGGCCGTGTCACTGCTTGTTCAGTTCAGGGTCGTGATTCACCAGTCTGCATTCTTTGCCCTGAATCAGACGTTAAATTCCAAACGTCCGTTAGGTCACCCAACACGCCCTTTGGTGGCTCTTCCTTTCAGGATGGAAGTCTAGTTTTCGTTCTGCTAGGAGAAAAAAAGGAAGCAGGATTACACGGTGTCTCTGCGGGTCCGGATTGCTGCATGAACCCGTGGCTCTTCATTCCTTTGTGCTCGTGGAGAGCTTTTGGTGTTTAGAGATTCAGAAAATCAGTATTGTTTCTTTTTGACTGATCACGTGCGAGCTGATGTGGCAAAGGCAGAATAAAAGTCACAGTGCAGCAGATAATCAAGGGAGAGAAACTGCCGAAATAGTGGGGTTTGGGGATTTGTGCCACCTGCTTTTTGCCGTCACTCAGGGACAAACACAGCACATGTGTACCTCTCCTGGCTTATTTGTCCTGACATGTCTTTTTCTGCTACACTAAAAAAATATGGTTAATATTGATACTTCTTTGATGGGCATATTTGAGCTGAAAACTCAGGATCTTGTTGATTGTCTCAGTTAAGGGAAACTGGTGAAAGAGAGAGGTACTGCTATTGCAGGTCTTGTTTATTTGAGAAGCCAGTTGTCCTTCCTTGAGCAGAGGAGAACCACTGGAGCAGGAACTGTCAGTCCGTGCTCTTACAACCAACACCCTCCGTCGCTTGCTGGGGTGTTTCTCCTGATTATGCTGCCACCACACTTGTTCAGGTGGAGCTTCCTTCTCTCTTTTCTCTATGCCCCTCTTTGGGGCTACAATCAAAGTAGCTGGTTCCTTGTATTTCAGCAGGACCTGGATGGAAGTTTATCTTGCTGGGCTCTGTACGTACGTAGTGGGAGACAATCTCCGTGCAGAGGGCTTCGCCGTTTGAGGAGACACAACAACAAAGGCTACACAAGACAGGGACAGTGAATGTAGCAGCTGGAAAGCAGGATGGAAATCAAACTGAGAGCTTGACTTAGAAACCCATCTTTCTCAGGTGCTGCCTGAGGCCTAATGTACTCCACCACAGTACCTCCCAGGTACTCTCTTGTACAATTTAAAAACCATTGACATCGGTGAAAAAGCCGATGGCTTTAAGTCCATAATGCAGGATTCTCATTTGGTTCATACGGAGGAGACTTATTCAATGAAAGGTGAAGTTATCAAACCTAACACGGGAACCTTCCTTTTCAGTGGGAAAGGGAGTTGCTGCCAACTTGTTTGGATAACAGCAGTTAGCTGTGTCCCGGAGCGTGCTTTATCCCTCGTCGACTCCCAGGTTTGCCAGCTGGTTTGCGGCAGGCAGAACGGCAGCGCAGGTTTGCCAGAGCTCCATGTCTGACCTTCTCACTGGCCATAGCGTGGTGGCAGCCTGGACTTTCTCTTCCTCAGTGAGAAGCACATCAAAGAGACATGTGCAATCTGGAAGCTACAAATTAGAAATTAATTTGTATTTCATTTGCTGGATGGCAAGTCAAACCCAAGAACAGTGAGGACCCCTCCTTATTTTCCTAAACAGGTCTTGTAAATCCTCTTGTAGCGTCTTACTTAGGGGAAAAAAAATCCCTTCTGAATCTCGCTGCTTAGGAGAAGCAACTGGGATTTCAAATAGTCTCTGCCCTCTCGCAAACCCCAAAACAGCCTGATGATGCTCTGATGGAGAGAAGTGCTTGTAGTCCCCTTAGCACAAGTTGGTCTGAGCCGGAGATGCTCTGCCCTAGTGGGATGTGGGTTTGAAGGCAGGATAATGGGCAATGGGGGTGCGGTTGCCAGCGTGGAGGATAACAAAATGAGGACTTTTGTCCCCTCTCTGTTGTGGCTCTGCATCTCTCTTGCCTTGCTGTGAGAACACTTTAACCCCACCCTATTTCTCTGAGTTAAGTGATGGGTAAAAAATGAGGGAGGGGTTGGTTTCGGTTGTAGTCAATAGCGGAGGGGTTTTGATGTTTGGGGGAGTAAAAATTCACGCCCAATTGCTCAGGGTGGGAGATCTTGCCAAAGTCATTGCAGTCACACCTCAAAACTACTTAGGAATTCAGTTATTGAAGTCCGTGCTAAAACCTGAAGACCTGTATCTGAGATAAGGGTTTTTTTTATGGTTTTTATAAGTCTATGAGTCTGTCTTAATGTTTTAGCTTGTGGTTTAAAACAAGGTATTTTTTTAAAAACTGCAATCTTTCCCTAGATAGTTATGACCTGCATTAGTAGTTACAGGGCCCAGCAGTCACCAGAAGAGGGGATGCTTTCCGGAGAGGTGAATGCCCAGGTGATGCTTCTAAAGGTTGCACTTGCTCTGCTGCTTGATCTGTTCACATAAGAAATTATTATGTCTCCAGCTTAGCTTGTTTTGTTTTGTTTTATTTGCATTTTCCTTACTAGTTCCTGTAAAGCAGTCCTAGGGAGTTGTAAGGAGTCATAAAATATTCCTTACTTGTCAGAGGGCAAACAGGCCCCATCTGGGGATGCATCCTACGTGGCTTACCGAAGCGTATCTTTCACAGAAAATGCAGGGTACTCAGCAGCTCAAAACCCCATGTTTTCAGTGTCTCCACTTGAGTATGTCTAAAGCAAGTGAAATAATATGGACCTAAAAAAAGATAAAATTATTTTTTCTGGAAAATGTTTGGCTTGGAGCTCTTAATCTGTTCATTGATGTCTGTCTTGGAAAGGGCAGATGAATCTCACATTTCCAAGAAGACTATAAATATAGAGCAGTGCAGTCTCATTTACTAATATTATGGAACTAATTTAGCCGTAAATTCAATCTTACATCTATCTAAACCATCAAGAAAAAAGTCAGTGTGCTGGGACACTGAGTTCCCAGCAGACATCTAAGCGGAGCACAAGCTGCCACTCTTCTCTTCCTGTCAAACCATGAAAATGGTGTTCTCTTGAAGTTTTGAAATTAGAAAAACTTTATAGATTCAGATCCTACTGTTGTCTGAAAGCACCTTTATATGTATACTTTTAATTTCTCTATGGCTTGTGATCTTGATGTATTTAATGGCTACTGAAATTTCCTGCAGTTAAAAGCAGTGTCTTAGTTATTAATTAAAAAAAAATTTAAAAAAAATCGTTTGATAATGTGCCTGGTACTTTTCCAATAAGTGAGTGATAATATACTATTCTAGATATCTCAAGCAATTCATTAAGCCTTTCAGCACAGAGCAGGCCACTAATGGATGCAGAATATCCCTAAAGTCCCTCCTAAAATACAATAATCTTTACTGGAAATGGTAAACCTTTGGCAGTATGCTCTAGTGTAGGGTGGCAGGGATCTACCTGAGGTGGAATTTGGTGGGACACGCAATTTATTGTTACTCGCTTACAAAATGTTCCAGGAATTTCTTCCGATTTTCTGAGCTTTCCCTCACATCACCTGACTTTGACTCAGAGCCCAGACTGCAAAATGTAGTTTGGGTTATGAGATAAGGTTTTCAATTTCAACCTTAACAGAATTAAGTATTGACTTGACATTTATACAGATTCTGACTCATGGGATGAGTTGACTGATTAAAACGAGGGCAAGTAATCTACCAGAGTACAAAAAAACGATGAATAGTGAAGAAGTTATGGTTGATGGCAATTAGCAAAGATTATGTAATGTCTATAGATCTATAGGACCTCATACTGAATGAACCGCAGAAGTTAGTTAGAAGACCCTTCAACAGAAAAGCAGAAAATTCCAGTGAATTTCTTAAGCGTGGTTGACTTGAGAGTTTATTTAGTGCAGGTCTTTTCACATCAGGTGAGAATTTATCAGTGGTGTACCACACGGGTTTCCATCTTGCTCTTCCAGTGAAGAGGCAGGGCCAAGGCTCACTTGCAAGTCTGTTTCAAATCTGAACTCTATCATGCTTTTTCATAACCTTTAATATTACTTTTCATTATCTGACTTTTGAGTGACTCCCCCTGAATAAAACCAAACAGAAATAATGAAAAGGCCCAATGGCAAACTGTACTGCTGGGGCCATTATCACAGTTTTTAGAAGCTAGAGGGTGAGCAAATAAGTACCTGTGTCCTCAAAGTCCTCATTTCTTGTTCTATTTCATTCACATTTTTGTTGCCTGTTTTCTTGTCTGTCCCTGTTGTCCTTTTTGGTTTGGTATCTCTGCTGCCGCAGAACTGACTCCTGGACCATGAACTTCTGCACTGAAACTAAGTTGGGCACAGGATTTTGCTAGCTTTTTTTTGTTCTCTTATTAGAAGTGGTGAAAATTGTGTTATTTATCCCTATGTTGTGTTCAGAAACAGGCTCTTAATTTCTGTCTGGTATTCCTAGTACCTTAACTAAAACAGTAATCTGGCAGTCATGTGAAACCCATCAGTAGATGACCTGAAAGTTAACTTCCTAGAACCAGATTTGTCATCTTTTTTTTTCTCTCTAAAAAAATCTATCATGATCTATCGGTAGCCCCAGACTACACCAAGTTCTTCACTGAAACTGTGGGGAGGTGCCATGAGGGAACACTGTAAAATCTCTCCAAGAACAGCAGATGGGGGGAGACAACCTGCTTTGCTCCCAAAGGCAAAATATCTGGGCACAGAGACAACTATTGTTTATAGCAAGAGTTGTTAATATTTTATTTTTTACTCTAAACTAACCAGCTTCCCTCTGGAAAATGCTACTTGCTTGCAATGATCTATTTTAGTGAAACTGGGAGAATTGTGAAACGGTTCAATATTGAAACAGACAATTCATTTAGACTTTCTTGTCTAGTTTACACTTTTCCATTCCTTTTGCTCTGATGTCTTCACTTTGTTCCCACTATATATATTTGTTATGGTTTGCGAAAACCCATAACAATTTATTGTCGTTTAGACAATTATTCTCTCACCCGATGACCCCTCCCCACCCAGGAAGGGGAATTGGGAAGAAAACAAGGAAACCCAGGAGTTGAAAGACAAACAGATTTAATAGGATAGAACTAGATAATTAACAGTACTAACACTAAAGAACCCATATTGATCCCAATGCCCATATATACTATAGTCAGCCAACTTCATCCATAGGAAGCCATGCACTCCCAGCAGTGGACAGTGAATGTCAGACACTGAGAGCGCTACCGCTTCAGGAGGAAGGGAAGGGCTCAGAGATCTGGCACTGGGGCAAGAAGTCCTCTGGATCACCGTCATCAAGGGGAAGCACGAGCAAGGGGGAGTGCCAACTTCACAGCAGACTTTCTAATTTATATCGAATGTGACGTTGATGGTATGAAATAATCCTGTTGGCCAGCTTGGGTCAGGTGCCCAAGCCTTGCTTCTCCTCATCCCTGCACCTGGCGAGATCGAAAACACTAAGACCTTGAAACCCACACACCATAGCTGGCTATAAAGTAAATATCTTCACAAATTCAGACACTAGAATCTTTAAAAAATACAGCTTTCCTAAGCATTAAGGAAGAAATTAGTCCTGTGTCGCTCAAACCAGGGCATTATTATAAGAATGACCATATAGCATACATTGGAATATTTTGGTGTTCCGAGTTCATTTTTTACATTTCAAATCTATTTTTATTCACACTGATTAACTTCCCACTCTCTGTTGTTTGGGGTCTTTTTATTTAAAAAAGCTGGGAAACTTGAACACAAAGGCAGGAAGCCAGCCAAGGAATTCCTTGAAAGAAGTGGACTCCAAGAAAAGTGTGAAGGGGAAGATAACTTGCTATTAGACCTCTACTGTCACCAGCCTGGGGTGAAGTAAGGAAAAGCTGTGAGTGGCTTGGGAGGCCGTGGAGGGAGGTCAGCAATACTGCTATTGAGCGGTGACTGAACTTCCACTGTGAGGGATGTCTCTGGTGAGATTTTAACCAAAGAAATGTGCGCTAGTGAAGCGAAGCATCAGATGCTGTGACTCTTGACTGTGGAGAGAATAATGAGTGGCAAAGACAGGAATAAGAAGTAGGTGGAGAGATAAATAGAATCTATTTACCAGAGATTTGTGACAGGGTAGGCATGAGCTGTTTTTTATTGAATAAATTACTGTCACTGCAAATATTGTGTAAGACAATCCATTCTTTATCCCTAAAGTGTGTATTAGCTCAGTCATGGCTGTCTGTTCCAGGATTTCAAGCGGAGGTCAAGGGCTACTGCAAACCAGACTGCAGCTCTGCTTCCACATTTGCTCACCGTTGCCGTATGTGCTGTGTTCCCATTCTACTGATTTCTGTTTCAGTTACTGCTGGGCGTGAGGGGGGTAGCATCAGTGTCGTTGGTGTTTTTTACATGTGTTCTTTAAGGAGGAGAAAAGTCCAAGTTCACTAGTAACTAGTGCAAACCGCCCAGAAGGGCAGGTGCTGTCTGGAACTGAAAGACTCGGGAGGCTTTGCCCTGTAAGGACGTACGGATTGAATCTCCGCCTTGTGCTTCACTTCTTCTAGGCTTGGCCTTAAAAAATGTTAAATAAATGTAGATGCTGGTTGCTAAACCATAGAATACGTCCTGTCTTGGGTACCTAAATTTATCAGTATTATTTTGTTATTATTAGTGAAATAAATCTAAACATTTCATTGCAACTGTAATGTGTGAATATCGCTTCTAAAAGGGAACTCAACCTCTATGGCAATGTCAAAGGAAGGTCCTGGGGACTGCAGGTTCCATTTTTGATTAAGATAAGGTGAGTGACACCGTGTTGCCTTGAAGAAATCTTCTTCTGTGTGTGACCTGTGGCTTGTCCTACAGAAGTGCATGGAAGGCTATATCAATGTAAAGATGAAAGGGAATTGCCTCTGTTTACCAGTTACGGAGAACTAATGCATGTTGTGTAAACTCACAGATTACTTTCAGATAAACACTAGGAGACTTGAAAAGTAAGTTTATTTCCTGTTTCTTCATGTGCCCTCTGTAGTGACTGCAGGAGCCCTTTTTTCCGCCATGATTTATAGCTCACAATTCTTATTAACTCAGCAGTAAAATCCTCACCAATTTCAATGTGTTGCATTAATCCCTTAACAAGGGATAGATAAAATGGCACTCTCAAGGTGAATTGCTGAGTCCCTTCCTTACCTTGCTGTGCTTTCCAACTTCCTCGTTCCTTGCACTTGCCATGAATCCTCTAAACTCAGGAACACAGTATTGAGATCAAATCATCTTAGTCTCAATGTGGTATATCCATTAAGTGGTGCAAATACATATTTATCAGTCAACAGGGAAAAATCTGGGAAACTCTAGCCCATTACTCTGGTTTGTTTCTTTGTATTGCCATGTAGTTTGCTTTTAATATGATAATTGCTTGGTTAGAAAACACAATAGCTTGTTAGTAGTCACATGTGTGCACTCCTGTATTTCTCTAAAAAGCATTTCAGTGCTTTGGATGTGTATCCAGTGTTTTAAGTAATTGTCTAACTAGGGATTCATTGTCTTCATTTTTACTGTTGAGAAAGCCAGACTGACATACAATAAACAAGCACGTGCTGAATGCATTGAGATTTTACAAAGGTTTTATGAACTTATTATCAACCTACTTTAAAATACTTACTACTAAAATACTTACTACAATATGTAAGTGCTGAGTAGAAGCTAGTAGTGTGGGAAGCCACTTCTGACATTTCTAAGGGAAAATATAGCATCAACTGAAGAAATGAGTAAATTGTACATGTGGGTAAGGTGTGTGGCCAGCACGTAAGGGCTTCTTCTCAATGCTGCCTGTGGATGTTCCCATGAGACTCCCGGGGCATAAGAACATCCTTACGGCTGTTCTTATGGCTCATGATTAAAAAGGTAGAAGGTAGAAGTCTGGTTCAAATTCCCAGTAGCGGGTAATCTGTTTCTCCTGGGCTTTCTCCCACAAAATCCAGCTTTCTCAGGGGTCTTGCTTACAGTATTCTCTTCTCACCACTTGCCACAGACCATTGCCACCCTGTGTTGAACACGTGCTGCAGGACATGGGAGGGCACGGCTGTGACTGGCGACGTGCCGTGCTGGCTTAGCTGCCTGGAGAGTGGGCAGTCGCCCCGTCCGCTCCGCTTCCCGCGGCACTGGGGGTCCTGTTAGTCATTTGGGGACGGTAAACTGCCTTTAATGAAGTTCACCCCGATATTTCAAGGATGAGAGCTCAAATCAAACTCATTCTTACTGAAAAGAAAAACAAACGATCTGTTGAAACAATTAAACTAAGAAATGCCACGTCGTGCTATTTTGGCAGCGATGTGAATCATGACACACCTTCCCCCATTTGTGTGGGAGAGATTGCAAGAGGAATGCAAGATTAATTATTTGGTGACGGTTGGGTTTTTTTCCACCGGAGATTACCTCTTTGCATAGCTATGAGCTGCTGTTGGTAGTTCCTGTCCATATCCCTAATAAAACCGTGACCCTTTATCACAGAACCAAGTCAGAGACAGCCAGCAGCTAAGGCTTCACCTGCTGCAGTAAATAGTGCTTGTTTCTAGGTACGCTGCAGTTTAAGCTGCTGGCCGAAATTGTTCTTATTTAGTAGTTCCCACATGAACTGCTGTGTTTGCTCAGAGACCAATTTGATTTCAGGAAGGCTCTGTGTAGTCACTGCAGCCTGTCTTGATGTTATCAGCTGAAAGATGAGAGCCATAGATCTTAATTCTCACTGTTAAGGAGTGTCAAAAATACGCAGCAGGAGCCCATATGTTATGTGTACGTTACTTAGATCCGCCTGTTATCCCTAGGGCAGCTTTTTTTATATGTTGAAACACAAAAATAATACAATCAGGCTGCTTGTGGACATAATGACTGTAACCGTGTTCAATCTATTCCCAAAAGGCGAGAAAAGATGGTCTTTGCACTGTGCCTCTCATTATTAAATCCAGACTGACATGAAAGAAAGAAGTGGCGAGGATTAATCCCTGCCACATTAAAAGGTCAACAAAGAACAAACCTGAAGTTTTGTCTACATTAGACATTGTTCTGTTTCCTTCTGGAAAAAAGTCTGCCCCTCAATCCCTGCCCCAGAAAGCATTAACACTTTGTTGCCCAATTATCTAGAAAGGTTCTCCAGCAGTAGAACATGTGCCAAAAGAAAAGAGTCTAAAAAGCCTGTGGGGCATGGATGAGTGACGGGTTTGTTTTTATGACTTCCTACCATGAAATGAGAAATGACTTTACTTTTCTGACAGCAGGAAGAAGTTTGGTCAAACATGTAGTGTGAAATCTTGCTTTCAGCAAACTGAGAAATGTTTTCAGCAAATGCGAAGGCATAGCTTGATGAAAGTATTTGGAAGCCAAAGTCTCTTTATCACCTTGGGCCTAAGTATAAATACCTTAATGCCAGTGGTAACGCGAATCTCTATCACTTCACCAACATCAGGTAAATCCAAACAAAATGAACAAGCTGCACCTTTTGGCCACATCATCCAATGACTTGTGGTGATGTGATTCTCATGTCCCTCTTGAGGAGCAAGCTGGGCTTGCTTCCTCCTGCCTCCGGCACAGTGCTGCCATGGAGGAGGCTCCTTGGCCGTAGCCAGTCACCGATCCTCACTGCTGCGGGCTGCGGCTGAAGCCACGGACTCAGCTGCTGCCAGTTCCTTTGGGGGTGGCTAATACTCCCAGCAATACTTGGTTTGACTGTACTTGTGATCTGGTCTGGTGCCAAGCTGTCATCAGGAGTCTGCTTGTTCTGTCTCATCTCAGGGCTGTCTCACTGTCTTGTCCTTGGTTTGTGATTTCCTTGCAGCAGCAGCTACGTCTGCGTGCTGTGCAATGCCGGCCACCAGCTGCAGATACGTGTGCAGTTTGGCTGGGAGCGCTGATGTGGCTCTGGAGTGAGTGCACCCAGGTGTCCCCACTTGCCGCTCGCTGGCTGGGACCACAGAGCAGTTTTGCTGCATGCGAACTACATCCTTTCCAGAGGAAACCAAACCACTTTCAGGTGGGCACTTAACTGTGTGCTCACTCCTAACGTGTTCAAAGCAGCCAGTGGGCCACACCATCACAAAACGCTCCGGTGTGGACTGAAGTTCTTCAGGAGATCCTATGATGCTCTGAGTGCTTCCTAGGATATAAAAAGACCCAAATCATGTCAGGCCCCTCATGTTTCCTGCCGACTGCTAGCCCTCTAACATTTGCAACTCACTTCTTCATCTTCCCTAAGGCTTCCCCTGCTTAATCTTTTCCCTGCTTTGCTTGCTGTACCTTCTTTTGCTGTTCCCCCGTGCTGAAGCACCTATATCTTTTATGTCTTTTTGTTATTGTTGAGTTTTGGGGGTTTTTCATTGTTGTTGTTGTTGGTTTTTTTGGTAACATAAATCTTTTTTTTCTTCCAGGAAGGCCAGCACAGAGCAACCTAGAGCTTGAAGGAAACAGCACTGCGGCACTATCAGGAGGTTGCCAGCTGGTAATGAGAACAAGTTTGAGGTGTCCATGTCCTTGAAGACCTGAGGAGAGAATTATGCAGGGTGGTGACATGACAGCTGTCCCCCATGTCTGTGGTACAGACACTTTGAACACATCTTCCAGTGGGAGTATGCCGCTAAATCAGACACTCCTTTGGATAGCCATGCTCTGGACAGACTATGCAGGACAGTCACAATGAGAAGGTATCTCCTGCACAGAAGACAGATCCAGGAAATCTCTGCGAGCCTACTCCTAGCCTAAGCCTGCATCATCAATCCCCTGTGCTAGTAATTCTCATTCCAGCCTGAGTAAGCGGGCTGCTTTTCTATGAATTTCTTTTTTTTGAGCAATTGGCAGGGGGTATGAGTTGCAGCTTTGGCCAGGAGAGTTTCTGGCTCCATCTAGAGCCACTGAGTTAAGCTCCCAAGAAGTGCTAGGTAGGCTAGTTAATGGAGCACAAGGAAGAGTACTGCCTGCTGTGTCCCCCTGTCTTCAGAGACCTCTTTTGGCTGAAAGGCTGAAAGGACGCAAAATGCCAGCAGGCTCCAGACCATATGGTCACTGTTGGGGCATCTCCTCTCCACGAAATGGAGAGGCTTCATAACATGTAGGGTGCAGATGGCCTTTTGTGAAGTTCAGAAGGCATTGCCACTCCATGAAGCAGTTTGCCAAATGCCTAGGTAAATGGGAAAATGGCCAATTTCTCTAGAGATAAAAAAGAGGGAGAACAGGCCACGACAGAACAGAAGGTCTTGTGCCACTGTGGACAGGGGGAAAGAAGGTTTCCTTGGTGAAAGGGTACTCTTATTTTTGTCCTGCAGGATCCAGCCGGCTAGTTCCATTCTTTGCCTTTCTAGCCCTTATCAAATCTTACTCCCCCATCTATACGAGCTGCTTACACAGCCTTATTCCCACTGCCATTCTCTCCACCACCTCCCAAGAAGCGGACAGCAAGCAAATCTCTCCTCACCCTCCTCCCTTTCCTGAGCTGTGTGGCACAGCCACTTGTCAGCCGCATTTTTCTCCAGCAAAACATGTAGCCCACAGCCTGTGATGTTTCCTGAGGGTTGTGGAGGCAGCAGTCACAGCCGCACGCCAGAACGATCCAAAGGTCAAAAAAAGACATAGAGGGCCAGGGCAGACACAGTCAGTGTAACCATGCTTGCCCAGTGTGGATTGAGGTCCCCTGGGGAGTGAGTGGGTAAAGCAGGCAAACATAAACCACTCCTCTAGCAGACAGAACGGAATAGAAAAGTCATTTACAGCTAGTTGGACTCCACCTTAACCTTCTCAGTTTACCCCATTAGTGAAAGCATGGTCAGATGTGCGGGGTCATCTCGCTTCTCCAGTGACTCACAGACTGCGGAAGATAGGCATAAAGCTGCTGAAGAAATGAGTCCTTGTTCTCCTGGTCCAGATGGAAAGACTCACCTTATTCCATGCAGAAGCTGTGTAGGACCCAGCAGCCATGAAGGCTGCACTGACTTGTGCAGCTTGCGCAGTCTGCACATTTGTGTCTGGTCTGTCAATCAGGACCTGCCATATTGCAGTCAGAGAAAAAAGCACATTCCACTCACTTGTAGCATTTCATAGCGTGTGGTTAAACCAGCCCCATCCTCCACTGTTGCTTGAGTACGGCTTCGTGACCCAACAGCACACAGCGGGTTTCAGCCTCTTCCACATGACAGGCAGGCACCTTCACGCTGTGAATGATCCTGCTTGGAAAGAAGGTTTCAGCACCCGCTTTGAAATTGGTGCTGGAGGAGGGGAAAACACAGATATCATGAGGGCTTCCAGTGAAGCCTTCCAGGATGCCTGTAAATCTGTGTTGAGGGGTCCACCAAGGCCTACAGACAACTGAGTGGTAGCTCTTGTTGGGTAAGTAGTTGGCAGCTGCTCTGGGATGGGCACTGGATGGGAGAATGGGCCTTGTCAGATAGGAATCCTGTGGAGACCGGTGGTCCAGATGGATTCAATGATACCTCTGACTCATGCAGTCCAAACTAAGAAGGTTTGGAGGATGGCCTCAGGATCCTTAATCACGACTTTGCCCATGTTGGATTTTTCCACCACAGCATGCTTTGCTGCGGGCTGGTGGGACTCAGAGGTCACAAGGTTCTGAGGGGCAATCACCATGCAGTGCAATGGTGGTGAGGTGGTGGTGCCAGCAAGCTTGATTTTGAAGTTTTGCAACTTGCTGTTGGACAACTCACTGGTTCCACCTCTTCTCCCTGGACCAGAACCTTCAGCTGACAAGGGACAATTACAGAGACAAAGAGTTTCAGAAACTCAATGACTTTTTTCGTCTTCCTCAGGCAAAGCGTTGTCCAGGAAGAGCCAGTTCTTTCTAAGTGTCCTCCTGGAGGAGCTGCCATAACTGCAATATGAAGCCTCTCATTGTCCCTCCACCAGTGACCAAAAGTAGCGCTGGGAAAAGGCCTGGGCAGCACGTCGGTGGTGTCACCTGAAACGGGACAAGGAATGGGTGAGACAGGAATACGATCAAAAGCGAAAAGCTTGTGCGTACCATCCTCTCGTACCAGGGAGGATGGCTGGGGTAGGATGTGGTAGGAGAAAAGGCAGAGCTTCGAACCTCGTGCATGGATGTTTGGTCCAGGGAACCAGAGTGCATCATGTCCAAAACGGTACGGCACGGCATACCGCGGCTGTAGGGACCACGGCATGGTGGAATTTCATCTCCTGATTTGCTCTGATTTCACTGCCTTCCTTGCTAGCAGGCAGTGCTCAACCGAGAACCGAATTGTTTTCATTTGCGGGGAGCCAAGTGTGCAAATATTTGCTTGCGTCTCATAAGCTGTTTTGAAGAAGTGCAAATCTAATGCACGGCACGTGGTGCCAGAACCCGGGAAAACTGCGGGTCCTGCGCTTCCCTACGCAGCTCCCTGCCGAGGCGATAACGGGAGGAAAAAAAGCTGCCGTTTTCCTGCGCAAGCCCTGCGAGGGCCAGGGAAGATGTGCTGACCTCAGGGTCGGGTGTCTTACAAAGCTCTCGTCACCACCAAGTGCCTTGTTTAGCATTGCCTCGGCTGATTTTCATTTTCACCCCTTTCCTTTTTGCTTTTTAAAACATTGCTGGTTAAAATCAGTCCCTAGCCTTCCCAATGCTTTCGGGAAAGGTCCAAATTCTACCTGGGGAACCAAGAAATGATTTAGTTGGGTAAAAGTTTGCCGGAGTGCTACTGATTAACATTCATTTACGACAAGGCAGTAAAGGAAAGTGCCGTTTTAAGCACAGGAGTGGTTCAGTGTGGTGAATTCCTACATTTTAGTGAGCTCACAGTGTAAGCTCCTCAGTCTGACTGTTTATTCCATGTAACTAATAGAAAGATAAATTTAGATGTAATGGTAGTTTTAATGATTATTATAATTTGTTCCATTATTATTTTGTGTGATTACTACTTCTTTTTATATATCTCTTTTTTATATCTTTTCCCTTAATAGAAGATTTGATAGCAAGCCAAAGCATCTTAAAGTTTTTGCTTGATTGTATTAGGGATTTTTAAAACTGGGAGTAACGAAAAAAAAATGCTAGTAACAGAAAATCCTAGAGATGCGTTTGTTCGATTTTTCTGAGGAAATTATTTAGCAAGTAGAACATTTGTCTTGCACGATGCTTATCAGAGAAGACAGAATATAAAAAAATTATACATTGAAAAAATAGCGTCTAATTACATACAACATGTTCTGCCAGATATTCTGAGACAGCAACAGAAGGCACTACATTTCAAGTGGCAACAACATGTCATGGAAATATCTGAAAAGTCTCCTTTTCAGTAAAATGTCTGTTTATCATGTACTTGTTATCAAGCTGGCCTGTTTGTTTTTACCTTAAATTCCCCATTCTTCAATTGGTAGGTACGTTTTCACTATTCAGACACATTCTGATTTTGAGTGATTTAAGAGCATAAATAAGCATAATATACTTTTTAAAAAAATCTATATTTAAAATTAATTAATTCCTGCAGCAGATATATTGATCTCATTGATTCATATTGAATTCAGTCTCTTGTTCTCATGTACATAATAAATGACAAGCAAAAGCAAATCTGTTTCAACAGCTTCTTCACCTGTGGTGCTGCTGGTGGTGAATTAATAGGCTGATTTAAAGGAAGATACAGAGTGTCTGGAGCAGGAGTAAGTAAAGGGCTTGTGTTGTTTATCCCCCGGTATGGCTCACTTGACTGATGTAGGCTTTCTGCACATCCTCAGGCTTATTCCTTAGCGTGTTCGTGCTTGAATGCCCTGTCTGCGAACGGGATAATAATATTTCTTCTGTCTATTTAGATGGTAATTTCCATGTGACAGAAACTGGGTCTTACGACGTGTTGGTACAGAATCCACCAGTGTGATCCACTAATACTAATTCTTTAAATTGGTGGTAAAAACCAACTTGTACAAATATGAAAAATTAAACGTTAATTCCTCAGCTGAAATCTCTTTACAAACTAATTTCACATATTTGAACAAGTGCTTTTCTTCTTCTTCTTAGCAGTTGGCCTTGCTGGTCAAGAAAAAAAAAAAAAATTGGCAAAGTCTCCTAACATCCCCTTTGAACCAAAAGTTCAAGTGCCTCTCGAGCCAAACAAAAGGTATTCTGAATATAAGGTATTCTGCTACACATATAGGGTTTCCTTGAGGTACGTAGGTCAGGGCAGGAGGAAAAGGACAGAAAAAGGAATTGCTGAAACTCTGAAACAGCCTATTTTTTCACCTCCAGCAATTCTTCTTCCGCTCCCATTTCCCCATAACTAAATTGGGGCAAGCCAGAAGACCACAATTTAATTTGGGTAGTGTCTGTTGAGTTTTGGAAAAACTCCCTTCCAGGTCTTTCAGCTGGTGTTCAGCAGTACCTCAGAATACTGAGAAGGGGCTCCTTGGTGCGTCGATGATGAGAAGAGGGTGGAAAGGGAGTTGACTTCATTGTTCATCGTGCATTGAGATGTACGGGGGTGTGATGAGACTGCTAGGCTGCAGGACTTGGTGGAGGAATCTGAGGACAAGACCAGCAGAGGATATCAGTAGAGAAGGAGTTTGCCAACAAGGAGTTGCCTGCAAAATGGGAAGAAAAAATAGGAAGAATGGTAGACAGGAGAAAAAGTCACATTTCACAGGGTTTTGACAATGGCATCTCAATTCTCATGTCCAAAGAAAATGAACTGCTCAACCTTCTCCCGTTCATCTGCAACTAACCCTTACGTGATTAAATGACAGTGCTGAGGCAAATTGTTGTAGGCTGAGAAAACAGAGTGTCACTAAGCAATAGCAGTGATTTCAGCACGTGGTGGCATTTGAAAACAGACAGACTAGCCGGTCTTTTATTTACGAGCAGTAGAGATGCCCTGTTATGTTTAATAGACAACCATGGTCAGTAGCTGAGAGTTGACCAAAATAGTAAAGGAAGCTTCAGCTGTTGGGGGATGTTGGAACTATGAAGAAACTTGGCCCTTTGGTGATCAAGCAAAAGAGAGTGGGGACAGGAAAAATATCTCCTCAAAAGAAATTCATGTCCCCAGGCAGCTTTTAAACAGAGAAGGAACAATATTTACGTATCTTTGAAAGCCCCTACAGACAGGACCTTGCTGTACAAACCACATTGCGAACAACGGTACTGGTTTAAGACACCACCTAGGTGAAGAATCCTTACTGCTGTATTTTCAGCTCTGGAAATTTGAAAGATAATGTGTTTTGGAGAACAGTTCTTCTGGGTAGGTGCTGTTCCCACATTAGACGGATTTTCCATCTTTTCAGTCACCACCAAAATATAAGCACGTGACATCTTGAAGAGCCAAACACCGGACAGCCATCAACAGAGGGTTTATCACCACCAGACCAGCTCTGATGGTTCAAGGAAGAACTCCACATTTTGTATCAATGAAGACCAAGCCTTCCACTGTCCTCAGGATGTACCTGCATCGCACTGGTAAGCGCACGCTGTAAAAGGCAGGGTGGGTAAACTGGGCACCAAAATCATGGATCCATGTATAAATGTGCTTGTTTAAGTATACTTGCAGTATCCCTATCCTATACTGCAATCTCAGTTGTTTAAACCAGTCTGAAGCACTGAATCTTTAAAATCTCATCATTTCATAGTCTCAGACATCTGGTAAACTCCATCTGTGCTTTGGAACTATGCTATTCCAAGGTCATGCATTTCAGTAAATGATTCCTAGTGCGTTTTGCTCCAGTGCGGTTTTAGAGTTCTCAGAATTATCCAGACGGCTCTCTGCATCCGGTTGGGGTAGAGAAATATTGAGACAATGAATTCGAGAAAAATCGCATCAGAAAATTATTCCATGGGAATGGGTCGTGAAGGGTAAAGGGAAATAGAAATGAAGCTGCAAGCGAGTGGACATACAAAAAGTGAGTTTATAGGAAACAGCAGAGTTGGCAGTTTGGTAAAGAAATGCTATGAAGCACAAGCACACACCACCTTAGTGCAAAAGGAGGACAGGGATTTTCCTAAGACCGGAGTGCTTCAATCATTAGCTCTCCTTTGATCTCAGTGTAAGAAGGAAACATGCAGAAAATGAAATGTAGGTCATCATACTAAGGAGCTATACTAAAATGGTAATACAAGCCTTTATCGTGGAAATTACACTGTAAGTTAGCAAAGGAAATGAAATGCAAGGAAGGATATTTCTGAAAATATATCAGTAAAAAGAGGGAGTTCAAGCTCAGGTGTTTTACAATACTAAGAAGCGAGGGAAAGCACCAGGGAAGGGGAAAGTAATGTTTCTTTTCATTCTTTTCTAATATACTTAACTGCAATCAAATAACTAACCAATTCTTGTCTACGTACAGAAGCATGTGTCCTGTCTGAATTATGTTCTCTCTTTTTAGAACTTCTCTTTATTCTTGTGGTCATTCGGAAGTCTTGTTTTCTCCCCCAGAATACAGGTTCTGAACAGGCAGGACATGTGCTTTTTTGTTTCATCACCTAGATTATTACTGAAATATTTAATAATACTAGATGGGGTCAGGTCTTCTGGATAGTTGTGTGGTACTGTCCTCGGTTTTGTCAATGAACTACTGAAAATCACCGAGTCCAGTGTTCCCACTTTCCCTGCTCCCGCTTTAGTGCTGCCATCAAACGTAACTGGGGGAGCTAGCCTGATTATAAGCACATCATGAAAGACAGTATCAGAAGCTTTCCTGAAATCAAGATATAGAACACATACTGCTTCCTCCTACTCAAATGCTTGTTACTGGATCATAGAAAAATATTTTGATTTGACACAATTTGGTCTTGGAGAAGAACATATTGGTTGTCAGTTACCTCCTTGTTTTCTTCCTGGTATTTACAAATAGTTTAATTATTTATTTTAATATGAGATTTGAATGACTGATCCATAATGCTCTACTTTTCCTTTTCTCCCTTTTAAACGTACTTATCCTCTTCAACCTCCTGGACTTCTCACCCATCTTCTATAAAGTGCCGAGGGTAAGCACCAACGCCTCTGAGACTGCTCACCATGTACTTTACAACAAATGCTGTCAGGCCCAGCTGATTTCACCCAACATACTTAAGTAATTTCTCACCCTTTCTCTATTCAAGCCTGACTATCCCAATTAAGTGGATCTAGAAGAGCAATACTGGTGTGGGAGCTTTGTGTGAGTAGTGGAACTACAGCTTTGACGCGGCAGCTCTCTTGGCTGCACTGTCTTACCGACTCCAAGAAAGCAATAGAAGCCAACTTAAATGTGCCCACAAACCCTCAGGTTTTTCACAAGGTGAGCGGCAGAGGTTTCTTGGGGCAGGTGGTAAAAGCTAACTGCCTCTTTCCATTTTGGGACTGCAGGATCATGCATAACCAAAAGACCTGAGAAAACCTGGCTGTTCCCAAGCTTGAGATTCCGGGGCTGTTTTGGATACCCAGGCGTTTCCTACACAAGTTCTGCTATTCTGCCTCTCTCTCATTGCTCTGTGGAAACATCATAAATGTAAGAAAGCAAATAGGCTTATGAGAGTCAGGGAAAAATAAGAAATTTCTTATACTCTGCAGGAGCGTTTAGCCTTTTGGCAGGGAGGAAAAACCCCCCAGTTTCTGTGCCTTGTGCGGGGTACACCAAGTGGCTGTGTGCGTCGACTAAGATAGCTCGTTTTCTGGCCAAAGAAATCCAGCTGTGGCTTGTGGGGTTGTCTTTCACAGCACTGCCGCTTTATTCCCGTCTGAAGCCCCCCCAGATTGTGGAGGTGGTGGGGGCAGTGAATTCGGCTGCTGAGCTGGAGGGGGCTTTCCCACCCTGCCACCTGGGTGCGAACGCGAGCCCAGCGGGTTGCGAATCCCCCAGACTGCCCTCACACAGGTGGTGTGTGCTGCCATTGGGGACACACACCGAGACCAGCATGGGGACAGAGAGTTGCAGGTGTTACCTCGGCTCTCAACCCTGAACTCTCCACCCATGGCTTCACTGCAGCAAGAGTAGTAATTTAGAGGTGATTTGTGGAGAAATTTTCCTTTGGGCTCACTTTCCCATTTTTAGGGTCTATGGGGAAGGTCTAAAAGGTACCAGTTTGGGGGTTTTTCCCACCTTTTTTTTTATCCTAGCAATATCACAAACTAAATATATAAATAAACACATACGTAAAAATATACAAATACGTAACATCTAAATATACATGGGAAAAAACCAATCAAGATTGGATTGCTCGCTTTGCTAGAGGATTGCCTGAATGGCTGGGTGTGCAAAACCTGACCTGCTCACTAAAGAACTGATGCTGGTGCATTCTCTAAGAAAAAAATATAAATTCGCCCACACGTTAATTGCTCAGCGCAATTATGTAAGTGTTAGGGAAAACATATACCATCATAAACTTAAACAATCTTGTCTAAAAATCCTGTTCCTACACAGTTTATTTTGCTCTTTTCTCTTGGGGTGTTATTGTTTTGTAATTACTACTGGGTATAAACACATCTGAATTGCTAAAGCAGTCATAATAATTAATAAAAATTGACAAGCCCATCTTAGAAATTACAGCAAAAAAAAAAAAAAAAGAGGGGGATATAGTGTTTTTCCTTTGTAGATCAATTTCAAGCCTCAGAGAAAATGACACATTTTGAAGTGTTTACTACAGACTACTTTACTGGAATAGGTAGATACAAAAATAGACGAACATTTATAAAAAGCTGTAGCTACTTGTCTGAAAATAGTTTTACTTCTTACTCAGATAGAAACTGGTTAAGTGTGTCTGAGGAGAAATGGCTTTTCTTTTAGTTTCTGGGTGCCCCTTGTAAGTGTAACAAATAGTTCACATTTTTTATACACAGGAAAGAATTATTGCCCGTTTTATTTTGAATTAGGTCTTACATTCTTATCTCAAGAAAAATTAAGTGGTTTATAATTTTTCTCCCTAGCTTCTTGATCTCCTTAGGTCACGATATCCACACAGCGCTGGGGTCATGTTTAAGGCCTGCTTGAGCGAGGTAAATAAACCAGTGCCACCATTAGGTACACATCTAATGCTAAATGAGCGGAATAACTCAGTGTCAAAGTTACCTACCGTGCTGACTCATGTCCCAAAGATTTTGTAACTTTTTTCTGTGATAAGCCTGCGAACAAGATTTCTTTTAAATAAGCTATTATGCTCTCGCAGAGCACTTTTAGCTTTCAATATGTCACTTACTGCATACACGTCTTCTAACCTTCCAAACCCACAGCTTTGCCAGGCTGCCAATGTAAAATAAAGTTCTGGATCTTTCCCCCAAGCACTTCCTGAAATCTTTTTTTTTTCCTGTCATTATATAAAGCACTGTGGTGCTCTTTCTTTTAAGCTTGCCATCTGGATGTCATTCTTGATTTTGTCTCTTTTTAAATATGCATATTCAAGCTAGACCTGAAATGACGCAGCTTCTTTCTATGTAATGGTTCTAAAAGCCATACTTTCTTTCCCAGCCGTTTCATCAAAACTGTGGTAATGTCTCCACCATCTCAGGTCTTGGTATTTCAACTTCTTCCTCTCTGTTATGAAACCCTGTGCTTTCTACCTCCCTGGGGACATGCAAACTGGTGCTGCAAAATTTATTTTCCTGAGTGCATGGAGCATACAAAACCCCGTTTTGAATCGTCTTCCCCTGACACCTTGTATCAGTCACAAGGGTCTTGTCTTCACCTCCTAGGCACCTCACCCCTCAGCCTTTCCTGGGTTAGCTGGTTTTGAAATGCAACCTGGCGTGTGTTGTATCCTCCTCTCCAGCTCTTTATTCGCTTGTAAACCCCTTGTCTCCCAAAAAAAGGGCTCACAGCAAGAGCTGCTGTGGAGGGAAGACGAGGTGCCAAGTCTCCGCTGGGGCTTAGGGGGCAGGGAGTAGAGACTGGCACTTCCAGGGCTGGTTGTGCCTTGGCTGCCCTGGTCCCCTCCTCTGGAAGGTCGAGCTTGTGTCCTCTGACAGCATGGTGACTACAAGACAACCATTTCCATCTATAAATCTACTATTATCCATATACGTTTGAAGACCCAGGGTTTTAGACTATAGCATCTCTGTACTTGAGACTTTCTCCCTTTACCTATGTTTATACATGAAAGAGAAAACAATTCTTACAGGGATCTTTGGATGCAGTTATAAAACCACCAAAAAAAAAATAATGTTGTTCATTAATTGCTGTCCTTCTCTTGCTTTTCTGTGATCACTACCTTGTGCTTTGCAAGGATATCACTGTATTTGTGAAACTGGATTTCCTTACCAAAAATAACAACTAATAGTTTTTTGCAATAGTACCTTTTAAAGTAATGGATGATCGTGTTAATTGTTTTAATCCTTTAACATATCTGTCCGTGCTGTTTAAAAAAAACAGCAAGATTTTCTTGTAGAATTCACAAGATTGGATATCCACGTCAGGGAGAATCACTATTTAAAAGGATGTATAAAAAACCTGAAACATAAAAATATATGGGAAAATAAAAATGTTTGGGTTTCTAGGTATCTTTAAACCAAGAAATCAGGTATCTTGCTCCAATAGTTTGAACAGAGATTTCTGCGTTCTTAAAACACAATTAAAATCTGCTTTTCATGTCAGTGCCATTCCTGACAGCGTAGCTTACTACTGTACTAGTAGCCAACTATGAGATCGTAACTGTATTTTTATTAAAAAGCACCCAATACTTGATAAACCAGTAGCAGTTCAATTTCCATTTCCAGTTCATCACAGTCTGCACTTTGCTTTTTGTAAAGCTAGAGAGCATAATTAAGAACGAGAAGACTTGTGCTGCTGGCTTAATACACAGGTTGGCGGTGGCCTGACGGTGGCCCATAAGTGATTTGTAGGCAAGAGTACCAGAACCAGGACACGTGGAAAGTCACTCGGCCCTCATTGCCAACCCGCCTTCAGGCTGCCAGTGTTTCAGAAACTTCCCGGGTCAGAACTGTGGCCCTGAACGCTGTGTTTAGTAGCTGCTTTATGCTCTGTGACTTTGTCTAACCTTTTGTCACTCAGAGGCAGTTTTGTCCTCCGCAGCCCCTTGTGGCCGTCACTTCCACAGTTCAACGATTGTGTCTGCGGAAAACAATATTGGTTTTGTTTGTTTAAACTTGTTTCTTCGTACTATCACTGGGTGTCCCTTAGTTCTCCTGTTTTGAGACTTTCTCTGTTCAACTTCTCTATGCTGCTTCGGACTTTGCAGACCTCTGTGTTATATCTCCCTTTCACTTATGACTTTTCCAAACTGGAAAATCTTGAGACTACATATTCTGTCCTGTGCGAGTTGTTCCTTATTTCTGATCAGCCAGGGCAATAAGGAAACGGATGTGAAAAAGCGGCTAATCACTGCAAGATAATACCAAACCACTGGGGCCTGAGTCCTGGCATTCCTCTTCCAAAATACAGTCGTGAATCCCAGTGGCAAAGTGCTTCCCTCCTCTCCCTCTCATACAGTTACCCCGTTAACTCATCAGGTGTTGGTTTGTTCCCCGTATGTTGGACACTCTTCCCATCTGCTGAGCCAGAACGAGCGTCGGAAGATGTCACGTCTCATGTTGGTTCTGGTTCTTCAGTTTTGCTTTTCCAAGCAGAGAAATCCAGTGCAAGAACTGCCAAGTTCATCACGACAGATTAGGAAATGGTAGAATTAAGATTACGGATACATCATTGATTTACCCCATGTGTATATACGGTATCATGGTAGTTCTTAATTAGCTCCACACTATGTTATTTCCCGGTTGGTGGTTGCGTCAGGCAGACAGCCTGGGTTTCTTGGGTGAATAAGCAGGAGGCGACCTGGATTGCTGTCCCTGCCTCCCCACACAGCGTCGGTGTTGTGCTGGTCACCTCCCTTCCACAAAGCTTTCACACGCAGCTACTTCTTCTGGGTTTGCTGTTTTCCAGGCGGGAGGACTGTGTCTACATTACAGACTTGTCAGTGTGTCTGCGCCATTCAGGAACGCCATCCCACCTGCCCTGTGCTGGCAAAAGGCTGTAGGTGCGTTTCTATATGTAAAAATTATATGATTTTGCTGCTGTATGTCTTTCCTAAAAGGGGAGAGGGAGAGGAAGGGAAGAAGGAATTACTTGAAAGTAGGCCCACTGGCAAAACTTCTGCTTCTTTGTAGTATGTGCAGAGGCCATCTGCCTAGTGTTTTGGATGTCCAGAAACATGCCAGACAGCAAATTATTACCAAAATGGGTAGGTCACTACTAGTCTGCCCTGTGACGTAAAGGATCCAGGTGGATTTACCGCCAGCTGCATCCAGGGCGCTCTTACCGTGTACAGGAAAGGATGAGCGTGGGACTGTGACACTCAAGGGTGGGGGACACTCGGGGGAGAGGGTGGCCTTGGTCTGAATGGCCTAAATGAGCGGGAAACCCATTCACGTGCATGGTGACAAGAAGACCTGAGGAAGGGGGGGGAAGGGCTAAAGTCCCTGGGACTTTTTTCCCCCCTTTTCCCTCCCGGTGAATCCGTGCCTGAGGTTACAGATGCTTTGGCTGTACACCCCACGGTGCCTTGGCTCAGCACCTGGGCACAGAGGGGCCATGAAACCTCCCTCCCTCCTCACCTCGTGGGTACGCAAAGAGGTTCATTAACGTTGATGAAGCACCTCCCCCCCCCGCCCCGCGGCGGCAGGAGGGGTGCCCCGGTAAAACCCGTGAGGAAAATTAGTAACTCCCTCTTTAGAGCACAGGTTGGAGGCAGGGAGCGGTGACCCGGGGGCTGCCACGCTCCGCTCGGCTCAAAGCAAAGCGGTGCGGGGAGTAGGAGCTGCTCCTGGCGCTCCCTCCTTCTTCCTTCCCTCCCTCCCTCCCTCCATCCCGCCCGCTCCCGCTCCCGCTCCCCGCGGGCTCCCGCTGCCGGGACGGGACGGGACGGGACGGTGCAGACCACGCCCCCTCATGCATATATTCTCTCTCATTAACATACGGATGAGGCAGGCTCCGCCCCCCGGCGGCCATTTGTAGCCGCGGCTCCCTGGCTGCGGGGGCGGGCGGTGCTCGCTCCCTCCGCTCCGCTGCGCTCCGCACGGAGGGGCGCTGCGCTGCGCTGCCGGCGGCGCACTCGGCGGAGCGCGGGGGCCCTGCGGCTGCTCAGCCCCGGCGGGCCGAGGAGGCGACCGGGAGCGAGAGGCGGAGGGGCGAGAGAGGCGAGAGAGGCGCCGGACCCGGCGGCGCTGCCGCCATCGGCTCCGCTCGGCTCCCCCATGGCCGCGGGCTGCAGGGACGGCCCGGGGCAGGAGAAGTACCGGCTGGTGGTGGTGGGCGGCGGCGGCGTGGGCAAGTCGGCGCTCACCATCCAGTTCATCCAGGTGAGGGGCCGCGGCGCCCCGCGCGGGGGAACCCGCTTCCACCGCCGCGCCGGGGCCTGGGCGCTGCCCGGCGCGGGGGACG
>VZSF01007823.1:1981212-2126914 GCA_013398295.1 Chionis minor | reverse complement strand
CCCATTCATTTTCAGTAAAAAGCGTGACAGATTGGGTGATGCAAAGTGTGCGTATCGGTCTCGTGAGGAAGAGCCTTTTTTTCCTGTTCCTCTGCTAATTCAGCCATACCCCTTTTTTTTTTATTTATTTTCATCTTCTGCCCTGTTGGCTTTTAGCGTTTCTGCCGCCGCCGTGGGGGCGTTATTAATCCACCTCGGGCTGCTCGCGGTGGAAAGAGGAGACGGCTTCTCGCTGGTGGCAGATGAGCAGATCTGGAGAGAATGGCTTTCTGTTTGTTTTCTTTAATTCCACCGAGGCCAGGCCGTAATACTCTACCTACCCCTAAGGCCGTTTTGACAGCAAGGCAAACTTGTCTTTGCCGCTTGAGGCAGTGATATTCTCAAAAAAACCCCCAACATTGTTAGAACAGATGATCTGATAGCAAATAGACTGGGTTTTGGGTTTTTTTTTTTACTTCAGATTTTCTTCACTAATGCAAGCATCCCTGTGTTCGTTAGTTATAATGTTCTGTGGAGAATTCAAGCTCTCCAGCATAGACTTAAGTAACTACACAGAAAATGGCACTTTCAAAATCTGGGTAAGTACTGGATGCTGAAGGCTTGGAAGATCCAGTATTGTACAAGACACTAAAACAACCGATGCTTTTGGGGAATTATTTCTTTCGAAATTAGTTTGAACGGTGCAATTGAGGTGGAAAGGAAATATGTGTTGTACCGGTGCCTTGTTTTTTGGGTGTAGAGACAGCTGGTCAGATAACTGGCAAGATACTGACTCACTGGTCTGTTTGAAGGTGACGGGGCTGGAATAACGGCAGTCCTCTTGGTGTGTGGATTGAATTCCTCGTTACGGAGTTAATTAATTTCAGTGGTTGACTGAAGCTGGTTTGGAGTGCCATTCACTCAAACATGGTGCTGTTGTTGTAGCTGGTATTGCCCGCGTCTTTGGGCATTTAAACTGGTTGTGACAGTAAAGCCTGCAGCTGGACACGGCTTAAGTTCAGTTTGAGATGCTGCTATCTTGGAAAGTGTGGCCACATGGATCTCTGGAGTCCCTGGCTACATGTAAGGCTTTTGGATAATTTTAACTTCACAAAAGAAAAAGCTGTAATTTCAATTAAAGGCATAAGGAGCAAAAAGAAAGTTAAGTTCATGCCTGGTGCCTTGGTATGTCTATTTGTTTTAACAGCAGTAAGGTTCTGCCGGGTGCTGGATAATTTAAATATTTGAGTTCTGATAGAAATTAATTTTTTAAAGTAAAAGCTTGAGCTACACCCCTATAAATATAAAAGTTTTGGCTCAAGTGTTGCAACTGACACTTGTCTTCCAGTGAGTATTTGCAAAAGAGGAACCATGTCCTCTTTGTCATATATAAAGATCTCTTCAAATTAATAGCAGAAAAAGAAATAGTTCACTTTGAAAGAATGGTGAGGGAGCAGCACTGTGGTCTTAATCTGACATGTTGAGGGTGAATTTTTCAAAACAACTTATTGTCAGTTTGTATTAAGTTATCTACCTCTTTTTGCCCTCTCAGCTGCTTTATCTTGAAATAAAATCTTGCCACCACGAAGTGATGTTAAGCAGAAAATTCAACCTTCTGAGGAAAAAAAAAAAGAGAAATAGCTGGCAAATAAAGACCTGAACAGAACCTCAGATGCCTTAGAGAAGAGTTTTGTATTGTTTCCGTGCTTGCTATGTCATGTACAGATTCTAGGAGATGAGGCTCGGCACATGATTTGTATACCACTGTATGTCTTAAAGCTTATCATGTTATCAAGTCTGTATGATGCCATACAGCCATTTTTGTAGTTTCTGTATGGCACGTGTATTGCCAAACATGTTGTCTTTTAAGACTGCGTAGAAACTGCTCCAAATTGTTTTAAAATTGATTACGAGCAAGTCACGTGGTGCTTCGTATTTGGAATTTCTTAAGATTGAGTGGCAAATGCGTAGATGCCTTCATCAGTACTAGCTCTTGCCACATGACAGATCTTGATGTTGGTGAAGGAGTTCAGTTCTCTTTTGCTGCTTTATTGCTTGTCTTTATGGCTGTCACCAACCTGATTTTAAAACTTAAAAAGGGAAGTTTTCTTACTGATACTAGCAAATATTTCCACATTTGGTCTTGCTTTCTTATAATCCTGTATTTAACTTTCAGTAAATCAGTACTCAGGTGCAGTTACTCTTGCTTTTACTTCAGTGCTGATTATTATTTTCCAGTAAACAAGACTGTTGTGGTGATAGGATGTCATGGGAAAGCGTGTGCTGTGCTTTAGACTGTGTCTTTGAAAGACTAAGAGGGATTCATATTTAAAAATGGGAAAAGCTCTTCCTTTGTTTCAGATGAAATAAATAAAAACAAGATGAACCGAGAATGTAAAGAGCACCAGTTCATCTTCTTTCTTTTGCCATCTTCCTGGGGTTTGTGCACAGTGCATCCTTCCCAGCCTTCTTCTGGTGTTGATGGGGAAGAAGATGGCATTTGTCCTTAAAACAGGAGCAATGGTTGGGGTTGGACTGTTATTATGGTAGTGATCAGCACGTAAAGTGCTCCTGTGCACGGTGTCCTGGGTGCCAGAGTATCGTTTCTGAAGGTTGTTGTGCCTCAGTCTGAGCTGAAACAAGAGTGTTTTTATGGGGAAGGCTGAGGGAGCAAAAACCGTGTCATGCGATGGAAGCCCTTTCACTTACTGGGTTCAGCATCGTTGTGCTAATTAGCGCAGTGCGGTGGGAGTGGTATGTGAGATGTAACTGGTCACTTGCCCTATAACTGCTTGTGATCCCGAGTTCACTTTTCAGAAGTTCATCTAACGACTTGGAGGAACTTCAGAGTACAGATCAGCGGATGAAAGCTTTCAGCGGTTAGGTGACTTGGTGTGTTCCTCAAAATTCTTCCTCTGGGGAGATAAACAGAGCTCGATATTGCTGTTGGTGGGCCAGGATTTCATCCTGGAAACATCAAATCATTTCCTGGAAGTCAGGATGTGATATACGAACGTACGGCTGTCGTGTCTGTGTGCTGTTAAGACAGGAAGTGAAGAGGCTTTAATTGTAGAGGAGACCTGATGGGATCTGTTGCAGCTATAAACTTTAGGAAAGCAGCGGTGAATGGCAGTTCGGCACCACACCACGGCCTTCTGTTAAAACTCGAAGCGATAGAACTAAGCATTCCTTCTCTTATTTAAAACATACACAAATAATCCATCATGCTCGTATCCCAAGAGGCAGGAAACTTCCAAAATGCATTGCAGCCAGTTAACGGGCCTCTTAGCGGGCTTGAGGTATTTGGGAGCATGAGCTGTGCGGAGCACACAGCTGTTGCCACAATAGCTCCTCTCCAGCTGTCATGCAGAGGTCTGTCACAAAATACCCCGCATTCCCTTCTAACTCGGTCCTTTGTAATATTCAGGTTTCCTCGCTCAAAGGGAGTACAGCCTAGCAAATACCTAATCACCCCCTGCATTTTTTTATCCTGCAGTTGCCATTTACTTCATGCCTTTTTTTTTCTGGTTAAATAGAACAATGTATAGCTACTTTTAGCACTATGCAGCGAGAAAGCCACTAATGTTTTATTCTTTCAAATCCGCTCCACAAAATAGCGGATGCTTTTGATCAGAATTGTTAAAATTATTTGTCATACTTTTTTTTTTCTCTTCATAAGACTGTAGCTTTTGTTTCGTCATGTATATTTTTGCGTACTGAGTAGACTTTGGTGGCTCACAAGAATGTATTGGTTAATAAATGTCACTAGAGCCTTGAGATGGTAGTGACTGGATGAAACTCAGTGTGTCCGAGTTGAGCTTAGTTGTCAATCAGCTTAACGTTAATTGTGGTAATGCATGAAGACATTTGAGACTGCTAAAACACTTACTGTAACATAAAATGCTTGTAGGGGTCCAGTGTTTGGGGCTTTTTGTTTGGTTTGTCGTTTGTTTACTGATTTCACGCTGTGTTTACAAGCTTAACTCTTACTGCTAAATTTGTAAAAATATTTTTCCTACTGCTCTTAAACTGTCAGTAACAAGTTATGATTGGAGCCAAACTTACTGTTCTAACTAGGGAGTAAAACGAGTTGGATGTAGATTTGTTGACTCTTTAATGTTAATATCAGACACTTGTCTGAAAGCAAGCATATATGACTTGCAGATGGGTGCTGAGCAGCTGTTCAGACTTTTTTTTTTCCTTTTTCTTTTCCTTTTCCAAGCTGCTACTTTGACAAGACTGTTAGTTCTCATTAACTATCAATGAAGCTGAAGGTGGGTTATCTCAAAGTATCTTTTATCTCTGATGTAGCTGGTGGGCAAGAAAATCGCTGGTTCTGAATTTATTTGATGGTGAAGCTCTAAAGTAGAGTAGTAAAGCAGATTGAAAAGCAACAACTGAAAATGCAGCTGGTGTTGGAGGTGGCTGTGCTGGATGTTTGACAGACCCTGATGTCTTAGTGTACCGCTTTTGTATGCTAGGTTTGGGGGATGTGCAAATCCCTCTGCAGTTCCTAGGTATTCTAACTAACCCTTGCTGGCTGTCTGGAAAAAAAAAAAAAATTCTTCAAGTAAGCGCGTAAGCAAATCAAAGGAATAAAATGCCATGAATTCCAGGCTGCAGATTCATGCAGGGCTACACTAGGACTGGTATGCTTACATTTTGATAAAGCATGGGGCCTTCTTATGGTAAGTAGTGTAACGCAAGGTGACAAAATACAGTTTAGGAGACTGAGTGGCCGATTGTTGGCATCTATTGAGGTTTAAGGTGTGTGTGGGGGGGGTATTGGTGGGGAATAAAAATCCTCATCAAAACAAAGCCCTTGTGATGCAGTCACCTGGAATAATAAGGGCTGGTTGTTGCACTTCTTGTGAAACTTGAACTGCTTGGCTCCTGCCTTCCTGCAGCGCTGCTACCAAACAAAAGCTTTGTCTCCCTCAGGTTAGTTGTAGCTCCACAGCCTGGGAAATGTAGTAGGTGACTTCGGGCTTAACTTGCAGGCAAGAAGGAAGAGTGGGTTTGTGTGGTGGTGTTCTGGTAGAGCTAGCAATGGCATAATGCATCCTAATGTATCCAGCAGAGACGCTGTGTATTAATGTACACATACGGTAGGACTGAGCTGGTTCAAAAGCCACTGTAAATTTGGAGTAGCGCTTAAATTTTGAGATGCTGATCATTCCAGTTTTGAGGAATTTATAATACTTTCCTCAAGTGAAGTTCCTTTGAGATAACTTAAACCTCACTGCAGCCGGAAAGCACCTTTCCATGTGTTAGCCACTAGCAGCAGTTGCTTATATGGCAAGTAAATATTGACGTACCTTTTTGGTTATCAGGTTGTCTTCTACTGCCACTTGCACAAGGAGTACTGGTTCGGCTTCCCAGATTACTGGCCAGCGTGCCCTTTGCACTCTCAGGGATGAATAGGCAGCCGCTGGCACGTAGCCCTGTTCCTCTTTCCCCTGCTGGAGGGAGAGGCTCTTGCTTCTGGTTTTGGCTGGCGCTCTGAATTCCAGTACTCAGGAGTGGTGGTGAAGGGTGGCTCTTATAAGTAGAGCCCTTATATTGGTAGAGTTTTGAAGGACCTGAAAGGCTCCTGTTTGTATACCTTACGCAACCTGTCTGCATTTACCGAAAGCGTTACCAGCACTGAAAATGTTGTGAGATCCTTGACGTACCCGACGATAAATACCAGCTTCATGAAGTGAAACGTAGCAGTCTTCTGGCTAGCTGGTAGGAAGCTAGCTTTTTTGCAGACCTTCCTAAATGAGTCACTCCTCAGGTCTAGACTGGTGTGACACAAGTGGGTAACTTCACCGTTGGTTCTGACGATTTGGGCTGCTTAACTGTCTTGCGTTCAGTTACAGCCATAAGCACTGTTAAAGGAAAATGTAACATCCAGGTAAATGCAGCACTTACTTCTTGAAGTAGAGCATATTTAAAGTGTGTAAAATGGGCATTAAAACTGAAATCACACCTGTAATTACTCCCCTTGTGGCATGTGTGTTTTGTGTTTCTTTTTTTTTCCCCCCAACTTTTCCCTGTTGCTTTGCATATAACGTGTGCAATGATTTCTGGATGTAACTTTGATCAACCAAGACAAATGTTTGCTGAAAGGGGTAGAGTGAATGGGATCCAGATTGAAAAGCTTTATTGTAAATAATACCGGTAGGCAGTGTTTGCCTGGCAAACGGTTTGCCTCACAAAGTTGCTGGAGTTTTGTTTTAAAATGCTGACACGTGCTAGCGGTGGTCTGTTACTACAAATTTAGAGTTGAGTGGGATCCTAATGGGATTGTTTCTACCTGAGCAGTAGGTGAGGCCCTACCTGTTTGCCTTGAACGTTATCTTTCTTAACTAAGAGAGAGATGCCCTGTGATTTTGAACTGATTTTTTTTTTCTTGGCTCTTTTTACCTTCTGTTCTTTGCCGTTTTTACGTTCTCTCTCACAAGCATGGTTGGAGCTTGGGTCTGGGATAGCCTGTAAGGCACTCCGTGGGAACAGGTGATGCAAAAGAAAATATTCCTTTCCTCCCTTTATAACTTGAAGTAGATAGCAGACAAAAAGGATGTTTACTTGAGCTGTTTGCTTTGCCTTTTCTTACTTACTCTCCTGTGATGACACACACCGTGCGTATGCTTAAGCTAGTCACATCCCAATGTGTAAACTGCCTGATACGCAGCGCTGCTTCTAGATGGGACTTCCATGAGGTTAAAGTTACTTTTTTATAGATCGCTTGCTTTTTACTAGGTTCCTTCTCAGAGGAGGGCTGGCTGGCATGCAGTGCAAGGGGCTGTTTGTGATTGAGTTAAGGTCACGTATTTACGTTGGAAGTGCTTGATCTTGCGACTAATCAAGCCTTGTGCACAAGTCTGCCAGTCATTAAAGTGAGGTCAGGGTTTCTTATCTGCCGCTGGAAAGGGAAAGGCTGGAGAACTTGCACTTTAGCTGTCCTCGGGTATACACAGAGCCTGGATCCTGAGCTGGGTGGTGGTTCCTCAGGAGGATTGTACCGCGCTTCTCTCCGTATGCGGGGAAGTACCGCCATCTCCGCTTGCAAGCGGAGGTCCTGTTGGGTGGTTAAGTTCTGTGGTGAATTTTTCTAACGTACAAATGCGTTCACACGAAAGCTCACAAAGAACTGAAAAGGAGAAGGTGAGTTTCCAGAGGCTTGCGTGGAGCTTCCCAAAACCGTGACGGAAGGCGAGGGCTGTTGTGTGTGGCCACAAAGGACATGCTGAAGCTGGGGCAGGTCGGAGCGGCGTCGGTGCAGCTGGAGAAACTGAAGGGCCTTGAAAGTGAGGGCAAGTTCATTGTTGGCTTTTCAGAAGGGATAACTGGCGGGGAGACACAAGGTTAGGGAAGTGTTTTTATTCTTCAAGCCTGAAGACCAGGGCCGTGCTGTAATTGAGGGTTTAATTTCCTAAGCTAGTATTACCAGTAAGGAGAAGTGCTCAACAGGTCCCTGCACTGCTGCAGCAGCAATTTACCACTACAGCTATTTACTCCCATCTAGTTCACTGAAACTCCACAAGCATTCAGCGTTAAAAATAACCAGGGAATGTTTTTACTCGGGATCGGTTACCCTGTCTGGTTTGCTGTGCGGCTCCGCAAACAGCTTCATCTGGCAGGCGTGCTCGCTTAGCCAGACCTGCACCAGCTTCTCAGTCGTGTCCAGAAAATAAACTGCAGTTTCTAGTGAATCTAGATAGGAGTGAGTTCAGATAGTAGGAATGTATGCAAAAGGGCGCTATTAAAGATAGCATAAAGTATGAGCCGCAAGGACCAGCGTGCATTAATAATTAACTAGATGTTAGCACCGACACATAAAAAATGCTACAGTTCAAGCAAAACCATTAGTGTAACACATAATAACCAGAGTATTCCGCAAAGATCTTTATGCAGGAGTCCTATGAGAAGCATTGTTTCTCAGCAGATTAACCTTAGGTGGTACGTGTATTCATGACTATCATCTGTGTCACTTTCCTCAAGTCTTTCAAGCCAGAAAATAAACTTCAGCTTGCCCAGAATTTGTAAGGAAATTATTTTTCCAATCCTGTTCTGAGTATTCTGTAGTGATAAAGTATGTTGAGTCACTAGTTATATTTGCTAGGAAAAGATGAAATCTTAAAACTACTGCAGTGACTGGTTTTGAGTTTTTCTGACAAAACTAACTTGCTCAGCTCATACTACGGAGCATCTTCAGCATTCCTTGTTTAAGCAGATATAAATCTATAAACCTGCAAGTAAATCTGAATATTTTGTTTCTTATGTGGTAAGTGGACTGTGAAATGGTGGGATGCCGGTAATAAATCTGTGAAAAATCTGGCATCTTTGGGTAGAAAAGTGATCTGCTAAACTTCTTCCATTGTCGGACGTAATGCTATTTAAGGCAAGTAAATGGGATTACAGTAAGATGCACTGCTTCAGGTAGGGGGCCTGTAAATTCTTTTCCTAGTAGTATTTCCATGTTTTTCTGCTTTTATAAAGGTCCTTTATAATCATGTGTAAAAAGTAGTTGTTAATAATATACTTGTGTTTGTCGTACCAGCTCTGCTACTTAGGAAAAGGCATCTCGTTAGGAACGGGTATGGTATTTTCCTCTGCTAGCTCACACTAAGATGTCTAACCCGAAAAAATAAGTAAGTGTATTTTATTTAAAAGGACTTTGCATGACCTAGCAATACTAAGAGTGCATGTATGAGTTTATTTAAATTTTGTCTTGCAGTTTCAGTGGCTGCTTAGGAATTTGTTTCTAGTTCCAAGTCCTGCAGAAACATACTATCCTTGCATCTTTTTTCCTGTCTCCTCCAACTCCAAACAAAGCTATCTGAATCTTGACCACACGTCCCAATTGAGATTTCCAAGACAGAAATACATGTGCTGTATCATTTTGACTTCCCGTGCTTTGACTTCCCTTTAAATAATAACTTTCCCTTCTTCCCATGAACTGGGTTTTCACCTTGCTGGGAGTTCACATCTTGAGGTCCTGCTTGGAGCCTTTAAATATCATGGGTGGAGACAATATAATCCTGTGCTCAGCAGCGCTCCTGTAGGGCTGCAGTCAATTTGGAGAACTTTGTCAGTAAGTTGTATGCCATGATAAACAATTTCCAGACCCTCGGGTTTGAAAGTAAACCTGGGAGACCAAAATCCTTCCCAGCACATAAGCAAGGTAAAGCAGCTTTATCAGTTAAGCCTTACCGTCTGAGAGTATTAGCATGAGAAGTTTTAAACTGTGGAAACATATCTTATTTTCGTCTCTGTAGGTGTAGGTTGTGTGTGTGTTGGTTTATTCTTTCTTTTTGTTTTTCCTTGCTTTTTTTTTATTCTAGAAATTAAGTCTTCGGCCTGTGGCATCCAGTGGATGGACCACTGAATATCCTGCTTTACTACTTTTAATGTTGCCTCTTAACTGGCTGTCACCAACCAACAGTGCTGCTGACTGCTTAGCTTTGGTTTGGATGCTTGTTCTAGCTTTTTCCAGTCCAGAAGTCTTCCCATAAACTAAGGGAAAAGGAATACTAAACTGCTGTACCATCTCATTTATGGTTTAACTACTTCTCTAGCTTTTGGTGCAATATCATTTTGTTACACAAGTGATACTGCCAAAGTAGAAAACCTTAAACCACTCATCTTGTTTGACTTCTGCAATAACTAAACGTTTAAGCAGTATTCCATACCTGGATTATCGGAGGATTAATCATCTGGAGGCAGCCTCCAAAAGAAATCATCGGAAGGGAATTGGGCTGTTTACTGAAAGTTGTCAAGCTTGATTTTTACCATGGTACATGAAAACAGGTCTTCAGCAGTAAAGATAATTTAAGATGCTTCTGCGTTCGGCAGTTACGTGGTTCATAACTTGCTCTTTTACATCGCTTCAGCCGCCGGGGGTGGTGCTGTAAAAAGGATCGCAGAAACCCAGGTAAAATTCTGTGTAGCTGACGTGGACCGACACGGTTATGCTGAGACCCCACTGCAGGCAGGGCACGTGGGGGAGGGATGGGACAGGCAGCGACTTCTGCAGCTGGTTAACCACCGGAGAAGACGTGTGTACAACTGCGTGAAGCCTAGTGCAACAGAGGGGAAGTTAACCTGTGCCAGCTCTGCTCAAGATGGAGAATGGTTGCTCTTATCGTGTAGAGCAAACACGAGAAGACTTGCAAAACACCTCCTGTGTGTCGTACATGAGCGAGCCCTGTTATCTGATGAGAGGCTGTTCAGCTGAAGTCTCTCTGACTTTAGACTGTGTCAGGTCAGCTAATGGAGCAAGAGGTTTGATTTCTTCCAGGTTCAGCTAGAAATGTCAAGGCAGCTCTGTGGCTTCAAGCTGTTGTGGTCTTCTGGGTAGCCTAGCTACAGTAGGTGCCTGAGCATCTCTGAGACCGCTAGGGCTGAAAGTCACTTTAATGCCTGTTGGTGGGTTAGCTCTTGGATCCCCTCAGGTATTACTTCTGAGAGCATTACTTGGAGCCGGGAGACATTTTTAAATTCAGTGTTTTACTCTGAACAAGGGTGTTTAAAGCCTGAAAAATTCCCGAATTCCTGCATCTGTGGCCTAAATCTACTACTTGTAGTCCATGTTTTGTCTCCTTTGGAGTTTCAGCTTTGTTTCTGTCTTGCAGGAAAGGTACACTCAAATCTGTTGATGTGTGCATCTCAACTTCTTTCAATGTGTAAAAAAAAAAAAAAAAAAAAAAAAACAAAAAAACCAAAAAAACACTTCAAAGCTCAGCTTTTGAAGTAGTTAAAGACAATTTTTCCTTTTGCTGTGCAGAAGTTTTTGCACCCATTAGAATGCATGTACTGGTACCAGGTAACCAAAGGATTTGGTAATTTTTTTTTGTCTGTGAAACTAAATTTTGGTCTTGTATATTCTACAAAGGTTGATGAAATTCACTAATATTTGTAAATTTGAAGTCGCCAAGTATCTACATTGGTGCAACTGTATGGGAAAAGAGCCTCAGCTCTGAAGTAGTCGACTTCCTTGTCCCAGTATTATCTGTCTTCTTCCAAGTAGGTTACATTCCACACATTTTTAATAGTGGCTTCCCCTCCTCCATAGCTGCTCTGACTTGTTTTGTGGGAGGATTTGAATGTTTCAACTGACACACCAGAAATCTTCTCCCAAAAAAGGAAACCAATAATAGAATTGTTCACTTTGAGCAGAATTTGGAAATAATCTGATCTGTGCTGACTGGATGTCTGTTCAGAGGAATCGTGACCCGGGGTCTTAAAATCTCACCGAGTTAGGGATTTTACTCAAGGTTTAAGAGTTCAGGGGTTTTCTAACTTAAGAGCTAAAATTGCACCCTGAAATTCTGTGTTCTGTGCATTCCTTCAATTAACAAATACTGTGAAGAAAATGAAAGCCCTGCACCTCTTGACATGATCTCCCAAAAAGGCGCTGGCTGCCTCCCTGTGTGAGGGAAGGTGGTGATCTGGAAGAATTTGTTCAGGGTGGTTGCAGAAGATGAATAATTCAAGCTGCAGCTGCTTGCTTCAGACTAGCTAACTGAGACTGAGTTTCCTAACAGCTGGACAGTTCATGTTAAAACTTAAAAATTTACTGCTCTGCCTGTTCTTTAGCTAGCTGTTTTGTACATGAGTATTTCCATGCCAGTCAGGAAGCCTGATCAAGAAGTATCTCAGCTTTTCCCCAGTGCTGGTAGTAATTAGGAGCTGCTAATGTGATTACCTAACACTATTCAGTTAGATATTTATCATCTTTCTGTAACTTCTTCCTTGAATGGATTGTGGTACCTCTGGTCTCTCCTAAGTCTAAAAAATACATGAAATGTAGTTAGCGAAAGGGATTCTGGTACTTAATTCTCGTGGACAGAACCCTGTGTGTATCCTGGTTCTGTTGTTGTTGGAACACCTCTGAGCTAGAGTGCTGACTTTTTGTCATCTTCCACGCCAGTGCTTTTCAGCGTGTGCTGTCACAGAGCCGTGGCAGCCTGTTGTCCTGGCAGGGGACTGTCCTCACAATTCATAAGAAGATATCCCTGATTTGTTCTTATGTCTCACCTTCATGATCTGACAATCCTTTCCTAAACCTGAAACATATGAATCAAAGCTGCAATATATTTCTAGGGGACTTTGTTATGACTCTGCTTTCTTTCTAAAACAAACCCAAGCCCTAAAAACAAAAAAACAGCACACACACGTGCACCCCTGCCCCCCAAACAAAACAAAACACCCAACAAAAACCCCAAAGCCAAGAACCCCAACAAAACAAACACACCAGCACATTAGTGGGGTATTGACTCTGTTTGACACGTTCATCATGCGTCCGGTTTTGGTCATTATGAAAAGTTGCTCTTAACACATGCACAGTAAATGAGCCTAGAAGACTTAACGATTTAAACTAAAATACTTTCTGATGCTGGAAGAAAGCTCCAAAGAGAAGCTACTTGCCTTTAATTGGTAGCAGCCGCCCTGCCCTTGAAAATAACACCAGCTTTGCTGCGTGTGAAAAGCTGTCAGAGCTGCGTGGTGGTAGCGCTGCGTTCAGAGGGCACGTTCACACTTGGCTACGTATGAGTTAACCAGCCAGAAGATAAGGCCCTCTGAAGGGTTTCTGCTTGTCCTACTGATGTGCTGCCTGGCCGGAGACTTCGCCTGTGATTACTGGAAATCTGAACACCACTGAATAGTCCATTATTCTAAGTGTGATGAAGTTGAAGAACCTGTTTCTAATCTATAAAAATGAGAGAAACTGGTGTGCTTTCCTGTGGTTTCGGTGCAGAAGGCTGGCTGCCTGTGCATTCCACGCTCTGTTTTCTCTTCACTGAATGCTTTTACCACAAGATCACTACTCAGTAGACTATGGGAGCGGAAATAGCAGTAGGTGTGTTGTGTGATGATTTATTTTTTTTTTAAATAAAAAAAAAAACACAAAAAACCCTCTGATCAAACCCCATGCGTTCTAAAACCTTCTTCTGAAAGTAAACAAATTGAAGGTCTTTGCACTCTGCTCACACATTTTAAGGTGGCATTCACTGTACTGTCACCTCTTTATACCTTTAAACAAAGCATTGCATAAGTTCTTTGGTCACGAAGGCAATCAAATAGGAACATTGTCTACTTGAAGTCATATTTTATTGTGCGTGTGTCTGTCTGACCAGGGAAGAATATTGCATATTACAGGTGGGATTTAGAAATTACTGTATAAATGATTTTCCTGCTGAAAATGAGTGCTTGTAGGTGATGGAGTATGTTCATTCTTTCAGGACAAGATGTTTTAAGCTGTCTTCACCGCTCATTGTATGATAAAGCCACTTTTTCAAGTGATGCTAACCTCTTACAGTACTAGAGGGCTGCAGCGTGCAATTTGGCTAGCTTGGTATGTGTTCCTCGCTTCTGTACATGTTATGAATTGGACTCAGGTAATTTATTTATTAGCTGCTGCTCAGTTTCCATCTATGTGAACTTGCTTGGAGAGAGGAGAGCTTGAGTTTGTTTTTGTTTCTAATTTTTTTGGAGGAGGGGTATTTTATAATTGCACTATTTCAGGCTACAGAAACTCTTGTGTTGCCTCATTTCTTCTCGCAGTCCACCTGAGAGTGCCAATTCCTGGGCTGCTGTGCCTTCTGCACTGTAGCATCAGCCCCCGCTTAGGTTGTGGCGTCCAGAAATGAGGTGAGGAACGAGTGAATTGCTTTGAAGGGGTCTGAAAGGCGGCTGAGAAGAGCAAGGTTAAGTTTCGGGGGTAACAGCTTGTCTCCTGGAAAAATCTCATGGGGCCTGTCAAGTTGAAAGACTGTAAACTAGCATAGTGTAGCTGATGATGGCATTTGATAGCATAAGCGGAATTTGTTGCTTTAAGACTAAACAAAAAGGATCTTCTTTGTAAGTTGCTACTAGCCTGTGTAGAAACTGACGCTTTCTATGCTGTTTGTTGGATTCATACTAGTAGCCTCTTTTCTGAGCTTGCTGTCTGCTCTGAGAATATCGGTATAAGTAACTGCGTTTTTTTAACAGGCAAAATATCTTAGAAACGAACAAATTTCTGAGGTGCTCTTGTGGCAGCAGCTGTTCACAGAATCTGTCCTGAAGAAGGTAGCTTACTTCATTGAAGATTTGTTGCAAGTTAGTAACTGTAAAATGGGAGAGACACAAGCAGCAGGTAGTGGGACCAGCTTATCTTAAGTGGAGAAATACAACTAGCACCATCGAGTTATTTTTCGTCAGCCCTTGTTCTTCGTCACTTTGAGGAAGACTTACTACTTGTACCTGGTTTACATAATATGTTTACTGATGCTTTTCGTGGCCTGTGTTGATATGATGTGCACCTGGGCTTTCTGGATAGTGGTGCTTTTCTCCTCAGTTGATGTCTGCAAAGGAGTATTATATAGAGAAGTTGGCGTGCATTCTCTAATGCAAATGAAGTAAATCATGTGTTCTGCTGCTCTGTGCAGCCTGGCAGCAGCTCGTAAGTTTAGAAAACAAGTTTATTTGAGAATTTATGTAAATTCTGTGTAAGAATGAGAGCTCACAGGGGACAGAAGGGAAATCACCTTGCTGGAAACCCCCAGAGCAAATCTTGACTATATGCTGTTATTAAATTGAAGAGTCTGAATTTGAACCGTTAGTTTTTAATCTTCTGCCTTTAACAAGCCTAAAAATCCAAAAGCCTGCCAGTCTTGAGGATGGGATGATGAACTGGTCAACACAAGTACGGTGTAGGAGAATCACAAGTCCTTTAAGTTTTTAGTGGCATGTGTACCTTATTTCCTTTTAAACTGGAAAGCCTGCTAAAAAAAAAAAAAGATCCTGTTTTATTTGAAACAGGAGTAGCAGGAGAGGGAGGGAATAATTCGGTCCACGTGAAATTTGGTGAAGAGCTGTCCTTGAAGTTTTGGATGGATGTACGTGGGTGGCTCTGAAGATTTAGCTGTGCTTCTCTTAATAAGAAATGCCCCAGGAAAACTGGGCTCAAATACAGTATGGCAAAAAATGAGGAGAAAAGCATTTTGAGTAACGGAATTGAGCTGAGATCGGTTATAGGTAAACTGGCCGTGCTTCTGCCCTCTTCTAGCTGGGATGGGGCATTTCTCTACCGCAGAGCACATGGAAGGAATAATAAACTGCCATCAGCAGAAAGGCAAGACCTTGCAGTGGGGGAGTCTGCTAAGCTTTGGGACACCAGCAGAGGTGATACTAGAGATACCCTCTCCAAAAGGTTTGTGCCTCTGCAGCGCAGATGGTTCCCCTGGGGTTTTTAATGAGAAGATTAGGGAAGAATGCAAAAAGGAGGATGAGCGTTTCTAGATCTGGTGGAGGTTTGTGTCCTCTCGATGGTCTTAAGTTGTATAGATTGATTTAATAGTCTCCAGAGAGCTTGCTGCTGTATTGGAGGAAGAGCATTTTGATGTTAAAGCCCTCTTTGCAGTATTAATTTGCTAGAGAATTACTTAAGCAGAGCTGTGTTTAGATGACGGATCCAGGAGTGGAGAATGGCTATTTTGGTGCTGTGCTATTAACAGCATGTGTGGCTGGCTTAATATTTGGAGCCCTTGTGCTTCAAACAACGAATTGCAACACCCCTGGTTTCGTGAGAAAAGCTCTTCACTGTAGAGCTCAGGCTTCTCCTGAGCATCCAGCTCTTCAAAGAAATAAAGCGCTGTTTCCTTGTAGCAGTTTGTGTGCGCCTGAATGAGACTGTCTGTAGTGTTTGCTCTCAATTTGATCTTTAAGCTCTCCTTCCCCTTGGAGAAACCTCACTCCCCAACTGTGGCTAGGCAACTGTTCTGCAACCTGCTCTAACATACCGCGAAGCAGGATGTTGGAGAAGAAAATACTAGACCTCGCTTTCCAGTGATCCTAAGGTCTAGGTGACTCCAGCAAATGCTTTGGGCTCAAATTGAATTCCCTGAGCAGCGAGGGATCGTCTGTGGATGTAGTGTTGAATGCAGATCGTGTTTTTCATCTGTTACTTAGAATTGGCTCCACCATGGGAAACGACGACGCTGCTCAGTGTAAAAGTGCTCCAGTCTTTTGTTTGCCTTCTTTACTGCTACCATAAATGGCCATAATGTAAAAACACTTGTTGACTGCATGTGGTGTTTGATTATATAGCACCTCAGCTGGATGTTTGCTTGCAGTTTCTTGATGTGGTTAGTAATAGATGTGGCTTTTCATCATGTGAAAGTAGGTATTTGCACATAAAACTGTAGTTTGTGGCATTGTAGAGTGTGAAGCAGATCTTAACACGAGAACAAATCTGCTAACACTCGTCTTCAGCATGCTGTGTTGATGGGTTTTGTTAATTGAATGAGGATGGTACCTCACAGGACATGCTTTTTTTTTTTTTTTATTTTTTTGCCTTAGTTATAACAGCGCTTGCTTTGGGGGTAATTATTTTCCCACTGAAACGAAACAGTCCTTGCTGTTAGGATAGTAAATTCTCGAAAAAGTATAAAAGACAGTATTAACACCTAACTGCTAAGGTCCTCTAGCTCAAAGGTCATGTGAAATATTCATCGAACATTGTTAATGCCATAGATTAATAACAATATCGGTGTATTATTATTAATATGTTAATAATAATAATGTTGGTTCTATCTTTTTCTGTTCCATGCGCTATAATAATTCCAAGCAAAAGTAAGCTCCGAGTTTCCTGTGTGTTTCCCTGCCCTGTGATTTGGGGTGATGCCTACTAAGAGCGATACTACACCTGCAGGTGCTGAGACGAAGGGGAAGAAACACTGTGGTTGGTTTTAGTATAAGCAAATGTTTTGCTGGTAAATAAGCTTTTTTTAGATGGAAATTGATGCTTGCTTAAATATGTAGACTGAATACTGAAGGCACAAGCATTTTTAATAAAATTTGAGAACATAAGCATGTTTCCATTTGACATTCACTCTTTTGACTTTAAAATCTAAAATTGCTGAGGCTGAAAATTCTGGCGCTGCTTAAGAAAACTTGAATTGTGTTTACTGCGACTTCAGGATCTCTTCCTTTTCCATATAGATCAGCTACAAAGCTGATCTTAGCAAAACAGTACTTGTAACCAACTCTGCACTATGAAATCTTGCTCACGTGTCAGGATTAGCAACTGTAAAACCGCTCGATAGTTTCTGGTTCCTGGAATTTGAGTTGGTACACGTTTCCCCATATGTCGGTTGCAACAATGTTGGTCACGTTGTGCTCTTAAAGTCTTCCTTAATTGGGAGGGTAACACTGCTGAAGAAAGTGCTTCTGTCAACCTCCCAAGTAAACGTTCCCGTTGTGAATGATTCCGCTCCGGGACGGCCGGGGCAGTGCCTGCGTGCAGCTGCCTCCTTGGTGCAGTGAAAGGGAGGCCAGGAGAACATCTCCCCCTCCTCTGTCCTGTGGTTCCGATGTTGATGTGCCTTTGTCCACTTGAAAAATAATTTGAGTAAAATTAAGTACCTGCCCAGTTTGTTACTCTTGAGCTGAGCTAAGTGGGGATTGGGGGTGAGGTGCACCGAAAACGTTAGGCTGTGTGTAAACTTCAGGCGTTGCTCTGCAGATTTGCTACTTTAAAAGTGAATTCAGTGATTCAGAGCAAGTTTGTGCCACTGGGGTGTGGATGTAAGCGTGGCACAGGCACGTGCACGGACGGCAAAAGGGGAATAAAACACAGGGGTTGGAGCTACTGCAGGGTGGTATGTTTGGGGTGACTTGTGGGACACTGACGCAAAACACGAAACAGTAACTCCTAAGCCTTCCCAACCGTGAGTCTAGTGGTTTGGGGTTTTTTGCTTGTTTTTTCTTCTATTTAGGATAATATTTTCTCTAGTACATCTTGTGTTTCTTCTAGGGGCTTAAGCTAACTGTCTTTAATGTAAAAATTCCAGTACACATGGCTTTCATTTCTGACCTTTCAGAAGCAAACGCTACGTTTCCTATTGCAAACGATCCTCGGCACTGTACTGAAACTCACCACTTGGTGAGAAAACCAGCCTGAATTACACTGTTGTCAGATGTGAAGGAGTAATAACCTTTGATCTTGAAATCTGCTGCTGGTGGTAGTAAGAGAGGCTATGAAGACATTCTCCAAGGACATTAAGATTTAACTTCTCTGCAAGCATTGATTAGGCTGCAAAGAAAACCATTGTACTCTGCTGGTGCCTGTGATGGAAAATACTCAGTATTGCTCTTTTCAAAGTGGTTAGTTCGGCTGGAGCTTTGTTTCAGTTATGCAGGTCTATGCTGCCAGTTCCTTGAACTCCATATATTGGATTTCTCGTCTTTTGTTCTTACAGAAAGCTGGAGTGTTTGAATATAGCGGTGTTAATTTGAAGCACTACTTACGAAGCAGTAGCGTTTACATCTGTGAGACTAGCCTCTGTTTAAAATACTCATTCTTTTCGACAGGCATCGTGCCTTGTCATGATTTCGGGTCGGCCTGCATCACTGAAATCTGTGTTGGGTATCTCTGCTGAGATGGGGGAGGATTTCTCTGTCTTGCTTCAAGGGTGGAGTAACTTAAAACATTGCTCTGCTGAGTTTAGTTGACAATGACCAAGTCCGGTCTTTTTTCTTCCCCACTGTCAGAATTGGATCTGTTGAACGCTGTGCCCAACTGCCTGAACAAAACAAAGGGACTACTTGTGTGCCAGGAAGATCTGAACACACTGTCCCTAGAGCAAAAAGGTTTATGCAGCCTGCTGTACCTAGGAAGAGATCTCCTTCCCTTCTTTTTCTCTCCCACAATTAAACAGGTTAATCTGACACCTTAGGTTAGAGACCAGGCAAAAAATAGCCTTAAGCTTTTTGTTGTTTGGCTCTAAATCCCAAACTAAGGCTATGAGTACTTCTTCTCAATGTGTCCGGGTTAAAAACTTGATGCTGAAATGTCAGTCTTTTGAAAAATGTCTCTTTGCAGAGGGAACTTCAAGGCTACAAGCTTATTGCTGGACCCAGGAGCAACTGGCATGTAGGTGTAGGTGTGTAGGAAGTCCCAGGGACTTCCCGGTCCCTGGGAGCCCTTGTGCTCCGCCAGGAGCTGCTGAATCTGAAAGTACAGGTCACGTGGAAAAAACACTTGTTGGCCAGTACAAATTCTATGTCTATCTGAGGTTTTAGCGCTCAGCCACAGACTTCTGAGAAATGGTTTCAGGAGGCGGAAGGCACCTTTTCATCGTGGAATACAGTGCTGTGACTGACACGGGTGTGCAGACGTACCTGGCGCTGGGGCATGGTGGGTACCACCGCGTGTTGAGCGACTGCGGTGCAGGGCTCGTGTGCGTTGAGTCCGTCAGCCTTGGTTTGGTGTGGCTTTCACATCCTCTTGGTGGTGGGGTGAGGAAAACTTAAGAACCTGCCGTGTTAGAAGTGTGTATTTAGCGCGTTGTCACCACTGTAGCTTTTTTGCATGAACTTTTTGTGGATAGCTTGACGCTTGCACGCTGTTCCCATACCCTTTTCTAAGGGAAAGTTGCCTAGTATGTTTTCATTTTAATTGATTTTCCCATTATTTCATAGGTAGGCAGCCAACTCTTTCATTATTTAAAACTTTCACGACTCAAAAAGGTAACTGCTTTGTGTGTTTTACTCAGCTGGATGAGGACTTTGGGGAAAGGCTAGTGATAATTAGCCTTGATAATGAAAATAGATGGCTAAATGACGCTTACAGCTGCTATTTGAGCATTCTTGGCACTTCTGGTTATGACACTTCCAAAACTTAAAGATCATAGTAATTGTCTGTAGTCTGTGAAATGAGTCTAGACAGTCTAGTCTCAGGCCAAAAGGTTGGAGTTGAATAAATACGTAAATTGGGCAAATAAAGCTATTAGAACTGTGCTTATCTTCTGACACAATAGTTCTTATTAGGTATAAGTGCTATTTTATAGCTTTTTCCTAAATAATTAGCTTCTAATGATCAGTCAATAAATCTTCAAAAAATAAAGTACTCCAGACTTTGCTAATGAAGCTGAATGTTTTCATGTTGGATACTGTCCAAGCTGGAGTTTGAAAATTCCATGGGATTAACTGTGGTAATAGGAAAAAGAATATAGGACAGGACCTAGTGTATTGCTATCTGTGACTAGAGTGATCTCATAGTATAAATGAGGTGTGTTACCGGCTCTGAAAGAGTCATCTTAATTTTTAATTACATATATGCTGATCATTGTGAGTCTCTCTTTCTTTTCTAACAGAACAAATGGTATGATGAAAACTTCTAGAAGCTTTCACTCTTTCGGTTCAGTCCCTGTTTGGCACTTTTTATATACATAGATAGGTATATCTATACACACACACATAATATAATGTGTGTATATATATGTGTTGGGCGAAAAGGAATATTTTAGTGATATGCTGTGAGCTTTCCTGAAGTGTCCTGAAGGACATTTAAAGGTGGCTGCAGTTGACTAATATTTGGGTGGGGGATTTTTCAAAATCTTTCAGTAGCTGTGTGAACTGCCTGGTCTCCTGATCATGCTGCAGACAAGGTCTGGAGTGGGGATGACAAAACCTCCCTCTTCCGCTAGCAGGAAGTTGCTAATGTAGTTAAATTGTGTTGTAAAATACTATCCTACAAATACTTAATCTTAACTTGAATCATGCTAGAAAACGGTAGGCTCTGGGTTTAATGGACTAGTTAACCTAGCTGTATCCCAATGTTGAATATTTTAAAAGGAAGAATGTGGAGAACTTGCCTTCCTCATGCTTTCTACCTGGATCTTTCTGCTGAACTGTGGTCCAAACCCACATCTGCGTCTAAGCTATTACAAACCTACACAACCGACAATGGTGCCTGGCTTTGTAAAGAACTGAAATGTAATAATAAAGTTAGGAAGAGGCTCTTTCTACTTAAGACAGATCTCTACTTACTACTTTCAGAAAAAGGAAGGTATTAACTTCAGAAACTTTTGACCTTAGCTTGCTGTGGAGTCCCAGGGCTTGAACATTTTCCTGGTACTTAACATGTGAAGTAGTAGTTATCGTTACTAAAATCCACTAGAGTTGCTGAAATGGGGCTTTGTTTTACTGGCTTGTTTCGGCTAGAAAAACTTCTCACTGCAATAATGTAATTGTATGGGTCTAAATGTTGATAACCTAGGCTAGGCAATCTGAAAAGTACAATTACCAAGCATTTTCTTTGCAACCTGAACCTATTTTAAAGATTGTGATTTGATGTGAATACCTGCACTCTCAAGAGTTTATTTTTGCCGTTGATTTAACTTTTCCAATCTGCACTTCAGTTCTTCCAGCCTTTTCCTCGAGGAGTTGTGATGTGGCTTCTTCCTTAATCAACTGTAAATGCCCTTAATGTGGGTCTCCGTTTAGCTTCTAACCTGGAGTCTATTGGTGATTGTGTTTTAGTTAGGTTTAGGTTTATTTATTATTTAGGTTTATTTTAATTGATTTTAAGTCTTACCCTGTTACTGTACTTATAAATTAGAAGCTCTTACATTATATCATTTATCTTGAGGCATTCTAAAGATGTCATGTGTATGAGGAAAAAGGTGTTCCAGTAACTACTTTTGCCTCACCAGGAGAATTTTTGAGTAACCTTACTTTCTTTTCACTTACAGCTATATATTCCCATTTTCTGGTTATATACATATCCTAAAATCAGATATGCAGTCTTTAAAAGAGATCATAGGCTTATTGAGGTTAAAATTGAGTTCATCCTGAAGCGTCTGTGTGAGCTGCTACGTTGAAAACTGCCTGAACTTGGTAAAATTTTATGGATTAAAAGATAGTCTGTAGCGAATATTTTAAACATTCCTTGAATTGCAAGTGGTCAAGATCAGGAAGATTAAGTACTTGGTGTGTTCGTAGTTCTCGCACATATTTATGAAACAAAAAAGAAATCAGATGAAATCAAGACTCATCTATGCTGGCAGCATAGAGTACGTTTTATAGTCAGACATGTTTCGACTTGAGAAATTGCATAGCCACCTTCAAAGAACTTTGTAGGTGCTTACTGACGTTAAAAGGCATTAATTCAAGGCAGTGCAAAGAAGTCTTAACAGTGAAAGTTTATGTTCTCTGATCTTGAGTAGTGAGAACTGCATCACAAGGAAGTACTCAAGAGGCCAAAATTTAATGCATGTGCTGCTTAAAACAGGTCTCCGAGTGTACTTGGTGTTCGGTGTGATTTGAGAAATTTGATGAAAATTACAAATCGGAGGCAAACGTTCACAGGCTGGTGAGCTGCTAATACCGAGTTGATGTACAGTGTGGAGAGCAATAAGCTAGTACGTGAAAGAAGCCGTAAGCACAGTACAGATTCAGTTTGAGTTTAAAAGGTGAAAGCTGTTTTTTAAAAAAATATCAATCTGCTGTTTTTTAAGGAAAATAGTATTTAAAAAGATGTTCACATGCATTTCAAAATATGTGTTTAAAAACCCTCACTCTCCTGTATATTCGTGTTATAGTCGTGTAACCGGTACCCACTCAGTCCATAATTGAGGTGTTGAGGCTGCATTAATGCTTTACAACAATTACCCTAAAGGTATGTTTAAGCTTGGCAGGGTGTTAGCAAAAAGGCATGTAGTCTTTTTCAATAAAGTAGTTGTAATAGTTATTCTTTAAACCTCTATGATTTGAACATGCCCTGAGAAGCTGCCTGGGTTACGTTTCAAAGACCCTTTCTTTTTCCCCAAGCAAATCTGATGTCTCTGGGTGGATTCTTAGGGGTTGTTTTTTTTTTTCCTCCCCAGAATCTTGTCATTATCTGTTTAGCCATTGGAAACTCTCCAGATTTCTACCTGTAAGCTCAAGCTGTTTGGTTAATTGCTCCTTGGGTGCTAGCTTCGAGGGAGAAAAGAAGGGAGATTCTCTCCTGTGCTGCTGCAGCCCACGCAGGGTCGGGGAAGGTAAGGCTGCCTTATAGGTAGCAATTAGGGGAAGCCCAAAAACTAACAGACAGTTCTTTGGGAGTCCTGAAAGGCGTAGAGCTGATGGATGTTCCCTTTCAGAGCACGTAAGTCAGTTTGATTGCAGTCTTTTATCTTCCTGAGTACTTAGTCCACTGTGTGACCTGCACAAGTTGATGCTCCCGAACCAATGTGGCTCTTAAATCCCTAACGAGAGTCAGTCCTGAACTGTGGATGAAATCTGTGGAGTTTCCTAGTGTACAGCTATCTAGAGAAACAACATTGGAAATGAGTGTGTGTGTGGATATGAAGTTCAAGTGTTCATTTAGTAAATATGAAAAGTAAAGGTGCATAGGCAGAATTCAGGTATGTGTATTAGTCTTCAGATTGGAGGCACTTTACCTTCTATATCCTTTCTTCCCCTTGCTCCCCCTATCCCAACTCATGTTTCCCAGCACCTGTGAGGGAAGCAAAGTTAGTTTTGCTTTTAGGTACATTGCGTAGTGACCACAACCAAGCCTATAAAGAGAAACAGCTGTGTTATATTTGGCTATGTGCAATAAATATGCCAATGCGCTGAACACAGATTTCCTAATAGATTTCTTTTTCTGACGTGCTTGTTCAGTGATCGCTGTATGGAAGGGGAGGGCATGGAGAGAGGGGGACAGAGGAGTATGTGGCTGTATAATAGGACTAATTTGTCCTTTGTTTAGTTTTTCCAGATCAAGCGCAAGCTCTTGACAATCCTTGCATTGCATTAAAAAGTTAAGGGGAAGACTTATGTATTCAAGTCAGATGTTTATTTTTGTATCGTACCATATCTTATTCAGAATTTGATTTGTATCTCTTCTCTCTTTGGATTACGTGTTGTGGGATAATCTAATGGATGCACTCTGAGCCTGCCATGGGTTATTCAAAGAGCTTTGTGTTCTCCGTTACCATTTTGTTCAACGGAACCATTACAATTTATTTAAGCATGTGCTTAATCATAAATATCAGTACTATGTGTAATGCTAGATCTTCGGGAACAAATAAAATAATTTTTCAGCCTATTAACTTCCAAAGAGTTTAGCTTGTATATGGCTCATGACATCCTTTCACTATAACTTTCTTCAGTTTAATTCTTCTCTCTTTGTGTCTCAGTTTTCACTGTTCATGAAGTTATCAAGTGTTTCAACATCACTGGATAATTTGCAGTAATTGTAGTTAGAAATGACATCTGTTTCCCTGGATAGCCATAGCAACACTGGCAGTATACATCAGAACTATGGGAAGCAGTGTAAATTGAGGGAAGCATCATGGATTGCTTATAAGCACTGACTATCTTTTATTTTTTTTTTTGAAGAAAGGAACAGGTGCTCTTACTGTTCGTATAATCAAAAGAAGGTAACTCTTAAAGATTTGCATGAATATGGGATAGTTGGAGGAGGATACACCTGGCTTTTTCTAGCATGATCCAGTGGTTTATTCATTATCTCTGATCAGACCTGTGTGGAAGCACCAGGTCCTAGTGAACCACCTGCTCCTGGGGGGGTGTATGTTAAATACTTAACAGGCTTGCCAAAGGCTATCTAATCAGTTGTGTACTCTTTGTTCTGTGTTTTTCTGTGACCCAAGCACATGGAGCTCTGCGAAATACTAAACGTGTCTGGTTTGCTGTGTCTGTTCCTTTATTCTGGAATGCAGTCTGGATTTAAGTTTGCTTCTGGAAGTCAGTTCAGGTTTTTTCCCCTGCATGTTTTCCTTGTTTTCTGGCCAGCTAACTCCAAATATTGCTAAAGAAATTCCTTCGGGAGCCTCCTTTGTTGTGTGAAAGGAGGTTCTTCAGCTCATCTTCTCAGGTGCTGAGGCTCCAGCAGCTGCTTTGCTTAATTACCAGCTCTGCTGGGCAGGTTACTTCTGGATTGGGGCCAGTGTAGTGCTTGAGCGAGCCCTCTAGGAACATGTCTGTGGTGACATGGAGCCTGTTTGTGCTCCTCCAGGGATGGGCATGGAAATGTAGATTAAAGCTCCTTGAGATAGTCTCTAACCCCTTCTGCAGCCTGTAGGAGGGCACAATGTGATACTGTGGTCATGTTAGAGACGTGGCTGCTGTCTCTCTCTTCTTAGGTAGAAGATCTAAAGGCAGAGGCTGTAAGATTTCCATGGGTGGCAAAGCAGGGAAGGTTACACGCTGATTTATGCAGTCGGTCATTTTGAGCTTAATTCATGGTCTGAGAAAGCTTTTACCATGTAGCCAAATATCTCAAACAGAAAGATGTTTGCTTATGGTCCTACTGACCGGCCAGGGCACCATAGTTCTGGTCTTAAACTCTGGCACTGACTTTGTCTATGACTTGGAACGGATGTCAGCCATACTAATTCAAATGAAGAAAGGTGTTTAGAAGAGAACTTGAGACAGGTTTCTGTCTTTTTCTGGATTCAGTATTTCTGATCTGATCAGCCTGGTGTGTGATAGGGCTGTAGCTGATGTTGTCACTCATTGTACGCCTGTGGTGTGGAGACATGCCACTACAGATGCCAGATTGGACTTTACATCCATCGAGTGGGACAGGAGCAAATAAATGTTACTGGTGAAGCGTAAAGGAAGCAAGGAAGAAGCTAGAAAAGAGATGATAATGTTAGTGGTATCTAAGGATAAGGATACCACTAGGATACCACTTATCCAAAGGAGAAACTGCCAAAAGAAATACTCTGTCAAGTAGCACTTACAGCCTGGGAGATGTCTTGGGATCATGTATTTCAGGTATTTGGGAATGTACTCAAGGTTAAAGCTGAAGCTTTGGTGTGTAGCATTCACTGACATGTTTGTTTTAAGTTCGGACTTACAGATTATAGTTGGGAAGGATTTTGGGGCTATTTGCAATGCTGAAATTGTAGATGTTATTTAAATCCAGAGCTGCTCTGTAAATTCAGCTGGAGGGTAGAAACCCTTCTATTTCCTTGCCTCCACTGGGTTGAAACCAAAAATTTAAATGTGGAAAAAATTTAAATAAGCAACTGGTGACTCTTTGAAACATTAAGTGTATATTTAGTAAATACAAATGGAGATTATAGACACAGCAAGGACCAATATATGTTTTGGCATGTACTAGTCCTGTAACTTACAGTGGTGTGCTTTCACTGTGCAGGGCGGCCTTTCCTTGCATGCCCTTCAAGCTTTTTATAAGAATAGAAGGAAGCACATTATGCATCCAGTCTCTCGACTGCAGCTTATGGCAGCTCCCTGTTGATAGCATCCAACTTTACTTTCACCTTAAAACGTAAATGTTGGTGCAGAAGAAATTAATCCAGTGGCTTTTCAGCTTGTGGGCTTTTGAGGACCTTACAAAGAGTAAATAAGAAAGGCTGCAGAAGAGCTGTGAAACTTCGCAGGGGTTCTCCTTTCCGTGTAAGGTGTCTTCACTTAAGTAGTTGTTTTTACTAATTTATGGAGTGGGACTCCTGAGCTTTTAAGCAAGTCCAGCTAATGGAGGAATTCCCTTATGTGTACTGAAGGCAGCATAACCAAGGGGGAAGATGAGAAACTGAAAGCAGATTTTTCACGTGTTCTCCTTGCCAAAAGACTTGAGTGATTGCAGCAGTGATTTAGGGATTACTATTACCTTAAATGGAGAAAGACTGCTAGAGCAGTATTCAGTATCCTGGTGTCATCATTCCCGAGTACTGCAAGTAGAAACTCTTGCAAAGGTCAGGAGATTGTGTTTGAAATACATTTGAAGATGACAAGGGTGGGTATAGGCAGGGGTTGTGGTGGTGGGTTGCCCAACTGCAAGTGCTGTAGGTGGTGTGGAGACTGGGGGGTGATACGGGGGTGGATTTTTTTTTTTTCTTCTGCAGAAGGGCTTGCATCCTTGGCAGGCTTTCCCATCTCTGGACTTGATTTGCCTCAGCAGTCTTAGAAAGAGGAAACCTAGAAAACTTGTTGCATAATATTTTGGGTAAATAGAACGGTTGATGAGACGACTGGGCTTGGCTTCTCATTTCCCATCGAGGAGGTGGGTGGAAAGAGCCTTGATTTTGCTAGCGATTAAGGGAGTGGTGTAACAGAAGAGCATGTTTGAGTTATTATCTTCATAGGAGAAATTTAGTTTATTCTAATTATTCCCTGCGGGCAGTGGCCGGCTGCGGTAGAGCCGGCTTAGCTCCTCCGATTCCTCGTAGAAACTCAACTGCTCCGAGGAGAGTGGATCTGATGACCTGGTCTGTAATGGGTCACCCTAGAGAGTGGTCTGGTGTGTTTTGTACCAGCTGGCACCCGAGGCACCTGCTGGAGCTTTCTAGTATTTTGTAGTTGAGCAGGGCAACTGCTTGGAAGTGTTGGGGCTTGCTCGAAACAGCTTTTTCATAAAAGAGGTAGCAGTAGGCAGGGTTGAGTATTCGCTGTGGCATGTGTGTGCTCCTCTAACTTGTCTGGGCTCAGCATCAGTTTAAAGCCAGTGGGCTGGCAGTGGTTTGCTTCGGCTGGAATTGCGCTCCTGTGTCTTTTTAAGCAGTTCTGCCGCAAACTTCTTGACCTCTACAAAGCCATTCAACGCTGATGTATGGTGTTGGGCTTGCTGGCTGCGCAGTCACCTTCCCACTGTTGCAGGATGGCATTTGGAAGTAAAGGTGCAGCCTCACGGGAGTATTTCAGGATATTCTCTGCCACCCCCTAATTCTTCAAACGCTGACTGTACAGCAGCAGTAAGGTCTGTTGCAGAACGGCATTCAGAAGTAAAGGTACAGCCTCACAGAGTATTTTAGGATATTCTCTGCCATCCCCTAATTCTTCAAACACTGACTGTGTAGCAGCAGTAAGGTCTGTTTCTGCCCAGATTCTAAATACTGCGTCTGCTACATCTGATTTTTCCCAAATCACCCCTGACCGAGTGGGACCCACAAGCTGTGGTTGATAGGCTCCCTGTGGCAAATAGTCCCAGTGCAATTTGGGAAGTCTCCTTCAAAACCAGCAGCTATTTCAGGCACGTTTGTTTAGTCCAGTGCCTGGAGGTAAACCACAATGCTAATTGCCTTGCAGAGCTCTCTGGTTGTGGCTGTGACAGCAGATTTGGCGGCGCAGCTCCATGGGAGGGAAGCAATTGCTCCTAAGAGGGTTGTTAGATAGGGGAGCTCTGGCATCTGCTCATTCCGATCTGAGAAGTGGCTGGTGCTGGATCAGGGCAACTTAGTCTTGTTCCCTTCTTTGAGGTCTCTGTGTCTCTCTACCTAGTCTGGCACTCCTGCTTTCTGTGTGGTTTGTTTAGTTTTTTAAATACCAAAAAATCCAAACCAAAAAAAGGGTGGAAGGAATCACAGAAATTCCCCGGAGATTACAGAACATGCTGCAATTCTTGGCCCTTGAACAGATAATAAGGAAAACATGAATAATCCCTCTGAGATTATTATGGTTTTCTTTTTCTGACCTCTCTCGGTGAAAAATACTGCCCTTGTTGGATATAAACTTGCTGCTTTAGGTGGTCTACTAATACTGATTTGTGAGAGTGAAATAAGTTGATTCAGGATTCTTCCTTTTTATTTCAAACTTGATGTACTTTACCACTTTATAAAGGATCAGACAGTAACTTTTTCTGCAGAATAGAGAAATGAAAGTTGAATCCGGAGGAGGGATGGGGAGTAACTTCAGAGCGCATGCTTTATCTTCCAGATTGGAGCCCCGAATTTCTAGATAATACTGATATCAACACCATGTTTTAGTCCCCCAATATTTTTTTTTGTAAATACCGCTTTCTGTTTCCTTACCGAAACATAGGACTTAGATCTCTTTCCTTGTGATTGTCCCCTCTAAAGTCAGATTCTGTAAATTATTTACACGTTTGTATGTTCACGTAAGTGAATTTCTCTTCCATCGTTCAAAGATTGTTGAAGGCCCCAGAAGACTTGAGATCTAATTTATAGTTTATGAATAGATTGAATCTTCAGAAAGTCTGTTCTTAAGCTCCTGGATAACGCTTTTTGAGTTACGGATACAGGTAGAAGGAAAGACAACAGTTTTGAAGGCTGCGTTTTTTCCTTTTTAAATCTTCAGAGGGGCGAGGTGAAGGGGTGATACGCAGTCGTAACGGCATCTTCTGGGGCTTTGTTCGGTGGTGAGATGTTCTGCTCTCTGCAAATAGGTGCTCTTCTGCTGCAAAACTTGGACTCGTGTACTCTGTTTATGATCCCCTGCCTGTTGGTTTCTTTGGGGTTTTTCATTGTTTTGTGTGGGAGGGGTTGGAGGGGGGAGTTTGCTTTAGCCTAGGTGAACGTTCTAAAACAGTGGAGAAACTCTTTCTCATCCAGAAATGAGCAGCTTAAGTGGTACACTGTAAAAAAGGAGTGAATTGTAGCATCTCATGTGTCACAGGAGATTCTGGTGGGACAGACTGGTAGGATTTTATCCTCCTCAGAGAGGAACATGGTGGTCTTATTGTTATTGCTACCTAAAGGTAGCAGGTTATGCAGTGGTGTTGTTGATGCAGAGCTACCGAGACTGCTGTGTAGGTGCATCCTGGGAGGACAGTTTACTGATGTCTACCTAAAATTCAAAGGAGATGGGCAGAGCTGCTCCATGTCTCCGCTCAGGAGGGGTCAGCAGTTTTTCAGTAAGGTGACAAATCTCAATAAATAGATAAACAACGATCTGCACCTACTCTTTCCTGTAGCCAACTGCATGATGGCGAGGTCATGGCGTATGAGCATAGGTTATATATAGTATACACAGCTGGTAAAGTGTGTTACAAGTGGTGATGTGTTCCTCCCGATCAGGCAGCTGCAGCTCCATGGATGAGCTCTGCTGGGGAGCCCGTGTCCTAGCTGTGAAGCCAGAACCCTGGTGTGGATGTGCCTAAACGGTGGGAGTCAGCTGGGTGCAGGCAGGACAGGGTACTGCAGCCAGCCCCCGTGGGCAGCTCCAAATCGAAACTGAACAGGAACACAGCTATGATAATAAAAATGTGTCTGCAAGAACAGAATTAACTGTATTCTGCACTGACATTGAGGCATCTGGAGAAGATTAGTGGGCTAGTGCTGTAATTTCAGTTATGTCTTTTTTCTTTTTCCTTTTTTTTTTTTAAAGTTCTTCTCCCTACCATGACATCTCTTAACTTGACTTCAGTAAGTTTAGAGGAACAAAGTGGTGTCTTGTTGGTTTCTTTCAATCTGTGTGATAGGAAAGATGCTTCGGTGAGAGCTATTATTTCAGATGTGAATAAGGAGACGCACCCTATTTTTGGTGATATCTTGATACAAGAACCATACCCCCTTATTTGTTTCCTAGGAGCCAATATGGAGCTTTAAAGCGTTCCTATTTCGTTACTGGCCTACAGAATTTAATAACATACAGAGGTCTTACTCCTTCAGTTACTCTGTTATTTTTCTGGGTGCATACGTGCCCCATGTGCTTCATTTCCGAACAGTCAGCGTAGTACACATCCCTGGTGCCTGCTGCACCGAGCAACGAGGGGGGCCAATTTGGTCTGAGTTCAGATTTGTTATGCCAACGTGCATTGGTTTTGGGTGAAGATAACTTTGCTATGACCGCATGCAAGCTAAGAATTCATCCTTTGAAATCCAAACTTGTCGTCTTCTGATAATATTGTTACCCCAGTATTCGACACCAGGTCACCCAGTCTCTGGAAAGACGTACCAGAGTGTGCTTTGCTCTGCACTTGGGGTGATAAGGGACAGACTGGCAGAGTCTGGTGGAGCCTTGTGGTTAGGCAGCAGGTGACGCAGGTGTTCCATGGCTTATTCTGCTTTCAGGAGTTGCCTTTTTGAAGGGAGTGTGTGCTTAAAGTCAGGAGAACCAGGAGAGAAGTCCTGGGAACAAGGGTGATCCACTAAAGTTTATTCAGCTAACAAACTAAGTGCCATTTGTGCTGTGTGGAGCTGTTGCTAGAAATTGTTATAAAAATACTAGAGAGTTCTAGAAACAGCTGGGAAAATCCTGGCGTTTCCTGGAAATTACTGGCTCTGGGAGTGGGGGAGGAAATTCGGGAAACTTTGAGAATTCCAGATAACTACTAAACCGTACCAGAAGTTCAGAGAAACTTAGCAGTTACTAGAGACCTTAAAAGCTGTTATAAACAAAAAAGTTTCTAGGAATTCCTGCTAGGAGTTACTAGAAATGTCTAGAAAATGCTAGAAATTCTGTGGGAATCAAGTAATTTCTGCAATTTACGAGTGTTTACTAGGAATGGGAAAGCCGTTAACCTGCTCTCTTTTTGGATAGAGTGGCAAACGGTTGTGCATGGGTGAAACCTGCTCGTCTTCACGAAGCTGTCAAGCGTAGAGCGTTAGCGTCTTACTCGATGAGTGTCCTGCATGTGCTTGTCTCTCACCCAAAACTTGTTTTATTTTCTGCAGTCCTATTTTGTTACGGATTATGATCCAACGATCGAAGACTCCTACACCAAGCAATGTGTGATAGACGAAAGAGCTGCGCGCTTGGACAGTAAGTAGCCTAGCTGAAGCGTGGTGCCAACAGCCTGTAGCTGTTGGTGCCTGTGTTTAACATCTGCGCGCACAAAACGTGACGCAGGTAAACGACTGCGCAGCATACGGTTTTTATGTAAGTGCGCGGCTGATAAAAGCGAGCTACCTTTGTTTTATTAATGAGATACCCAGGATTTTGAAGTGCTTATGCCTTACGTATGTGTGTCTCTCTTTAAAGTAAATTGGACGTTTTTGGAAGAATCATTCCCCATGCCTTAGTGCCTACAGAACTAGGAGAATTTATATAACTCCTGGCGGTTACCTGGGTGACGTGGTGGAATGAAAAGCACATCGCTTGGCTGTTGTGTGCTGCCGCTCCTAAGGGCGATATAAATGCTTTGCTTTAAAAGTTTCAGTTCTCCCTTGTCAGTGATTTCTTTAAGGGCAAACCAGCAACGCTCCAAACCCCCACCCCCAAGACTCTCTAAGCATTTTCCAGCTGTTCCATCTGGTTGTGAATTAGCAAAGTCCACCAAACTTTGTTCAGCTTGTTGGTAGGTCTTGCATTGTTTAGTCAGTCCAAGAACTTGTTGGGAATCTTAACAAAAATCCAGCAGTACCTGTGAAATGTGATTTCTGCTTAGCAACAATGTAAGGGAGAGGCTCTCGCAATATCCTATTAGGAAGAATTTTTTTCTCAATCTGTACTCTTAAGCACGTGAACTGTACTAATCAGTGTTTTGCTTATGTTCAGTTCTGGATACAGCAGGACAAGAAGAATTTGGAGCCATGCGTGAACAGTACATGAGGACAGGGGAGGGTTTTCTGCTTGTTTTCTCAGTCACTGATAGAGGAAGGTAAGCCTGATGTCAGTTTATTAAAACGAACAAGTTGTAACTAATCTTAAATTGCCGCTTATCCGTTACTGAAATAATCTCAAACAGAAACATTAAATGAGCGTTCATTCATAGATACTGTGGCATGATGTCCTTTCAGCACTAAGGAAAACCCATTTTAAACCAATGAAAGTATCTGTCTCTTGCAACAGAGGATGTGAAAGCGTACGCAAAAAATGCCATCTCTAGTCAAACACTTCATTACAGTCCATAATGCTAGTTTCTTGGAAGTGGCAGAAATTTAAGCTAAGGGCAACATGCTATGGTGTCTGATCAGTTCTTGAAAATATCCCCTTGCCGTCTGTGGCTGGCTCTGGGTTTCTGAACAGGTACATCCAGTTCAGGGTACGTCTCTGCACTCTTACAGGCAGCGCTCGCTCTGCTTACTCCCATGAATTGACTGGTACCTGCCTAACTGATTGACTGCAGAGTTGAGACGAAAGATACCTTTTTTTAGAAGCTCACAGAGCTTGGTCGGGTAGCTCCTGATAATTGTTAGAGCAAGAAACTGCCATATATGTACAGACAGGCACTTAATATTTTGACTGTGATCTTCCTCCATTGAGAAGTGCTCAGGGATCTGCCCTTCCACTTGTTTTGGGTTGCAACAGAAGAGCAATCAAATGACCCCCAAAAATTAGTCGATTTTTATTTCCCCCCTGCCCCCATACAGATTCAATTTGGGCTTCAGTAAGTTGTTTTTGATCTTATTAGTGTGAATTGAGATAAATATTCTATGGTGCATGAGCGTGTTTCCATTGCATCTGTGTCTTACACTTAAGAATGCATCTAAACATATAAATTCATCTTGATGTGCTGTCCAGAATAGTCTCTTACACTTCTGTCGGAGATCTAGGTCTGTGGATTTAAGACCTGTTGAGCACTTGTGTTAATATAAATATTTTTGTTAGACTGTAGGGTTTTTTTTTTTTTTTGAAGTTATCGTGAACTCCTTGGCTGGTCTAAAAATCTTAAGTTTTTGTTTGCCCTTCTGGCTAAGGGTCTGCCTTGATTTTAAACAGGTCTTGGCACATTAAGCCTGCATATTGCTTTCCTCTCTGAAATACTTCCAAGACTTCTGAAGAGCGGAGTTTTCATTTTTATTCTGATAACCATTTGATTCAAGACTTACCTTGCCTGTCTTCAAAACATCTGCTAGCAGGTGTCTGTCCTGCTTGTGTGGTGGAAAGTGGGAAAGATTTCCTCTAAAACAGGAGGAAATCTAGATGATTAGTTAGTAACCTTAAACTCTCTTCCTCCAGTTGTTACAGACTTCTGAATAGAGTATTAAAACAGCACATCTAAATGGAGGTCCAACTATGCTTAGTGGCATACCTTCCTTCTAATTCACCTTTCTTCTCATGATTGCTTTATATAGATGAGGTGGATTGGCATTGTCATGACTGTGTGATTTTTTTTATTTTTTTTTTTTAGTGCAAATTTCTTACTGATGATCATCTTGCTTTTAAATTTTAGTTGGCAAATCTAAGTGCAAACTGCTTCAGACTATATGCCTGGAATTAAATACAGCGCTTGGGAAGTCTGGGCTCCAAAGGATATGTGGTTGTCTGCAAGCATCTGTGCTGAAGCTCCTATTGTAGTGATGTAGCTGTGACAGTGTTTACTTGAAAGCAGGGGGGTTTGTGGTGGGTGGGGTTTTTTCTGTTTGTTTTGTGTGTTTTTTGGTTTGGTTTGGTTTTTTACCCCTCCAAAAATCCTTGTTTAGACCAGAATTAGCTTGTTTCAATATACTGTCATCAAAGAAGCTTTCTGCTTTGCTCACCTTCCCTTAAGCACTGCTGGAATATTCCTTATTGCTTGAACAGCATCAGTAGTTGATAGAACATAGTTGGTAACCGGAAAGCTTTCCAATCGTTTAGTCCCACCTTTTTTTTTTTTTTTTTTTTGTTTCTTTGTTTTTCAAGAAATAAAATTTTCCAGATTTGATAGCTTCCCCCAAAATTCCTCGAAGTAGCTGTGGAGGTTCCCAGCTGAAAGATTGATCACCAGGGTCTCTAGACTGCAGTTTGAATATTCTAGCCAGAGTTGAACTCCAAAGTCAACATTTGTAGAATGGCCCGTGGCTGCTTGGTTCTCTGCAACACATTAGCCCTCTAGATTGGGACACACGAGTGTTTTGCTTCCCTTGCGGCCCTACCGAAGTCCAGTGCATAGCACACTGCAAACTTGAGGAGTTTTTTTTAGTTTGAGTGTTGAATGATTTTCTAAGTGGTCGTGCTGTGACAGTGGACTCTGTGGTAGAGCGCCTGCAGCTGTCTGCTGGTGTGGCGTGGCAGGGCAAGTCCCAATAGGTGACTCATCACTTCTGAACTTCAGCAGAACCTGAGAATTTATGAATTAATACACTGATGCTCTACTTTTTTTTTTCTTCTACAGTTTTGAAGAAATCTATAAGTTTCAGCGACAAATTCTTAGAGTGAAAGATCGCGATGAGTTCCCTATGATTCTAGTTGGTAATAAAGCAGATCTGGACCACCAAAGACAGGTAATTCATTTTCTGTTAGTTATTACTTGCTTTCTTCTAGAAACTTTACCGTTTTTCTACCAAAAATGGAGTGGTAACAAGAAAAAAAAAAAAATCATACTAATTCCAATGCAAGAAATGCAACTACGCTCAGTTTTTGAATCTGAAGAATCTTAGAAGCATGATGGCATTCCACATACGGCACATCTTCTGTCTGACTAAGTGGGGTTATGTTGAGACCAAGTCTGCTCACATACAGAGTTGAGAGCTTTCTGTCATGACTTGATTACTCAGGCATGAATGTGTCTAATTCCTCCGCTCTGTTACTCACCATAGCGTGCTGTGCCAAGCAGAGTGCATTCCAGCACTAGCTCTGATGATCCAGAGACTTCGGTGCTGTTGTTTTTACCGTTCATGACTTTAAATGTGTTTGGCTACTCATCTTCTGCATAACTGACTTTAAAAGTTGGAAGTAAACCAACACGATTACTGTTGTGTTTATGTACCCTACAATTAATGTTTTGAAACTAGTGCATTTTAACCTCACCTCTAGTTGTAAGACAGTTTAAAAGTTTCGGCTTCAAATAATTTAAAGAAGGAGCTTTAAATTTGTTTTCCCTCTTTACTCTTGATTTTCATGAATCAAACTGATTTGAGCTGAAGTGAGAGTAATCTTACTACATCAGCAGGAAAGGAACAGGCATCAACCTTGGATTCTTCTTCAGCACCTTATTTCAGAAGTTTAGTATTTTCCCTGAGACAGTAAGATGACTCTTAAAGCTCGGTAGCAAACACATGATTGATTTTTATTTTTTATTTTTAATCTGAGCGTAAACTAAGTACTACTAAACCTGCTGTAATTATTTTAAGAGTTTCACAAGGAAAACACAGCTTTAAGATATTCTCAGGTTTGTGTACCAGGATATGACTTAATTTCTGTTCACAAGTGCTTACAGAGGTTTTGTTCTTTGCTAAATAAAATCTTTTCTCTGTCAAAAAGCAGTGGCTGGAACAAGAAAAAACTTGTCAAAACAAATAACACTAAAGAGTTTAGTTGGTTAGTATGTTGTTATTGAATGAATTTCTTGAATACTTCATGAAACCTTCAGTACAAAAAAGCTCCTGTTGAGTATGCAGCCTTTTTAACCCTGAATCTGAGTGAAAGGTCATGACAAATTTAAAACCTATGCTGAAAGATAATGTGTTAAAAGTTTTCACAGAAGTACCTCACAAACTCATCAGAAGTAACTTCATGTATTTGTGCGTGCAGAGAACTATCAGCCTGTCCCAGTGACACAAGTGAAACTTCCACTCCAGTTACCGTCATGCCTCCATCAAAATTCCCGAATTTAATGTTACTTTATCTCATGTACAAGTGTTGGCTTGGAAACCACGTAGGTGCATCTGAACTGTTCTGCAGACTGTCATTGCTGAAGGACAAACATCCAGATGCTTTGGGAGGGAAAAATCGTTATCGCTGTCACCCCCAAATCTCAGAGGATACCTGCAAATGTAGTTGGTAATCCTGCAGGTCCATTTCTAGAAACAGTTATGAGCTTTGTTCTCTGTCTCCCACCCTCCTAATCTTACTACATGGCATCTGTTTCTCCCTCAAAGTAAGAGGTACCCGTCAGCTGTTGTGCCGGTGCCTCCGTACCTGATTCCTGGCTGCTTTTTCAGATGGTATTTGTCTGGTACAGGTTCAAGCTCAAAGCAGCTGTTTTCAAGTTGCTTAACTTCAGAGTTTTGCTGCTTATATCTGAACACAAACAAAAGCATATGTCCCCAGAAGCTCCTTTTCCTTTTTATTAATTGCCCTAATTGATTACATGCTGATGAGCATAACTTTTGGTGCTGTCGCTCGCAGTTTAAGTGCAAATTGGTGGACTTGTGACTTCCATTGTCAGTTGGGGCTGAGGCAGCTGTAGCTGAAATAAGCACTTGGAGGTTCGGTGAAAAAGCTAGTTGCGTGTTCTTAACTCTTCCCTGCCCCTTCCCCAGGACATGGTGTGTTTCGGCTGGCCTGAGGTCAGTCTGAAGGAGTGGTTTGGGGATGCTGAGCTGGCGTAACGGGTCCCCAGAAGGGAGAGGCTCCCCTCCCTCTTGACTCCCCGTTCCCGCTCCTTGCTCTGCTGGCCTGAGCTCTCACTTGCAGTGCTTTGAGTTGAATCATCTCTCTCGACGGGGAGAAAAACAGGCGATCTGGAAAGGCTTTCTGGGACCTGTGTGAGCCGGATCAGCTCGCAGAAAGGCTGAGTGCCAGCGCTCCAAGCATGGGAAGGGGTGGGACTGTGGCTCGGAGCAGATCAGGGAGGAGCTGGGGTTGGGGGGGGGAAGAAAGTGAGACCTCGCCAAAGCGGGACCTCGCCTTTTGGCAGCAGCAAGCAGTTAGATGTTATCAGCTGGATGTTAAATGCAGCCAGAGCCTCTGCTCCGGCGGCGGGGTGGTTTCTGCTCCGCCACGTGAACTCTTGATGCAAGCATCCGTTCGGTGAGCTGGACCAGCTTGCTGACCTCTCTGAAAGCTGGTCCTGCCACCGTGTCTCCCCCAGCACGGAGAAACTTCATCCTGACACGGAAGGTCATCCTGCTCTGGCGACAGGTCTTCTGCATGGGCAGCCGGGATGGGAGGTCTGGGGGCAAAGGCGAGAGTGCTCCCTTACCTCGGTTAGGAGTGCTGGGGTGAGTGGGAACCCTGGGGTTTCCCTGGGCTGAAAATTGCAGGCCAAAACGTGAGAAGTGCTGGTCCTCTGTGTTTTTAGTTCGCTGGTGTGTCAAACCTCACTTGAGTTACTCTGTAAGTCAGCCAGGCTAGCATGTCACATTGCAGTCCTCTTACTTATCTGGCAGTTCTGCAACAAAACGTCTCAGTCTCTTAACTTGTTTAATCCCAAATGTGCATTTTTTTTCCGCTTCAGAATTTAAGTAGCACTTTTAGGAATTCAGGAAGCTGTGTATGCGTTTTTGGAGCAAAACTGCTCGTACTAGGCATCTCTCTCCTTTTTTTGAAAGACGGGAGGCAAATTGGTGGAGTAACAGAGAACACATGCTACCTCTGAGAGTGTAAAATTAAGTTAATTTAGAGTGTGTTTTGATCGGCAAATGATACTCAGTAGAGTTAACACACAAATCTTCCTGGAGTCCAAAAGAGTTAAACGTGTACAAAAGTTTTGGATATCTCAAGGGTCTAACCACACCTCTACACAAGTAACTGTATTTTGTAGTTGAACGCAGTACAGAACGCTAAGGTTATGATACCATAAATTTGGAAGCAAACAATGTGTAGCTAATAATCCTTGTGTGGTGGCAACAGTTTCTTGGTGTACAGCAGAAGTGCGCAGACAATGGTACGATTTTGATGAAGTGCTAGGGGCGTACCAAAGGTGTAGTCTGAAGTGGTGGTGGATGTAATACACTATACGTCGACTCACAGGTGTTTTTTGGAAGGAGATATGAAATAGGCAGTTTGAAATAGCAATTTGTATAGCTAAATGGGGGTAAGCAGGCTGCTTCTAATTTTTTCTATGTGGAGAGGCAAAGTCCTCAATTTCACAAAGAAAAATGAGTTATTAGGGGATGAGCAAGCATTATTAATCTTAAGAATGTCCTTGTACGATAGGGGATAAAGTTACCAGTGTTTCCAGATTCCCCGGTCAGTCACAGGTTGGTGAATGAACCCAAAACTGAAGCAGCCCCCTCTCTCATTGTTTTTTCCTTAAAGTAAATGCTGTGTAGCTGTCTTTCTCTTAAGTGGAGTAATTTCATACAACTCAAACAACACTGGATGTTTCTACAGCAAGACAATTGAGTAGAACACCAGATGTTTTAGTAATAACCTCTACTGATGGAAGAGTAGACTTGTCAGTGCAGAGTACGTGCACCTTGTTGTACATAACTGGCTTAAGCTGGGTCAAGTCTGATCATTCCGCAGATGGCAGAGTTTCAAGGAAAATCCAAATGGCAACAGGGACCTGAATGCCATTAACATTTTGGTTTGGCCATCATCTTAGCTATTTTGAACTCCGTGAAAGTGTGATGGTAACTTCTCGAGGTAGATTTTATGGCCGTATACAGTGACGCCACTGTTCTTAAAGACAAATTGTACCTATAGATCTTCCCATGGTTTGCCTCGTTTTGGGCTTTATAGCTACTGCATCAGACACCTTATTGATAGTTATTTAACTACAGCAAGTCAATCTGTTTGAATATGTGTCAGTGCTTCATAACTTCAGCCTGTCTGCACCAAAGTGACCTTTTGTGTAAGATGGACAAAATAAAATAGGTGGCCAGTGAACTGCCTTTACAGGGAAGCGTTATGGTAGCGCACTAAAAGCGTGAACTAGCAGCGCTTGTGGGTGGGGTGGTGAGGCAAAAAATTGGGATGGTGGATGCAGTCTTTGGGAGTGATGGAGCTCTCTGCAGGAATGGGCAAGGTTTCTAGCACTGTCGGGTGACCATAAGGAAGTAAAAGGGATTCTTCTCAAACCTGAGGAAGCACTTAACCATTCCCTGCTTACACAAGTACGACGTAGTTCTCAGTCTGCGTTAAGTGTCCAGGCAGAATATAGATGCAGCGTTAGGTTAGGCAGCCTTGTAGGGTTTATTTAGGTGGAGGAAAGAATAGAAGCTTCAGAAATTAATACGTTTCTGACAGTTCTCAGATGTAATAGTGAAGAGGAAGGGCCGTGTGAGAGGTGTTCACAGGATTCTTGTTCAGGTACTCAGATGGAAACTAGCAGTAAGCTGACTGTTACTTAGGGAGTTGAAGAATGAGGTTTCCATGTTTGAATTGCTCACTTAAATCTTTTGTAATAGAGTTTAATTTGGGAAGCTTTCACCAAATAGCAAACAGTGGGAATGAGTGACATCCCAAACCAAATGTTACAGTATCCTAAAACAAAGAATAAGCATTGTAAGTGATTCCCATTCATATTCAGCCTTAAGCTTTCCAAAATGAATGTGTTTTCACTGTAGAATCAATACGCACGCACAGAGAGTTACGGCCAGAAAATCTGTGGTTCTCTTTACTTCTATCAAAATAAAATACAGTGTCCCTTGAAGAAAAAGGGTGAAGTTTTTATTTTTCTGGTGACCTTTAATAAGCTCTCCCATCACACTGAGAAGTCTGTCGTGACACAAGTTTGTTATACTTAAGGAGGAAGAAAGGGAAAACATAAAGATGTAAATTCATATTTTTGTTTCCAAGTATTTCTGTGCTTGTACTCAGTAGATTTTCCTCAGCTCTGAAAATGGAACTGGTATGCTCTGGCCTCTAATTTAGAGCTCGGGCACTGCAAATGCTTCCATAGTGTGACCAAAATCAAATATTTTATTTTTAGAATGACTTTGAGGTTGCTAAACGTGACCACAAGCTGCTTGACAATACACTTGTAAGATTGACAAGAAGATATGTTTGAATTAAGCAATTACAGGTCTTCTGGTAAATGCAATAAGGGCTTTAATGTTGCATCTATTTTTTTTTTTTAAATGCTGAATACTATGTAAGCGTAGCTTAACTTTATTACAATGTTAGTTTGACTTGTATTTCTAATGTGCTTTCGGTACAATAATGAAGAAAGTAGTAACCACGTACCTTTAGAGACTGGATTCAGTTTCTCCTCGGGACTATACATTCCTTCCCAGTTACTTATTTTTATTAGTCTTTAGTCTGTCACTTTCTGGGGCTACAGTAGACTACACCATGATGAAGAGAAGTAAAGGGAGTTGATCTTGCAAAAGCTGCCGTATCAGTACTGTAACTTGCTTTTGTCTGGTGAATGACGCAGAGATGCATAAAAGGGTCTGGAAATCCTCGTGCAAACTTTTGGGGGTTCTGCAATGTCATTGACATGCTAGAAAATAGCTATGAGTATTTCTCAAAATGTAGCCTTCATGAACTTTGGAATAAGGATATTTCAATGTCTGGGAGTGGAAGGTGGAAGTGGGTTTGTTCTAGCAAAAGTCTTGAGTATCATTCAGTGTTCAGACACCAGTGGAAGAGCATGAGAGATGTTCACAGGATTCTTGTTCAGATACTTAGATGGAAACTGAATGATTCTGCTTTGTGCCCTGTGGTTAAAAATGCAGTTCCAGTAGTTGATCTTTGGGTTGGATTATCTTTTGGGGTTTTTTTGGCTTCTGCAGATGGTGATAATACAGAAATAAATGTAGACTTTCTGTGAGTGTTTGAGGTAACAGATGCATCCTGAGTTGTGCTAATGGCAAAAGGTATGGGGGGGGTCCTAGTAGACCTTTAGGGGGGTTTAGTGGGATCAACCCTCAATTCAGCAGTAAATGTATGAATATAGTACCAGTGATGGTGGTAGGGACAGAGGAATCAAGCATGTTGAGATGCCACACATAAAGGCTCTCAAACAGTGTGTGGAGCTGTTAGGAAAGTATTTTTCAAGCTAAAAGTACTTCTGTATTTTGCAAGTGTTCCCAATGATGCATTTCTATTCCCATCTCTTTCCATTTCTGTGTAGCTTAAGTGCATATCTGAGTGGGTTTTCAAAACGACATGAAAAAGAAACCCTCTTTTTTTTTTTCCTTCTAACCACATCTGTCCTCTATGTGCTGGTTTTATGCTGCTTTCACAGAAAAATGTTATCTTTGACACTTCTTCTACTAGCTGTTGTCTTGGCAAGATCTGTCATACTTCCTTTTATCACTGAAAGCTGCCTCTTCCTCCCCGGCCCTGTGGGTGACCTTCCATCAAAGTCTCGTGTGCCTTGCATTGCTCAGGGTGGCCTTCTGTTGTCCGACCTCGCTGCCTTCTGCTTCATCCACAAATATGCAGCCATCTCCTTTGGTTTTGCCCTGTGACCAACTTACTCCTCCTTCCTATAATGGTCCTCTAGCTTCCTGCCTTCTGCTTCATCACTTCAAATTTTATACCAACTGTTTATGATGCTTGTTATTTCCTCTTAATCTCCCTTTCAGCTGTCCTATGGAGTCAAGAAGTAGACGGGGTTTCTTTCATGTCTGTGGACAGCCTGAAGGCTGTATGGATTTTTATATCTCTTGTAGTTTAAGCTACGCTTAGAACTAGATGTGTGAGTATTTTGCTGTGTCATAAATAGATTTTTTTAAATTAGTTTCATAAAGATTCAGAAGCTAAACACCAGTTTTTGTTGTGAAAGTAGTAATCTGATTTTTTTTTTTCCCCCCTAGATTTAGCTGGGGTAGGGAAGAGGTGAATTTAGCAATAGTGTTCACAGTTTGGTTAGTAATCCAGCAGATGTGGACTGAAACGCTTGCTTTGAGGAGGAATGGGGGACTCCTGTCTGCTTGTGAAGGAAAACTCAGTCTTGTTATGCAGAAATGAAGATCAGGCAGCTGCAGAGAGGGATATTCCTTAGAGGGTCAGTCTTGGTCAATTGCAGAAACTTTTTAAAAGCTGTTTTCACTCGCATTTGAAAAGATGTGTTGCGTGGATTTGTTTCCCGGTTGTATTACGTGGACAGTGTGGGAACTCTTCTGTGGCCAAATCAACGTTATTGTTTGAGGGAAATAATACTTATTTCTAGTGTCTAATGATATGATCATGCCTGCAGAAGCCTTGAATATAATGATTGATGTCTGTTCCAGGTGACACAAGAGGAAGGTCAGCAGCTAGCACGGCAACTTAAAGTAACGTACATGGAAGCCTCTGCAAAAATCAGATTGAATGTAGACCAAGCTTTTCATGAACTTGTCAGAGTTATAAGGTATGATAACATAAGACCAGACAATTAATGGATAGCCCTCCATTAATGGATAGCTCCAGCAAACGTATTGAGATGTAGTAGGAGATTGCTGTGAAGATTCTGCCTGCTGTTAACCTGTAAACTTCAACCAATGCTCTCCGTTATTAAATATTACTATGTATTAGGAAAAGTGTTTACATGAATGTAATCTGTATTTGAAAAAGAACTTCATCTTAATCTCTCAGATTTTATTGATCACCCAGTAAGTAAGCCTGATAAACTAAATCTGAGATTGGCCTTCTGTAAAAAATGACGTTTCTTAAAAAAAATAAAAACGTAAATCTCAAAAAATTATTACTCATTTAATCAGTAGTTTGAGTGTTGAAAGTCAGTCCATCCTCCATAAAAGTATGAACCCAGTAACTTTAAATACAGTATTTTTATTAAACTGAAAATGGTTCTATGAATTTAATATGAAATATCTATTTCCAGGAAATTTCAAGAACAAGAGTGCCCTCCTTCACCAGAGCCAACACGGAAAGAAAAAGACAAGAAAGGCTGCCATTGTGTTATTTTCTGAGAATCCCAAGAACCAAGCTATCAACTGCCAGATTATTATTTTTTTTCTTTCCATCGTTTTACATCACTTCTGGTATTGGTCTAGCCTTATATGTGCATGCCCTAAAAGTGGTCACCAGAATAGCCTTAGTCCAAGAAGCTGGCAGAATAGTTCTTGAAGAAGACTCGGTCATCCTGGGGCAGACTTCAAAGCAAAACACTAAGGCTGCTTCTTTAATACCACAGTTCCTTCCTTCTCTCCCTTAAGAGCTTGCACCTTGTGGAGTTTTATTCGCAAAGGAGATGAAACAAAACCGTGTAGGACAAGGTGTTGAAGTCATGCATAAGTTGTCTCTTGTGAATTAATTTATTTTCACTTCTGCCGTTTCATTAGCTATTACAAAGACCTATATATTGAAGTATAGAGAATACTTTTAAAAAAGGGGTGGATTGGCTTTTTTTGCCCTCAGTTAAAGTAGATGTGAGTATTCAGCTAGCCTTAAGAAACCTACACTGAATTTCATTGTCAGCAAAAATTTTCATCTCTCATTTATGCTGCAGTTTTATTTCAGTGGCCAAAACAGTCTACTGTATTTATTTTCTGAATCCAGAACAGCTACAGGATGATTACTACTACAATTAGGATATGGCCAAATACCTGAGCTCATTCTGGATTGAGGCATTTCAGCTTGTTAAGAAATTTCACATCATTTGTTTGGAAACAAATTGTGTCTTCCTTTGTATTTCTGGGTAAGGGATTAAGGAAACCTAAAATTGTAGCTGTTTTTGTTTCATGTGATATAAAAATGAATTTGATCTTTCCATTGTCAGAGATGATTAAATGTTTTTGCTATATACTTTTATACATTATTTTCTTATCAAACTAGTTAACAAGTATTTTTATATGTTTGTAAGCAAATATGCTTTCACAGCATAACTTGTGTATATGTAAAGATGAGTATTTAATTCTCACAGTTCACTTTTAACTGACAAAACGTGGGATTTGCCAAACTGTGGTAAACTTCTCCTTACTCTTCCGGTTCTATCCAAGAATGGCCAATTATGTGCCTGCCTGACACACCCACAGAGTAAAATCTAGTGTTGTGTTTTTAATGAATTTCAGTATCCCTTACTAAAGACTGACCAGTATGTGAATTATTAAACTGTAAAACTCTTAACTGATTGTTTAGTTAAACTGTGGATGGTTGTTTAATTTTGAGTTCTGTGGATTGTGTTTAAACAATTCAAGAGTATGTTCCCTGATATTGAAATACTGAGTGGTATTGCACAGTTGTCACCTTACTGAATGTGTCCAACAGTTCTTTGAAACTTGATTATTAAGCAAACCCTTGTATAATTTCAGGTGCTAGAATTAAAGATGATCTAACCATTATGAGGGGTTAAGCATATTGCCTCTTCCTGACTCTTCCAACACCTTCATTTTTTCGGGGGTGGGGGGAAGAAGGGGGTGATGGAACCTGGTTAGGAGATAAATACGTAGGTCTGGAAGGCTTAGAGTACAGAGGGGTCATTTTATTTTAAATCATGATAGATGGTAAAAGCTGATGCTTGTTTTGACTTAAAGTATGTAGTCAGTGGTCCGATCAGCGATTCTCTTGTGTTTTCAGGCTATGTGTGCTGTCGAGTGCTGTGCCATAAATCTGTAAGCATCTGCTGAGAAAACAGTGCTTGAACAAGTTCCAATTATCTTTACTACAGCAAAGCATCAAACCTAGAAGTAACACTAGTGCTATGCATAGCACGGGAGTTGAAGGTTTTCACACAAATGAGATTAGGTTGTGTAATAATACTCTCTTGCAGAGAGCAGGTAGCTTCCTAGCTTTCTCTCACCCCTTAAATACAGTTACCAGTCAATGAATAATGTGTAGAAAATTCAGAATAGAAGTTACGGTGGAAGTACATTTGGGATATGGATTACATTTTTCAAGACAAATGTAAGAAATTACAGCCTGTAGCAAACACCCACGTGTTTTCTTAAGTATGTAAAGTTCTCTGGAATTAAGTCACTAAGTGTGTGGCATTAGAATGAGTCAAGACAACAAATGACAGCATGTGTGTTGGGACTGAGTTTGAGAGGTGTAAATATCTTGACGTTTTGTCAGTGTTTTCTTTTTTATTTAACCTTTCACTCATGACAGATGGGTTTTAAAATAGTAGACTCTTGCATAGGTAGGTCTTGTAATACGTAACTCTGTAATTCACAGAGGAGGTGGAGAGCACCACACCCTTGCTTTTCCTCAGATGGAAAGCAGAATAGCTTTGAGGTGGTTGATGCTAAGCAACCTGCTCCTGTCCGCTGAGCCACGTTGTAAACATGCTAAACGTTTTAAACAAGTTAAACAGAAGTGGGACCTCCAGCTGCCGCTATGGCAGTTTGCTCTGGGTTCATTAGCTAAGACCGTTTATTCCTGTGCATGTGTTTTTAAGACTTCTGCTGGAGAGAATGTGCAGGGAAATCTTCACGTAATGTTAGGGGCCCTTTTTGAAACTGGTTCATATATGGCACTTCAGGCAGCTGTTTTGACCGTGCTCCTCAGACTTGAAGTAGGTATTTAGAAAAGTATTATCACGGAGGTTTTTGGCTAGTAGTGACGATCAAGGTGATGGTGAGTTTGAAACAGCTTAAGGTATTTCAGTGGTTTGCTCTTCTCGTCGTTGTACCTGACGGTGAAAAATGGTGCTTTTGTCCCCAGCAGGGAGCTTGCAAAGTGCAAGAGGGACCTTGTGATCCTTCTCTAAAATAGTAGCCCTGATCTTAATATGACTAGGATGATTTGCGAATTTACAACATTGCCACCTTGCCGTGGGGTAGCATCTTGAGCTGGCAACCTGTGGGAGAGTTTCTTGCAAGGTTGTCACTTGCATTTGCAGATCCTTCAGTTCAAGGCCACATTTAAATGTAAATAATTTAAATTCACAGTTTAGGAGTTTGGGGTGCTCAAAATGTATCCACAAATGACCTCCTTGTCCTTCTGTAGCCCAGGGGAGGGTCTGGATCTTTGTGTCAAAGCACAAAGGAGCTTGTCTCTTTCTGGAATCTCACACCACTGAGCCTGATGCTCCAGTGGATGAGGAGGACTGACCTGCTCCTAGGCAAAAGTCTTTTTGTCTGACTGGTGAAACTTTGTGGGTGGCCCAGAATCGCGGAAGAATTACTTTCGTGTAAGTACACTGTAGTTCCTCACACCTTCTCTGGTCAAATGCACTTGCTTTCTCTGGCCTGGCAACTCTTTTGCATCTGTATACACGTACTAACCCCACACACATATGAAGAGGAGAATTTCTAGAAGTATTACATCACCTCCTCGAAAATCTGCTCTTTTTTTTGTGATGTAGCGTGTTCAGGGGAAGCAGAGCCACTGATACTGGTGGTAATTATAAATTTACCTTGACTGCGCAGAAAAGAGCGAAACAAAAGTTTCAGGCTCTTTGCTTGGTCTGTTTCCAGCTTGTTGCATTGTGTGTCTGCCTGAACTGTGTGTCTGTGACCGGTCAGTCTTTCTGCCGCAGGTTAAAACTAACTTAGTGTGGTGAAGTTGCAGAGCTGTGTAGGCGTATGAGGTGGATGGGCTTCCTATCAAAGTTGTTTTCCTTTCATTTTTCTAATAATAGCGGTTTGCAGTGTCTTGCAGTGCACCCTGGCAGTGCCCTGCCTATTCCTGCAGAAGAAGGGAAGGCTCCTCCGCCACCTCCTCGTTACACTAATTGGTATTGTTGGCCCTGTAGAAGTGCTCGGTGTTTAGACTATCGGGCAAGAGGCGACCGGATAAATGCCCCGCGCGAGTCCGGCTAGCCCTGTGTAGGAGCGTGTAACGAGATGAGCTGTTGTAAAGGGTTGATAAAGCAAAATCTATTTGGAAGGAGTTAACGTCTGCTCCCGCCAAGGAAAACTCTGACTTTATGCGTGGCCTTGTGGTTAGTCATCATTGATAAAGTTCAAGTCTGGATTCAAACAAAAGTATTAGCTAACGCTTTCCTGACGTCGGTTCATATGACAACATTTCACCCGTGGCGTAGCTGTAGCCATCGTTGACTGGCCTTGCCTTGTAATCTCATTACAAAGCCTTAATGAACTTACTCCAAACAGAAGATTCTTGAAGTCAGTCACCACAGACCAAGCACTGCCAAAAGTTACCTGCACTTAGTAGTTTTTTGTCTGGAAAAGCTCAGGAATCTGCTAAACAGGGAATGCGTTTGTTCACTTGATTCAGGCATAGATTTTGGAAGTTAATTACCCTCGTGTACCAAAACCGTGATAAAGGGACGCTCAAACTGAACTTAGAAAAACACTCAAGCTGGAGATGTGGAGACACGGTGGTCTTTCCCGTGTTACTCAGTTGACCTGCCGCAGGGCTGCGGTCTTTGCCAAAATCTGGACACTTTAAATGGTTAAGATGGGCTCTTGCTCAGGGCATCGCAAACAGTAAATTCAGTGCTCACCGCTTTGTAAATACGGCGTTTCTGCCGTACTTGCCTGGTTCTGTTGGAAACCTAAGTTCAAACGAGATTTGAAGCAGGTTCTGGGTTTTCAGTGAGGGGCAGGTAGAAGTACGTTCAAGGTCTTAATCCCTGCGTTGTGTGGCACGTGTTGTACAGCCAGGAGACTTGTGAACAGTCTTGATACTCAGATATTCTCCTAGAACTCTGATTGTGGGAACACTGGGTTGAAAGGAATCGAGTTTTGTTCTTGAAACTTTGTGGTTGTCTAGGCCGCTTGCTTGGTCTTTCTAGGCTTTTCTTTGGGTTACATGAGGAACAGTAAGAAATGGGAAAAATCACCAAGGAGTTGATGGTACAGGGAAGGAGGAGGAGGAAAATGAGGCTTGGTGCTTTCCTATGTTCTGGCCTGAGTGCATGCGAAAGATCAGGTGCAGAAAAGAGGATGGGTAGGACTCCCTTAGTAGCCTTTAGCTGGGAAGATAAAGAGCTTTAAATGAGAAACAGCAGATAGGGAAAAGGCAATGGATTAAACTAGGAGGAGAGCAGAATACCCAGAAGCGCCATCGAATGCGTGCTATGCTTGCTTTCTCTAGATGTGCTACTAGACTTTTAAGACTGCCATTATTTTGGAGAGTTTGAGAGACTGTTGCGGATGAAATATAGAGGGTAGATGGTGTCCCACACAAAAGCTAAATTGCATTAGTGCATGTAATGTAATTAGCAATATTCCTGAGCCAGCCAGCAGTAGTATGCAGAACTTAATGCATCGTCTTGCTGCTGGAAAGCAAATACTGGTCTGTTCAGCTGCTGTTTAAACGGGGTCCTGTGAACTGCATTAAGATGCACAGTATTTGTTGCTAATTTGTAGTGACATTAGCACTTCATAAATTACTACATTAAAAAAAATAATAAAAAATGCTTCTGACATGAAAGCGTTGTAGAGAGGGAGGAGTTACCATAGCGAAATACAGGCACCAGAAATGCAAGCAGAGGCAATGATAAAACCTCTTAGTCCCTTTTCTCTTAGGCCTAGGCGTAAATTCACATGTACTGGAGGCAGTTTTAATTCCACTCGGACTGCTGAAGAGTGACAGTACAGTTCGAGTACTCCTCTGAGTGCATCCCCCACGTTTCTTATGACAAGTGCAAAAAGATGAACTTACTCCAGTGATATGAATAGCTTACATGCTTTAAAAAGTATTTTGCAAAGCAGTGTTTTGAGACCTATGTACTGGAGACTGTGTATCCAGTCCACCACACAAATTCAACACAAGTTTGTCCTCACTGTGAAAAGCTAAGCACTCCTGCAGAAGAAGGATCTGCTAGGAGTAAATGGTGGATTATGTTTTTGTTGTTGTTCTCTATAAAGCAGCGGAGTTGTGTAGGGAATCCCCCTCTAAGCAAGGGATGAAAGGTAGGATAAAAAAAAGGCAGGTGGAAGTGCCATGTGGAGTGAAGATGGAGTTATAAAGGAAGAGAACTGGCTAAAGAAAACTGCTGATTACAGGCATGGAAAGTTCAACCAAAGCTGGAGCAGCTCCTCGGTGCTCTCCTGCAGCTGCTCCTGAAGGATGGAGTGTCCAAGAGGTCTCCCTATGGCTGTGGGGGTAGAGGGGTGCTGCCTCCAGGTTGCTCTGGCCCTAGAGTGGGTCTGCAATAAATTCCGCTGTAAATGTGAAATGCAGAGGGAACTATTTTACTGACAACCACAAGATGTCACTACTGGTAGGCATACTTGTGTGTTTAAAGGGCTTTTAAGAGCTGCTTTTACTGAGACCCTTGTACAGAGTTCTTATTTTGAAAAGCAGGGTAGGAATGAACGACTAGAACCATAACAAAGCTGTTGATCTATAATTAAATGGGGTCATGTGTCAGTGCTATTTCAGAGTATTTTGTTCTGTGAACTCTCTAAAATCTGGATGGTCACTGGCTAGGGAAAAAACAAAGATTTATAAATAGTGGTTCTGAAGAAGTTTGTGTGAAAAGCAGGAAGGATGCTTGCGATCTAAAACATTAAATGCATGTTAATTACAACATAGTACAAATACAGGAGATGAAAGAAGTAATATTTGCATATCAGTAACATGTACAGTTTGCAGTTAAAAAGTTATGTATAAACACTTCATGCTCAGCTAAATAATACATCTAAATGAGGATTACTGTTAGTATGAGAAAAATGTAGTCGTTCTCGTCTAGGCACCAGTCCTGATGTTTCCCTAAGGAGCGGGGAAATCTCTTGAATGTGGTGCTGACCTTTGAAAGTGAAACAACGTTCTAATGCTTTTCTCCTTCCTACAGTGACTTTCAGGCAGCGCCTGCTGTGACTTTTAAGGAGTAAAAGTTCATCTGCGCTCTCATACTTCTCCCGAAAACTGTAAAATACGCCTGTCCTTCGTTGCCTCTCAGAGGAAGGTCATATTCCTTAATAGGCGCCTTGTCTCACCGTAAAAGGCATTCTGTCCAATCCCTTTCCTTGTGAGACTAAGCCATTCTGTGTCTCGAGCTGATTTTTATTATTTAAAATATAATGAAGTGCCTTAATGCAAGTATGAAGTACCGCACTGGCACTATGACCTGGTACCTCTTCTACTGAGTCATCCCTCCCATTCAAAAGGCTAACTTTTGGTCACTCTGTGGGCCACTTCTTCAAGGTTTTAGGAAGTATTATATGCTTGGTGTAACTTTTTGTTCCTCCCTATTGCCACTTTTAAAATACCCATTCATCCAGTTGTATTTCTGGGGAATGGGAGGGAGAATACCTCATGAATTCTGAGTGTTTTGGCACTTCTTTTGTCTGTCTTGTGGATTCCTAATGTGCAAGTTACACACTGATACTGCTCACCTCTCTCTTCTGGTTGCCTTTATGAACTAGTCATCTTAACTTCCTGAATTTTTTTTTTTTGTAATTAAAAAGCAGAGACACCTCTCCTGTTTATCTTTTTTTGAAAACCATCGTGAGATCATTCAAATCCTCATGACAATAGCCAGCTTCATGACGCTATGAACATCTGCCAGAGTCGAATACCGTGTTTCGTAAGCTGTCTGGGAAAGCATCTGTTGCTGCCAAGACCAGAGCTCTGGGCTCCATCGTTGCTGCCAGAAGCTGCGGTGTGATGACTTCTTCCCAGTAGCATAGAAATATCTAATGCCTTTGGAGGGCTCTGGGTGTGCAAATGGAGAATACACACCTGTTTCCCACTTGAAGCGTCAGAGCAATCCTGTAGCAGCTACTATTTGAATTCTTCATTTTGCTAGGCCTGAATCTGGCTTATTCCTCCAGACTACTTACTAATTATTATGCTGCAGATGATTTCTCTCTGGTTTTGCCTTTCAAGGGTTGCGTATGACTTGCTGAACAAGGAGAATGGGGGACTGTTGCTGAGTGGGATGAGTGATGTAGTGACAGCAGACACAGGTGTGGTTGAGGTACCCAGTGCTTTTGTTGCCTCAGTCTTCACTGACAGGGTTTCCCACGCCCATGGGATTAGTGAAAAGGTAGGATGAGGAGAAGAGCCAGCCGCAGTGCGTGGGGGTAAGAGCCAGCAGCAGTGGATGAAGATCGAGGCAGAGGTTACTTCAGAGAACTCAGCCCAAACAAATTCATGGGACCTGGCAGGCTCCATCCAAGGTGGTGAGAGGACCAGCTGATGTCCTTGCAAGGCTGCCTGGTTGCCTTGCTGACCATCTTTAGTGGAGATTGGGAATTACTGGTGACTGGAGGAAGGCAAGTGTAGTGCCCATCTTCAACCAAGGCCTGGAGAGCGATGTAGGAACTGCAGGGAGTCGGCTTTGCTTGCATCCCTGGAACGTCGCAGTGAGTCCTCAGGAACGTGTTTCTTGACATGTACAAGAGAAGTGGTTGGAAATGGTCCTCAGGAATGTACCAGTTTACAGGGTCAGTCACACCTGACCAGCGTGATTGCTTTCTATGATAAAATGATGGAGTTTGTGGATGAGGGGGAAGCAGTGGGTGTTTTTTACCTCAAGTCAGCAAGGCTTTCACCACTTTCTCCCACCACATTTTTGTACCAAGATTAGGACCTCAGGGTCTGAGTAGATGGACAACTAGATGGGTGAAAGACTGACTGGTGGGTTGGACACGGAGGGTAATGGGCTGGCCTCCAAGTAGGGTATAGTGACAAGGGGAGTGCTCCGGGGGGTTAGCCTGGCACCTCTCGTGTTAAACATCTTGCCAGTAACCTGAAGAAGACAACTGAGTGCACTCTCATCATGTTTGCAGGTGACACCAAGTTGGGGGAGACAAGTCAATACACTCGGGCAGGGCTGCCATCCACAGGGACCCTGACAGCCTGGCGGAATGTGTCAACAGGAGCCTTATGGAATTTAACAAGGGCAAATGCAAAGCCCTGCGCCGGGGAAGGAAGGTTCCCCTGCAGCGATACAGAATGGGGATCATCTGGCCAAACAGGACCTGGGCTCTTGATGGACGGCGAGCTGGACATGAGCCAGCAGTGCCCTGGCAGCAGAGGCAGCCAGCAGCACCCTGGGCTGTGGGGACAGAAGTATGGACATTGGATCAAGGGAAGTGATTAACATCCTTCCTTTTGTCTGCACTTGTGAGACCCCACATAGATAAACCATATCCAATTTTGAGCTGTCTGGTGTAAGAATGGTGTTAATGAAGTGGAGCAAGCCCAAAGGAGGGTAATCAAGGAGGTTTGGGGCTGGAACACTTGTCCTGTGAGGAGAGGTTGAGGGAGGTGGGTTTGTTCAGCCTGGAAAAGGGAAAGCTTGGCGGGGGAAGAGGGAAATGGCAGCCTTCCTGTACCTGCAAGGAAGTTGGTGAGAGGACATAGCCAGGACCTTCATCAGAGGTGAGTGTCTCTCATGTGGTGAGACACAAAGGACAAAAGTTGAAATGAGATTCAGACTAATTATAAAGAACTTTTTCACTATGAAGAGAGGCTGCCCAGAGAGGCTGTGCTGTCTCCGTCCTTGGAGGTTTTCAACACCTTACTGGATAAAGCTCTGAGCAACCTCAACTGACCTCATAGCTGACCCGTTTGAGCAGAAGGTTGAATAACAGACCTCCAAACATGCCTTCCAACTTATTGTCATATGATTTTTACAGAAGAGCAGCATTTGAAAAAGGCAGTTTGAAAAAGAGTTCAGTTTGAAAGGGGAAAAAACGTTCTCCCACCTAATCTGATGATAGTAAGAGTGATAGTGTCTAACATGCGCTCAAATCTGTTATGTCTGTGAGGGAAATTGCTGGTGATTCTCATTTTGAGACTTCTGGGAAAACAGGCAAGAATATCATTACAACTGATGTCCTGGAGAGGTGTCTTTGGGTTGAAGGATGCTGGCTGTAGTGACTAATGTAGCTGCCCTGAACCCAAAGTGGAATAACCTGAGGTGTGTATTGGGGTCTAACCTATCAAAACATTTCCACCTGGACTGGGACAAGCACCCACCGTGTGTGACCTTTTGGTTCTGTACATGTGATTGCACACCCAACCCATTGCAACCGTAACTGAGCCTGACCTGAGCCTGAGCTGGGAGGTGCAGGCTTCCCTCAGCAGACTGCAGGCGTTGGCTGGATGTACTGCAGCGTCCTCAGGCCCTGATGGGACATTAGAGACACAAGTCTCCAAAATACATTGCTGAGAGAACCTTTAAAACCAGAGTTTTTGGTTAAAGCAGCTTACAGCTCCAGCAGAGTGCCTGTGCCAGACCCTGGTATTGGGTTTGCACTCATGCACATCAAGAAGGAGGTGGTTGAGCCAGTCTACATTGGCTTCCCAGGCTTGAATCACTGGTTGAAGTTCATCAGAGATCCAGAAAGGGGAAAGTAGAAACTAGGAGAGGTGGCTTGTACAACTGGTATCTTCTAGAGGGATAATTGTGTACCTTTGTTATATTTTTGAGTCTGTTAAATGCTACTTCTCACTATAGAGAAATTGGTTGTTTATTGGCAAGAAGCATCTTGTCAAGCGGGATGACAAGGAGACGGACGGTGGTGGTTTGCAATTCAGGATCAGACATTGTAGACGAATGATGAAGCAGGCATTGTGTACCTCGTGTGTGGACGGACAAGGTACTTTGGTCTTTAATGAATGGGAAATCAGTACGTTATGAGGCTTTCCGTTTAGTTGCCAACTGATCATCTGCCAAAAGTTTCTGCTACTCAATACCCAGCTACATGTCCTCTGAAATCAATGCCCTGCCCAAGAGCAGATCTCTGCTGTAGTTTTATGGCCCGGTGAAGGATTTTGCGATTCAAAGCTTTTCTCATCCAGAGCAAGGTCAAGTGGCTTTTTTTCCATATCTGCATATCCACAATCTGGAAATTGTATTATTTGCGTCAGAATGACACTGAAAAGCCAGAAAGTGTAATTAGGGTGTATGTGTTTTCCAGTGTGGAATCTGTTGTTGTTTTGTATAAAGCCCTTTGAGACGTGGTGGGGCTGACAGCTGTGTGGGGCTTTGGTGCTTTTTTCCAGATCTCCCGAAGATGGCATTTGTTTGAGGTGTGGTGGCCACCTCATTTTTTTGGCTTGTGTCACTGCACTGAGGTGACAACGCTCCCACTTCCCCAGCAGAGGGGGCAGCCTGAAGTATGCTGGCGTGTGTGTCTCTTGGATTTCACTGTAAAATCTCACATTGATGTTTTGATATTTTTATGTACTTCAGGTTCTGTCTGGTTACCTTCCTAAAGCAATCCTTGTTTCCCATGACATTCAAACAACATTAACTTACTTTTTTAAGCTTTAAAAAAACCAATTTTTAAAAGGGTAAGTTGGCTAATTTGCTGCTTTTTTTTTTTTTTTTTTCCCCCCCAGATTCAGACTTAAAAAAACTTGAGGGTGAGCCCTGCTTTAATGCTCCTGGTGCCAAGTTTCTTCTCTAGCAACATTATGGTTGCTTAAAATTTCCTGTATTAGAAGCCAGTCAGTGACAGTCCTCATTACTGCACTGCTTTAAAGACAGGGCTGCCTGGCTATCTAATTTGTCCGCTGTCTGTAGCGGTTACAGAAATCTGCAGGGGCATCGGTAGCTGCGTCTGAGGGCAAAACCAAAGGAAGCGTTAACAGTTTGCTTCGGAATGCTGAAGCTGGCAGGAGCTGTGGAGGAACAGCGATGGGAACGACGCATCCAGTGCAGGGCAGGGATTTAAAACACCTTTTGGCTCTAAGACCCAGAGGCAAGCGCTGGCTGCGAGCTTGCTGGGGGAGCGCATGGCACCCATGGGGGCTCCGGGGATTGAGGGACAGAGCAGGGGACAGCAGGGACACTGCACTTGGCAGGGCTCAGCTGGGAGCAGCACCTCTCTTCGCCCGTGCCGTGTTATAAATACTTTCAGCTGCCATGTGCACTTGTATCAAGGCTGCGGGCTTCCACCTAGCTGCGATGAAGTCGTTAATCTTTTCTGATGCTTAGACTTTTACTTCTATGCCTTGCAGAAGACGTGGATTGCTGTAGGCATAGTAACTGTTTTATCTAGGCTTCTTGAAATATATATATATTTTTTAAAAAGCTACCATGGTTTTGTTGAACCTGCATTTCTGTTGGTAAAGCTAGGAGCTTCTTTCACGGACATGAGGATGCCAGTCCGGAGGGATGAATGCAATCTAAAAATCTCCCAGCAGATGGGGACTGGAAGTGAGCTAATTTTTATTCTTTTTTTTCTTTCTCTTTTTTCCCCCTCTTTTTTAAAATGAAGAACAAAAGTAACTTCAACCCTTCTTTCAGTCCTTTAAAACTCAGGAATGATTTCTTCACAACCCATCTCTGGAGTGGAAGCATCTGATGTGGTTGCTGGACCTGAGTGGTGTTTTGGGGTCTTGTACTACACACCTGTCTTCTTTCCATGTTGCTGCCTGCTGCAATTATGCATCTTTTCTCTCTGTCTCTCCTGGGACCTCTCTTATGCCATTTTTTTGTTCTCTTTGCCCTGCTTTTTTCTAGTTTTTATATCTGTGTTAGCTGGTCTATGTGAATGATAAGATCTACACAAGCAGAGCTCTGCTTTCTCAAATTGCGTGCCCAGGTATAACCTAGCCCCATGAGGGCCTCTTAACTAATAGCAATAAAACTTTTTGAAATGCAAAGCCTAGGCTGGATAGATGCACTCTGTCAAATTTTCTGTGCTTTTTCCCAAGGAGCGGAGCTGTGAGCTGGCTGCTGGGGGGCATTGGGGCTGACACAAGCTGCTGCAGCCCACGGTAAACACTGGGGAGCCACTAGTGCCCCAAAGGAGGGGGACATGGTTGAATGTAGCATCAGCGTCCAGAGCACCTTTGTACCTTCTTTAACCTGAGGGAAGTTCTGAATGGTCAAAACAATTTTCATGTTTCATTTCTTCACTCGTATTCAAGGAGCACTGCTTCATTGAAGGCTGCTATAACCATCTATCAGCACAATCTCGAGCTTGAAGCACAAAATTTTCCGTACGTGTGGGGAAATTGGCAAATATTACAGAGATGAGTGGGGGATGAAAAGAGCTAACAAGCTACTAAGACATTGCCTTAGCAGTTAGGACTGTACAAATGGATGAGACCAGCATGCAGTCCTTTCAGTAATATGCCCTGTGAGGAAGGCAAAATCTGCTAGAAAATACAGACCAGCCCCCGTGATAATGTGGACTTCCTCTGGCTTAGTAGTTATAATATTTTCTGTAGAGTAAATATAGCGTACGGGTAGAATATATAGTAAATACAATGTTTTCTAGTTCGAAAGGAAGCAAGAAATCAAGCTCTCATGAGCGCACCGCTGGTTCCTTGTATTACTGGTGAGAGGGACTTTGGTACAAGCACGGATTGCACGGCTGCCAGGGAGGACACCAGGTTTCTAAACACTTCCAGGCAAGAGATTGTCAGAGGGATGGTGTCATCCTGTGCACGTGTAGGACTCGGGGGCATCGCAATGCACAGGGGGCTGGAGCAGGACTTGGGAGACCACAGACGGTGTTGGTGCCTGCCGTGGTTTCTTGGTTGCTGTCGGGAAAGCTGTGCTGCTTCGGTTTCCTTTCTGTAAGATGCAAATAGTGATGCTGGATTCTTCGCAAAGTGCTTGGAGACTGACGGATGAAGTTGTTTATTATATCGGGAGCAGAGTAAAAATTATAACGACTCTTGGAGGGAATTTTCAAAAGCTGCGTTATCCTTTGAGAGGAAGATGACATACAGAAATATGCCAGAGGCTCTTAGGGCTGTAAATACCCTCTTTTCAGACAAAATTATTACGACCAACTTTCACGAGCTTTACTTTGGCAGGGTAATATAAGGGCATGTGGAAAAACAAACAGCAGCATTCGTCATTCCCTAGTTCCCCAGTATGAAACATTCTATTTTTCAAGGCACTGGCTTATTAGTCCCTGGCACAGATGTTAGGTGGCCTGGAGGCTCCACTTCTTCTCCCATTGGTATGTGTTTCTCCTCATTATGGCTAGCCACTCTCCAGCAGCACAGATGCTTTTATGCTGTTTTATTCTGCTGTGGTAGGACACGATGTACCTTGCAGCTTCTGTTTGCCCTTTTTATTTTTCTAAAAAAAAAAGAAAAAAAGATGTAGTGTTTTTTGACAGGCATCTCGTGCTTCTTTTAAGGCAGCAAAGCCCCTCTGCGGCACTGTTCCTGCACCCGTGGGTGCACATAGTGTCGCCCATTGCTCCTGGACAAGTACTTTTAGTTGCAGGAACAGCAAGTGGTGCTGACAAATGATTGTGGCTCTTAATTCCGAAGTCTGTCAGGAGAGGGTACGCCTAGCTTTGAGGCTCTGATGACTTGCTTTATGGACCTCACTCAGGAGTGCGCTTAAACCCCAGGGATCGCTGTGTTTGGGCTTGGCTGTAAACCCAAGTTTCTTTCTTAGTGCAGCCCAGATATTTATTCTGCAAGGGGATGCAAGGGTGTCTGTCTAGGTGTCAAAGGATTTATATGTTTTTTTTCTTGAGGTTTACCTGTTGCTGCCCTAAAACCTGTCCGGTTATTGAAGAATTACCTGTTTTGTTCAAGTCAGCCTGAGTTCCTGTTGTTGTTTGGGCCGGATTGGCCAGCGAGGCGGATGATAGATGCTCTCCCCCACCTCCCTTCAAAGAGAGGCAGTAGAGAGAGAGAGACATGAGTTTAGAAGGAGCTAAACTACTTTAAGGAAATATTAATAATAAAATAAAAAGAAAATAATGAAATATAGATACAAAACCTTATGAAGCTCCCACGATGATGATCACATCACCAGCAGGCACTGGGGAAGTCCTAGACTGGACTCGGTGACGGATGGGAACTGGGATTGGGATAAAAGGTGGATAAACAGACAGAGTCCTCCTGGGACACCAGCCATTGAAGAAAGAGGGGCTGACCCTTTGGTCCCTCAGCTTTTGTACTGGGCATGATGCAGATGGGATGGAACACCCTGTTGGTCAGTTTTGGGTCACCTGTCCTGTCCGCTCCTCCCTGCAGGCGGGACCCCTCTATGCTTTTCTGCTTCCCACCCTCCCAAGGGGGCAAATACCAAAGTTGGCTGCCCTTGGGTGTTACAGCAATAAGCATAAGCAAAAGCCTCTCTGCATCCCATGCCTTGGCATCAACCGTAGACATGGGTCTTACCACTCTGAGAGTGAGCAGTTTTCTGCACCACATGCTGTTAATTTCAGCAGTTAGAAGAGGCCTCATTAGAAAGTAGAATTACTGAACAAAATGGGTCCTGTTTTACCTCAAACCAGGATGCCTCTGGAGCTGACGCACACGCTGGGTTGCAATAGTCTCCTGCTCGTAACTCGTAAACATCCGCCGGGCACTCTCCATGCCGGAGGCAGTGGGTGTCTCAGAACACTGACTTTCTGAAGCAGTCCCCGTTCCCAGCGGTGCTGAGGACACCAGGTATCTGTGTGTGGCTCAGAGCCCTCTGCCCTTCCTCTCTCCTCTCCCCATCCCCTGGAGACTGGCAGGCCCTCGGGAGAAGGAAGAGAGGAGGAATTTTTTTTGTCAAAACCGCAGGGATGGGGCAGTTACTGCTCCGGCAGCCCGGGTCCCCATCCCAGGGCACTGCCTGCGGACCAAGGAGCATCGTCCCCTCCAGGCAGCTGCCCTGAGGGCTTGCAGAAATCCCCCGCTTGCGTCAGCACTAATTAGCAGCGCTGAAGGACTTGTAATCTCATTGAGGAACTTCTCGTGGCCATGGCTAGAAACCAACCTGAGCAGTGCTGACGGAGGCAGCTTTGAGCCCTGTCTGATAGGAAAGGAAATCCTGACAATTCTCTCACTGGGCATGCCCGCGCTGGTGCTGAGTTTCCGGAGCAGGAAAACCAATGCCGTAGTCGGCTCTGGCTGGTGCCTTTCAGCCTGGACAGACGAAGAGACCTGTGTCTCTCTAGAGCTCACGTGCGGACTCAGGCTGGGCTGCAAGGAAGTGGTGGCTCCTGCGGCCACAGGCACCAGATGATGGGACAGGTGGTTGGTTGTGAACATGACGTTTTGCTGGAAAAACTTCTCTCTGGGGATGCCCAAAATGTACACTGAAGCTTCATAGTATTTCCACAAGACCTAATTTGGAGTTGTTCTATGTTGTGGGTTTGGTTTTTTTTTTTTTTGACTTCCCATTGTTAAACCTGTTAGTCGCCATCCAGTGACTCAGCAGCTACTTTGTCACTTGTTTGCAGCATGGTATGTGCCAGCACAAAAATGCAGGAACAGTCTGTTTGCTTCAACGCTGCTGCCAGTTTAATTTCTGTGGCATTTCAACAGCTCAAGCCAATGTTCTAGATCATGTTTATTTGGGTGGTAAGGTCGTTTGCCATATACTAAACACCTGGGAAAAAAAAAGGGGGTTTTGTGCTTGCTTGGTGCCGGGTTCCAACCTTTCCCCCAGCTGGCACAGGGATGGATGCTCTGTGGTGCTGCTCTCCAAAGCTTGTAATGAAGAACTGAAATTTTGTTACTGCTCCAGCATTAACATGCTGTTACCCAGAAGCCTAGCCGCCTTGCTCCCCCCGGATTAAACACTCCTGCTTTGAGATGCCCCTGTAGCTGCAGCGTGCAGGGGAAATCTCTTGAAACAGGGAGCAGATGTGACTCATCTTGGATGTGTGTGTATGTGCCCATGCACAAACACATGGTGACACACGCCTTGCGGCACTGGGAGCAGAGCAAATGGCAAGAAAAACATTTGTCTTTCTGACTGAATTCTAGCATGGGTCTGATTTGTGTCCTTTCACCTTGCATGAGCTTACAAGTGCCCCAGCTTCCCCATCAAAGCTTTTTTTTGAAACTTTCAAGTTTGATTTAATATTGCCAGCCATGCGAGTTGTGGGGTCAGGTGGCAGAAGTGGAGCTGGGAGACTTGCAGAAGAAAGCTACAGCCCAGCAGGAGCTGTAGATACTCGCAATTAATCACAGGTAAAGGCTTCACTGTCAAAGTGATTAACGTTTGTTTTGAATTAGTGACACAGGAGATGAGAAACTCCTGAGAGGAAGAGTTGGGAGGTTTTTGCATTCAAGGAGCTTGCAGTCCATATTCAGGAAGCAAGGAGGCACTTGTGTCCTAGGAGGCTGAGTCTGACACCCAGAATATTTTTCTGAGGAGCCTAAAACCATTGTTCACCTGCAGCAGAGCAGTGGAGATTGACTTGTTTTTACTCTGGAGCACCTCTTGTCCAAGGATGAGTGTGGAGGGGTCTCCCGAAGCTGGCACAGGCAAGTTCTCAAAGCACTGGTCTGCCAAAATGATACTCTGTCTGTATATGGAGCTTAGGTGTGGGTTTTGGTTTTTGGTGTTACCCCTGTGGAGAGGCTGTATTTGCCGTGAGGTTCGGCAGAGTCAACCCAAAATCTTCACAGCCCACCTGCCTCAGTGTGCTGGGACAGTTTTCATTTCTGACAACAGTCTAAGGAAACGAGGCTGCTGGGACAAGACAACTCTGGGTGTACAGTTGCATTTCCCCCTGTCTCAGCATGAGCCACCACAGTTGATGTTCTCCTACTCAGTGCTCTGGTCCAGGATGAGTGAGAAGAGCCCCAGGTACCAACGAGCTATGTTTCAGGTGAGGCATGTGGAGAGGAGAGTCTGTGCTCCAGCAGCTAACTTGTGCTCCTTGCTCTTATTGATGCACCTCAAAGTGTTTGTTTCTGATGGAGGCTTCCCTGGGATGCAGGGGCTTGTCGGGGTGATTTTTGGCTGCTCCAGTGTGGAAAACATTGGCCTGAGTAATCCAACAGACAAGTAAATGGTCAGGTTTCAGTTTGCCCTTTTACAATTTTCTTAGCGTGAGCACAGCAGTGAGCAGATGCAAGTAGGTGGAGGAGATGTGCTGTGACTAAGTCTGCTTTCCAGACTGTTCGTTTCATCCGGGTCACTCGATGGGACTTATAAATGGGATAAATGGGAACACACTGCTTATATGCAACATCAACAACAGCATCCGTAACAGGAGCCAGGATGATAAACTCATGGGATATAGGCAGTTACAAGGAACGAGGCTCAGACAACTTAATTGCCAGTTCAAAGAAACCTGGATGATGTTTTCCCTGTTTGAAAGAAGTGTGGCCAAGTATCACCCATATTCAGAGAAGGTTTGATTTGGATTAAAACTGGTACATGAGAGAAGCTCTTAGGCTAGTTCTGCCTATCCATGGCATGAAGGGACTGAGGGTTTGCCCCGTTCACCCTCACAAACTAAAGACTGCAAATGAAAAGGTCGATGGCAGGTAGGCAAGAGAATCTTACCTGGGAGATCTTACCCTTAGGAGCTGGGATTGAGTCATACAGTTTAAGAGCAGGGCTGGACACCTGGCTGGCCTTGCAGTGAGGGAAGGGGACAGGAGATGCCAACGCAGGCCAAAGAGCTGAGGTTGTCTGGGAATGGTTTGAAAGCGGTCCCTCCATCCCCTGTGCATGGACATAGATATGGTGGGTCACCCAGGGGCTGACACTGCTTCTGGTCAGGTTCCTCTCAGCAGCCCCCCGTGCCCAGGGTGTGACGGGCCATTGGGAAACTGCAACTCCTTAAATCAGGAGTGAAGCGTAGGGCAGAGCGCAGTGTCCTGGGGCCACGAGTGGGACACAGCATCCTGAGCACGGCTGTGCACGGCGAGGTCTGGGCAGCTCTGAACCTGCTTCTGGAGAGAAAAACCTCTGCCTGCCTACACCTCACCCTGTAGACATCATCCCCATCCTGGAAGCGTCCACTGAGCGTTGTCAGTAAGGCTTGCTTTTGAGATCTGGTGCCCTAAGCAAACTCTTCGGTGGGAGCTATGAAGGGTGTCCCATCCAGAAGGACAGGATCTGTGTGTCTCTGCGTGCCTGTCACTGCCCAGCTGTGCATCTCAGCAAGCGTGGCCCTGCAAAGCCGACAGCAAGCAAATATTTTAAAGGAGATGCAAGAAACCACTGCACAGTTTGAAGGCAGACCTGTAATAAAGCAGCTTGATAACGCAGAACGCTGAGCAAGTTCAGCAGAACTTTTTTTTTTTTTCTCCTGAAAGGAAAGCCACAAGTGAATTTGAAGGAAGGAAGATTATTTTTTTTTTTTTTTGGATGTAAAGAGGGTCAGTTTGAATTACTGTCGCACAGTCACCGTGTATTGAGGTTACCGGAACCGGTCAGACAATATTCAGTGAGCAAGCAAGGTCTAATTCCCACCAGTGGGCAGGCAGACCCTGTGCTGTCCGCAGCTGGCAGGGGTGAGAGATGTCTCCATGAGAGACCCATACGTCCTTGGCACAGGCCCCAACACTGGTCATTGCTGGTCCCCACTGGGGAAACATGGGGGAAGCCATGAGGCATGGCTTGAATCTTGGTCCTATGGTCGCTGGACGGGCGTCACGCCGATGCCCCCGCTCTGGGGCGAACTGGGGCTGTGCGCCGTGCAAAACCAGCGACTGCAAGGTGGGGTATGGAAAGCATTTTTGCTGTACTCTGAGGGGCCCCTGGAGAAGTCTCTACACCAACCTGTCAGACATGGGGGCTGCAGCAGGGCGGTGCGGTGGGACCGTGTCCCCAGCGGGGGAGATGACCCTGTGGAGCTGCCTGACCGTCGCTGGCTCCCAGTGCTGCCCCTGCACTCGGGGGGCTGTGATCAGCGTCGGCCTGGAAGGGCAGGTTGGCGAGACCCAGGGACCCGCTGCGGGGTGGGAGATGGCTGATGTCAGAGGGATGGACCTGTATCTGTGGCAACCAGCATAAATAAATAAATAAATAATCCGTGCGTGTGCTGGAGCAGGAGGCATGCGAGCGGCTGCTCCCCAGCGCGGCTTCGCTGAATATCTCTTAAGCAGCTTAAGCACCCTTGCTCCAGTTTATTACCTGAGCGCCTTTGTGTCTGCCGGGTGGCTGGGAGCATCCTGCTGCCGGTCCCCTCAGCAGGGACCCTGGGAGCGTCCCCCTCCCTCTCTCCATCCCTCCCTCCCCGGCGCTGGCAGTGGTTTGCTCCGTACGTCCAGAGCTCCATGCGAAGCCGCCGCTCGGTGGTGAATTTTGGCCCCGCCGTGCGAGGCTGGAGGCGTCCACCTGCATCCCCGTGGTGGGCCCGTCTTCAGGCAGGTGTTTGATTTCCGAGCCCAGGAGCCGGTGCCTGCGGGAGGCGAGCGATGCTGGAAGTGCCGTAGCCAAGCTGGAGATGGATGGTGTCGGCAGCAACATGACCATGTCTTACAGTAGATGGAGTTACAACAGGTATCGTCTATCGTGCTTTGGTTTGGCGGTTTGGTTTTTTTTTTCTTTCTTTTTTCCTTCCTGGTATTGCAAAACTGGCAAGCTGTTTATATAAACTGAGACGGAGAGCCCTCTTCAGGAAAGCATAAACCTCGACTGGTGGTGCTTTTATGGGCTGAAAGACACTTGAGGCACACTGGTTCCTCAGTGACTCAAACAGCGGCGTCTGCTGCTGTTTAGCAGGCTGGAAGCCAGGGTGGTAGGTTGACCCTGCTGTGGGAGGACTGGGGGTTGCCCCCAGCCCCGACCAGCACAACGCAAAGGTTTCCTGGGCTCTCTCAAGCAGGGCGACCGAGGTGCAGTGATTGCCTCAGCAGTTGCTTCGACTTCTGAAAGGTGATCTCTAGTAACTACTGTTCAAAGCCAGCACCTAGGCGTTTTCTACAAATATAAACTAAAGCTTGGGAAAAGAAGGGGCCAGGGAGCTAGGATGTGGCTAAAGAGTGATATTTTCAAGCAAAAGCTGTGAGGAGCGCTGTGTACAACCCCGGGTACCACAGAGTTAGGGGGCTGAATTAGGTGTCTCGCTGAAACAGCTGGAATGTTCACACCATGTTTCATATGGAGGTGCAACTATGTATGCATGTTTTTCCTCTTGCATGGAAAAGAAAATTATTGTAGCATTAGTTTTGTTTTTATGTGATTCACTCTTGTGAGTGACAGCTTCTTTGAGCTTGGATTAAAAAACAAATGGTACAAACTTCATACTTTTTTTTTTTTTTTTACTTTTTGTCTGTGTAAATGTTACACCTGAAATGGAGACAGATGCAAAGCAGTATTAGCATCTCACTGAATCACTACCGCAAGCTACCACAATATTGTGAAGAAATAACCTTTGGAAGTGGTTTTCAGTGCTTAAACGCCTATTTAGTGTCACCCACGCTCCTGGGGTGCGTGGGTTTATATGATTTATACATGCATCTAGAGAGTTTCACTCATTTTTCAGTACATTCATACTGCCTCAGCAGAAAATATATACAGATGCATACAGTAGTGGCAATGGAAACGGTGTCTTCTGTACTAAAATGTGTATATGTTTATGTATATGCAGAGCTGAGTTATACAACAAGCCCTGGTTTTATGCATATATTCACTCACACAGAGGATGCTTTCCACCTGATGCCCTGTCCTCAGAAACAGCAGTGTCAAGAGCCTGTAGTGCTCAGGTCTGTCCCATGCAGTCCAAGTTTGCAGCGGTTTTGATATACCAACCTTACAGTAAACAATCCAGAAATTGCACAAAAACTCCTCTTGGATGCTTTTTCCTAGTGCTATCGCTGTTTGATTTAAGCTTGTGTGTTGCTTGCACTCTATTTCTCCAGTTTTCGGTCTCCCTCGGTGTGTTGGAGAAGTTGCTGATGGCTGCTGGCCTGGGAGGTGTGCTGCACTTGTGTGCCTACCCTGCTTGGCTTGCACACTGCGTCTGGGGGGAGAAATGCAGTAGTTCAGTGCCACGGCTGGTGTTTTGGTGGCCAGTTTCCAGTTTTTGAGATTTTTCCAGATAAATACAAGCTCCGTAAACTGACGCCTGTGTACTATATTTATATATTTTTCTGTGCCGGGAGGCTGAGGAGTGAATTGCTGCTTTTACTCACAGTCTTCCCTTCTGAAAAATGGTGCAGAGTTGTTCTCGCACACGGAGCCTGTCCTCCCACATCCCTCTTGTGCCCAGGGCTGTGACAGGAGAAAAGAGCTAACTCTTTTATCCAAAACCCTGGTGGCTGTCATTTGCTGCTGGAGCGTGTTCACTGCCCCACCTTTGGTCTCATTGAGCAAAGACGGTAAAAAGGTTTGGGGGAACTTTCTGCCAGGAAGGGAAGGAAATGGGAGATGCTTGTTCTGAGCATCTCTGAGCACCTGTGGCACATGCCAAAGCCCGGGGACATGGGCTCGCTCCCCCTGGGCTCTGCTGCGGTGGGGCGCAGGGTGCCTTTCTGACCTGCAGGCTCATGAGAAGCCCCCATGGGCTGAGATTGTCCCATGACTACTTACAGGAGAAGACAAGAACATGAAGTTACTGCAAGATTTCATGAAAGTTGTGCTCCACTGTAGTGGGTTGCAGGAGTCTTGCTAGTTAAGCAATTTGCTCCTTCCTCGAGGAACACTTGCAACCTTGGGCAAGAAACGCTGCTGCTTGTAAAGCAGGGTTAGTGATGCTTACCTCATTTACGAGAGTCATGTGAAACAAAGTGATAATGCTTGGGTTATTCCTCCTCACCAGTGGCCACAAAACATCCCAGCTGCTCTTGGGGTAGCTATTCTGTGGCAGAGTATTTTGGGCCACCACCAACATCGATCAGCACTAAAGAGCATAACTGATTTTTTTTTTTGTTGATTAAAAATGTTATATTTGCAATTCTTAGCTCTGTTGCTCATTACTGCATGACCTTTGGAAGTCACTGTGCTTTTTTGCTTGTCTCTCTGCTCTGTTTCCCTGGAGGCAGAGGGGTTTAGGCACATACCTGTCCGCACGGATGCGTGGGGCAGCACCACGAACAGCCAAGCATGGTGCAAGAGCCGACGACTGCTCCTCTGGATGCACGCCCGGGTTGCTCCTCTGGATGCACGTCCGGGTTTCTCCTCTTGGTGTTGGCCTCCATGAATCAGCATTGCAGTTATAGAGGGACAGGGCCGGTGGAGCAGGTGCTGCCTTCCACAAATACAATTGCGTCTATCATTTTAAAAAATGCTCATCGTCGATTAAATCAGATGAAGGGAATTAAACAGAGGTTTTGGCCTCTGGACTCTGTGAAATGCATGATGGTGGAAACCCATCGAAAAGAGGGGAGTTGCTACGGCCCTTCTAAGTGGCCAAGCATGAGCCTTGTAGGTGAAAGCATTTGGGTGCAGCACGCAGAGGTTTTACTAGTGGGGTTTATCCGGCATTTGTTGTGTATTGCAGCATTTGGCCCCGAGATTGTGGTTTTTCCTTAGACTTGCCGTGCAGGATTTCTCTACAGGAAAACCACGGCTCATCCCTGCAGGTAGTTTGTGCAATGAAGAGCAAGTCCAAACACTGACTGTGAGACTCGAGGTGAGGGAGCCTCATGCAATGTGAAGAGATGCCTCAAAGAGGTTCATCTCAGCTGCTCTCTTAACCAAAGGAAACTCCTGGCCCCTTCAGACTAGACCAGCGTGTATGTGAGAACGAAACAGCTATGATATGAAAAGGCTCTTAATGATCGTGTGTGGCATTTCCACCTCTGACTTCTTGGCCTTCCTAAAAGGCCAGCCTTATCTCAGGCACATCTTTGCTTTACTCCTGTTTCGGTGCTGGGATAATTTCCTTGTCACTCTGAACGTTGCCAGACAAAAGCAGAGGATAGGCAGCAATTTAAATAAAAAGTGGGGGTACTTCAGAGGTCCTACAAACACTCAGGACTTCTGGATTCAGCCGACTAATTCCTAGGACAAGATAATGTTGCTCTTTCACGCTCTGCCTTCAGTGATATGCTGTTTTCTGGACACTTAATACTGATTTCTATTTGGTTTCTTTTCCTCCTGAGCCAAAGTGCTACACGCTCACCATGCCTGAGAGTGCAGAAATGCTTGTCTTCCAGAGCAGAGCCAGATCTGCTCTTTTTCACATTCTCGTGTTCTCACCAGTTTTCATTGCTGGTGCAGGTTTTGGCAGCTGGGCTGTTGCCCACCAGCGCTCTTGCTGCCACTTTTTTGGGGGGTTGTGCAGCACCTCGCTCTGATGCCACGCAAAGACTAGCAGAGCGTTTCCCCATCAAGCTCTTCAGGAAGTGTTCACCCATCCCAGTTCACGAATTTCAAATGTCATCTACAGGGGTGTAAAAGCCACCGTGTAGTTTTCTCTGGGTTCGATGTGCTCCTGTAGGAGTTCACGGTCTCTACTCAGAGAGTCGTACTTTTAAGGGGCTCTGCTCTGTGCTGTGGCAGCAGTTGGAGATATCCAGCACTGATCAGGCAGGACTTGAACGCTGTGTGAGGTTGACTTCCTCTAGGCAACTTGCAGCTGAGCACTTACTGAAAACATCCAGTGTCGGGAGCGAAATGAGCAGCAGAAGATGGGGTATTCAGAAACCTCCTCGTGCTGGAGCTTTCTGGAAATGGAGGTGGCAAGTGGAGGTTTTACAGAGTGCATCCTGTCATACCCTGGTGAAAATGGAAGCTCAGAGAGAAGAGTCATTAATATGATAGGAAGGTGAAAATGAAGACTAGGTTTTGCCTGATATAAGACTGAAGAGGCATTCTCATGAGCTGAGACACCTGTTTCCTTCATAGCACTTCCAGCAGCTGGAGACCAGATGGGCAGAAAATTAAGTCTCAACAATGCCACCCAAATTTGACCACTGAAGTGTGCTCATGAAGGCTTCAGGGAGCTCTGATACCACAGGCGTAGTCGCATCCAAGCTCTGAGAAGGCACAATTTAGGAAAGCGTGCAGAATTCAGTCAGCCCGGGAACACAGGAGACCAGTTTGAAATCAAATATACGGGCAATTACTGCAGACTGGGAATCTGCGGTGTGCTTTTGGAGAAACTGTGCAAGCCGGTGGCAGACTGAAAGATTTTGAAAGGTTCTTCAGGCGTCAGTGGACAGTGTGTAGCTTGTATGAGGAGGGCCATGACAGAACACCTACTACAGAAGGGTTTTCTGCAGGAGCAGTAGAAAGTTTTGAGTTTTGCAGCAGAAGGAATGGGTAACCTGCAGGCAAACTGAATACCTATGCATGAACAAAAATGTTAGTGTTGCTTTTTTAAAAAAAAAGTCAAAAACCAAAACCAAAACACAACGAAATGCCAGGTGTGGCGGCAGTAAAAACCACCGTGCCTTCCTTGCTTCCTCACATTTCTTCATGCGACCAATACATTCACAGTCTTTCTCACCTATTCTCATTTCTTTGTTTCCATACTTATTTTCTATTTTTTTCCCAGAGGTCTTCAGTGCAGCTATACTGGGCTTGCAAACTACCAAATTATGATAATGTAGCTTTTACCTCCTAGGATTTGGAAGTATATTTTGGGGAACTTACTCCCAGGATGTTTCAACTGTTGGAGACACCTGAAAACTTTTTTCTATTGATCTGTCTCTTTGGTCTGTTCTGGATATCAGCATTGTTTGTGGCTGCCTTTTGAAGCTGCTGTTTCTGTTTTGCCTTTTTTATCCTGCGCTGAAAAGCTGTGTCTGTGTATTTGGGTCATGGTGTTGGAGGGTTTCTATCTTAGATCTTTTTTTTGAAGGTTTTTAAACTCCCCTACCTTGATCTTTTCTGGGACATACTGTCATCAATGAGTAAATAGGTGTTGCTCTCCAAACTTCATCCAAAGTGATTTTTTTAGGGAAACTGTAATTTCTCCTTCCTTCTTTTCTTTGCAGTAGCAGCTGTGAAATACCATTGTACACTTGCTTACCTTCCTGGGCTTGCTGCAGTGAGCGTGCTTTACACCAAAGAGCAGTTCCTCTCTCCGTTTACAGCAGAGATGTCTCAAGCCCTGTGTTCTGATCTACTGGAGAAGTCAGGAGATGGAGGGCATGTGGTGCCCTGAACCCCTGTTGACAGTGGTTACTAAGTCTGCTCTGAAGGGGAGGTAGCACGCTGAGGAAGCAGGTTGAGGAGAGAGTCCCTTAGCCACCACTCCCTGTCTCTCCTCTTCCATTTTGTGTCCTTAGGTGCTTCCTGGAGTAGATACCTTTATAGCTGTAGCCACTGGGCAAATCACTTGGGTGGACAAGAAGTAGAAATTGTCCAACGGGACAAAAGGAGGGGGTAGAATCAGCCAGCCCTGAAATGAAGCCAGGATAAAACATTCACGTAATGGATAAACTTTTGAGGATTTGTGTATCAATATTGCACAATTAATTTGCTGGAAATATGTTCTTTATTCTTCTTTCATAGTGAAGTATCCTATTATCAATTACATAGGAGAATCTAGAGTTTGGGAGCAATGTTTTCTTCCTTGAGTCAAGACCGTAGGAATGATCTGCGGGTGCATTCACGTGCATCCTCCCGTGCTCAGGATGAACATTTCGCATTGTTGGTGGCATATCCTTGAGGTGGGTGAATTCTTGGGAGGCTGCGTGGTGGCTTGTGACAGCCTGGGGGAGACGCGTGAGGGAGGAAGCTTCTGCTCCCACTTTGCTGAAGGAGAAATTTTAAAGCTTCTTCAACAGAAGTACCTGAGAAAATATTTTAAACCCACTTGCCTCACGTACAGTATTGCGATTCTAATGAATGTAAGAATTGGGTTTGGAGCAGTAAATATCACCGCTGACAACTTGGCAATGAGAGGGAAGGGTAAGTTTTTAAAGGGAAAATCACTATTACAGCTGAATTTACAGTGAAAAGGGACAATCAGTTATGAGAGTTAACTGAGCTTGGAAGATGCCACTTGTGTGCTTGCAGTCATTTAATTCTCTTTTATATAAGTGTACAAGTTGGGCCATAGCAATTGATGGACCTCACTGGTACGTAAAACTTGATAGCCCATCTGAAGTTTCCAGCATGCCCCCTCTCAGGGATGGTGGTGTCAGACTCTGCGCTCTCCATTGAGAATTGGACTGTGATTGTTGAAATCTACATCAACAAATCTAGAATAGATAATGCCCCTGCTTAGTGGCTGGCTCCTCATCTGCGTGTACTTTAGACTTCCTTCACATCTCACTGAAACTTGGCTCTAGGTATTTCTAGTTTCGGCTCAGTGCCAATGATATTACTTATCTTGAACGCAAGTCAAAGGAAGTGGAGAACTTCAGTGATTAAAGGGTATTATCACACAATATACACCTACTTCTATGCATGGGACCTACTCTGGGGTAGATGGCTATTGAAGAATTGCGGAATAAATGCTGTTTCCATCTGCTGTTACCCTCTACATGTTTAGCTATAATTTTAGTATCAAGACAGAAATGTATTTTTCTCTCTCTCTGTCTCTCCTTTTTTTTCTTTTTTTTTTTTTTTTTGGCTGCTTAGCAGGAATTCTTAAGTTAAAACTATTTTTAAAAGAGCATGGTATTAAAAATGTAAATTTTTCATTGTGGAGATACTGTGTGAGCAGAATAGTGTCTAAATATGAAGCTTGAAGGGCGATACAGCAAACTATCTCAGCAGTGTGTTGACAGGCATCTTTCTTCATGGCTGGACAGCTCATTAACAAATTCCCATTAACAAATTTTGTGACAAGACTTCTTTTAGAAGAAGACGGAGAGAAAAATAGAAACAAAATATACATATCTTTTGTTGGTACATTTGTAGACCTCTATAAAAGTTCCAAGGCCTCTGTAAAGCTTTATGCTTAAAAGCTGCAACCCAAGCGTTTCTTCAGAGTAGAAGGGGTAATAAGAAACTGGGAGAAATGGCCATGAAAGGAATTGTGTGTGATAGGCCATAAGAAATGCCGCGCTGGTATCTCTTATTAGCACTTTTTTCTTTCCTTCGTCGGTCCTATTGCATGCTCTGTGTGAGTGCCTTTTGTTACCACGCCTAAAATACATGCTGAGTGCCTCATCTTGAGTGCTGGGGCACAAAATTGAGTCTCTTCTGTGCCTGAACGTATGCACCATACAAGGAAGTTCAAACATCGCGGCTCTGAGCTATCACAGATTCTTTGTGCTCTCGCTGCAGCTTTCTGAATTAGATTGTGTCTTGAAGAAAAATCAACCATGTCTCTCATGATCTGCATTATCATAAAAAGAAAAACTTTCATCTCTCCAATATGTAATTTGTGTAAATGTCACTACCAATGGAAGTCTGAGAAATAATGCTCACTGTTGAAAACCAGCAGAGAGGGTTTTCTTCCCTTCAGAAATGAATCAGGATGGAAGAGCAATCCTGGCTGTCGACATGGCACACGGCGGGTGCTGCACGTAGAGCTGGCTGGCGAGCGGCAGGTTGATGAGGTCTGGGGAAGCTTGCTCATTACTGATTTTAGGGGATGCTTCTGCAAGAAGAGGAAAAAAATAATATTCAGCTCATTCTGTTCTTCGCAAAGGCTAAAACTGATCTTTATTTTGCTGTACCCAAGTAGGCAGGGTCCATCCATCCACTTCAAATATCGTACCACTGGGCTAAAACCATAGCCTGCTGCACATGGTCATGTTCATCAAGTTAACAAGCACCTCTTTGTTTCGGTACATCACTTGCTAGAGAAGGTTGAAACAGGGGTGGCAGCTGGTTTATGTTTCCAGCACCCTGAAAGCCTATTGCCTTTGGCTTTGTGCTCCTGGCTAGTGGCAAGTGCAGTGCTTCCAGCAGACGTCAGGCACTGCCTGTCTTGGAGACATCCCGAGGGCTCACTGCTCCCATGGGAAAGCATCCCGGTGCTCCAACATAATCCCAAATGCCGCAGGCCAGCAAATAATGTCGACTTATACCTGTTGAGTTTTATTTATTCTTTGAAAAATGAGTAAAGCATGAGGCTTTGAGACGACCAGACTGAGTTCTGTCAGCAGTCACCTGTATTTGTAAAAAAGAGGGATGTTAGTCAACATTTGGATATATCTGAAATGCTTAAATGGCAAGGTCAAGAACAGGGGAAGGCTTCAACAGTTGGTACGAAAACAAAGATGTTCCCAGAGGAATGCAGATCTTTGAAGTGCAAAATGAAAACAAATTAGCTGAAAATCAATTTCAAGAGTAATTTTAAAATTTTAATTTGTTCCTAGGAGTCTACTACATGGATATTCAGCCAGGTAAGTTAACTTGCTTTAAAAAAAAAAAAAAAAAAAAAAAAATTATTTCCTTGTATTTATAAACTTGCTGTGATATGTGTTTGATTCCTTTGCTATGTCATGTTATGGTCATGTTACTCCGATAAACCGCGCCACCGTGTCAAACATCTAATCACTTGCTGTTCAGGTAAATATGTCTGTTCAAATTGCTGCACCAATTTGTGGGGTCCTTAGAGAGACAGGATGTGTGGGAGTAGTCTCTTAGTTGTAGTTAGATGCTGTTAGATGCTGTTGCTCCGGAGATAGCTCTCTTCTGTTTTGGAAAGTCCAGGTCCTTTTGAAATCTCACTGTTTCACGCACCACCAGCAGCATCTTCCTTCCTGCTGTGCATTTTTGCTGCCTGTGAACACAAACAGCTGTGTTTTGCAGGATGGAATAGTTCCTCGTAGTCCCTGCGGGCACTGATGACATCGATATTAACGTTAAACTATTGATCTGCTCTTGGTTAATTGTGCACACTTACCTAGATTCAATCCTGTCTTCGCAGCTTGCTGGCAATCCTTGAGAATGTACTTCTTGAAGTTAAATTTTTCCAGCTTTAAAATCCTATTAAAAAATCCTGATCCAACGTCTTCTGCTGGGACCCATGAAGTACCAAAGCAAATTCCTTAATGCCTAATGTGGTTTTTCTAGGCATGTTTTTGCAGGTTATTTTGCAGAGCTGTAACCTAAAATCCTAGCAAAACACAGGGTATTTGCCCGACTGGTTAAAGGTGCTGCCAGAGAGCTGAGGAAGCTCTGCTTCTCTGCGAGCCGGGGCTGTGTAAGGAAGCTGTCCAGAGGGACTCAGCAAGGGATATTAATCAGATAGACATTTCGGGAGAGGCTGGCTCCACACAGACCATTTTGTCTGTCTGCAAGATGCTCCATTTCCTAATAAAAACCCTACATTTGTACTTTATTCCTCTCTTGATTCCTCCCTACCCCCCCATTGAAGTGCAACCGTATGGACTTTCTCAAGCTGAAGTTGCTGGTTAAAGTTAATTTCTCACTCCATCATATTTTTTAACATCTTTGGTTGAACAAACCAAGTGTTCTACTTTTTAATATTACTTGGCTAGCTTTAGAAGAAGCGATGAAACTTGGGCTTCGTAAGAGGATGTGATAGTTTTGAACCAGTTTTCAGAATTAAGTTATCTTCTATATAGTGAAACAACGCATTCAGACCTGAACAGGCTTTTTAGGGGGAAGCTGCAGATAAATTTGAAGCAGAAAATAAAGAGAGAGAGCGGTACGGAAACTGGTAGCTGTTCATTATTAAACAGGTCCTGTGTCTCGCCTCAGAGCAGGTGAGTTGAACTTTGTGTTCATGCAAGTCATTGTTGGCTACCAAGAATGACATGTGTGGTCAGTGGAATTAGTTGGTTTTAATTACATGGGTCTAAATCAATCTCAGAAGGGCTAACTTGTGCAATGTAGCTCTCAGAAGATGAAGCCTTCTAAATAATGGGTAGTTTATAGTCTTCCTAGCAAAGAGTGAGTAATAGGTAAATACTGGGAGGGAACTGGGAAGCAATGGGACTGGAGCTGGGCTCCAACATCCTGTGTGAACAGAAGCTTTTAAGGTGTTCCGGTAACTCTCCTTGCGCGGCATGCTGTGCTTCAAACAGGCCTAAAATCCAGCTGCTCACAGACAAGTGTCACCTCCTCTTGGGAGCTCTGATTTTGCCCTGGATTCTGAAGGCAGCAGCCATTTGCTTCCCAGGTGTGTTCTTGGGTGTGCACAGACACACCGCCAGGTTTTTCCAGTAAGTGCACCACCCCGCCACCACCCCCAAAAATTTCACTCCTTTCACGCTGAGCACGCACAGCATAAACTTCTTTTTCTCTTTGGCATTCTTTATTTTTCTTCTCTCCTTCCTAGCAATTCCTTAAATGTATTTAATTAGCGGGGATTTTGAAATTCTCTTTGGGCCACTCGCACAAGAAGCGTAGGAGCCGGTCTAGGCTATGAACCCACGTTGAGGCCAAAGCCCGTTTAAGTCCCTCCTTACAACCCTTCTGTTCTTCTGCTAATCACAGTAAGAGGATTAGCTTGAGGAGCACGGGATGTAGAATACTACAGTCAAAGATGTTCCTATCAGACTCGGCTATTTTCATGCATCCTTTTGCAAATCTAAAATGATTCCCAAAACAATGAGTGAACTGAGATCCAAGGCAATTTACTCATGCTTGGAATACATGTGTTTATATAGAAAAAAAAGGAACTTTGGACTGGAAAATAAGAACTGGCCTTAAATCAGAGCTGACATTTAATGTTCCAGACTTGTTAAAAGCCAGAGCTTTTGCTGCCACTGTCCATTCGTATTTGGAAAGAGTTGCATTCCGCAGATGTTATTTGCTTTCTCTTACGAAAAATAATGAGCAACCATATAATATTACATTGTTTTTGTCAGTGTCTGAGTTGTACCTTCTGCGAAGGTGCGCTCCTCTCGTCGTCTCCCGGTGCAGGAGGGCTGCTCTTTGCAAGGAAGCTGAGGCTAAGCCACAGCTATTTCTGTTCATGATTTTCAGAGCTTCTAGAATTGAGCTTCAGTCTGACTACAGGGATTATTAAATACATCATCTTAAATATGGTATCATTAAATGCAAATACGCTGCCTTTTGCTTGGGAGGCTGGGAGGGTAGGCAGTGATATTTTCCTGATACTTACTGTCTCCTCTGGGCATCAGCTTTTGGCTGCTGATAAGGCGAAGGGAAACACCGGCCTTGCTACACACAGCTGCTCTTGTGCTCCTGGGCAAATGAACCCAAAATTGGTCCAACAGCCATCCTCCTAGGCAGGCTGGGACTGCAGGCATCCCAAATTGCCTGGGTGGGCAATTGCATCTCAGATGTGGTGACCCAACTCAGTTTTGTTCGCTGCAGTGCTTTTAACATGTGTTATGTACATTTGATTCATCACTGGAAAAATCTATATGGACTAATAAGTTGTTTTAAAATGTAATTAGGGTAAAATGTCTGCAAAAGCAGAAGCATTTTTTTTTCTTTTCCACTGCAGCAAAGCTTTTCTGTTGTCTTGATTGTGCTGTAGATTTGCTAATGTAATGCCACAGAGATGCTGAACTAAGAGTCAAACTAAGGATGTTGTATGTGTGGGAGACAAGTTGTGACTGTTCCCACCTCAGTACACAAAAATTCAGTTGTTTAGGTAAGCTCTCATCTTTGATTACCAAGTATGGGTGCTCTGCTGTGTTTTCTCTGCTTGACCTGTGTGAAGCATTCCAGTCTAGCCTGGGGAAGTTGTGCTGAGGGAACAGCCCTGGATTGTGAGTGCCGAGTGATGCCGAGTGCCGTTCCTGCTGTGATAAACCTGCTGCTTTATCTTCAGGTTAGCACACAGGAAGTGTGCTTCCACTTCATTTGTCTTTGACTCAGCTTGATCTTTTGGCATTGACAATTATCTTTCTGCTAAAAATCTCTCTTTGCTTTCACTTTGCCCCCATTAAACTGAGGGTTTGTCTGCATGATTTGAAATACATGCCTAAGTCCCGTTTCTGTGGATCTTACAAATCTTGCCAAGAACAAGACTTCAAAGAATATTAGTTTTCATCTTATCAGCCTTCCTGGCTGGTTGTTTGGTCCAGACTCTGTCACAAAGAGCAGCTGCTAGTATTTTTACCCATTTAGTATTCTATACACCGACCAGCATAAAAGTGCTTGTGCCTCTGGTAGTGGTACGTTGCTCCAGTAGTGGCATGAGGTTCTGAGTGCGTTTGCAGATCTCTGGCTTCTTTACCATATGATTTCTCTTTTTCTACAGCTCTAGCATCTGAGTTTACCTTTTTGATGTCGTTTCAGCCATGGTGCAGCTGAATACAAATTCTGAATTCTGTTACAGCAACTGAAATAATGTATGTGAGTGTTGAATATACAGTGAACTGATTTTTTTGCTAAGTTTCTCTTCACTACTGTGTAGGTAGTTGGAAAGTCAGGGTAGGTGACTTGGATAAGAATAGGCAAGGAGAGAGGGAGTGATAAAACAGATTATCTAGCAGAGAACAATACTAGAGCCCCTTAATGAGCCTCTTCTGAAGTATCTAAGATTCAGGCTTTTAATATGGCACAGAAATTATGCGAAAAGTTTTCTAATGTTACTTGGATCCTGTCCACGTGTACCATCAAATTTTTCCATGCAGTTACAGCATGGAAAAAAAGAAAGTTACAGCAGGTCTATAAGTTATAACTCATTTTTTGTTTGAGACAACTGAAAAACCCGTCCCTGTGCGATGAACTATTCAAATCTGTACTCAGATCCCACTGACTGTGATATGGTGAGACTCTTCTTACATGCTTGTTAGAATAACTCAAAATTCACATTTGCCTAAATGTTATGCAGGAGGGCAGCTTTGCTGCCCGGCTCTGCCAGGAGAAGTGAGAAGAGTGGAAGTACCGGGGGAACATCTCACTGTAGCGATACTGATTTGTTAAAATTTGAGTTCAGCTTTGTTTTAGTTACAGCCTTGTGGGCTGACGTTTAACTGCAGCTTCGTGCTCTCCATCCTGGCCCCAGACACACTTATGAGTACTCTGATCTATGGATTTAAAAGAAAAATAATCTCATAATACTAGACTTAGAACATTGCTGAAGAAGCAAGGAGTGTCATGCAGTATGTTTTAGGGAATTTGGTTGCTGAAGTCAACCAGCTGCTCTCCGTCTTTCGCTCGCCCAGGCACAGGAGGGATGTTTCTTATTGGATGTCAGAAGATGAGAAGTCTTTAGAATTGGATGTTTATGGTGAAGTTCACTCTGTGACACTCCCTGAGAGCTGCCGGTGTGGTCGATGCTATCTCTGCCATCCAGCCTGTCCTGTAACCGTGAACTTTACCTTTTCTTCAATGTTTTTCCGACACCCTCCGGGTATCTGAAAGAAGACTTTTAGGGCCACTAGATTACCCTTTTTTTAGCCAAAACCATATTTTCATCCCTCTACCTGGAAAGGTGTTGGTGCAAGAAATGCCCCTTTCAAAATACATGAACATTAGGAAGATGGTTTGTTTTCTCCCAACTCTTTCAAGTCCTCTCCTTTGTATTCCTTTTTTCTGGTACTTTACCATCTTGTATTTTCCTTCCTATTTTACTGCAGTTACATCCCTGGTGATGGCCCATCAAAAAAAAAACGTATTATTTTTTTGCACCTTAACAATGCACGAGGCTAGGGAAAATGAGGGTGTATCTTCACAGCTGTTCACTTGGTTTAGCTCCTGCCTGAGCTGTCGCATGGAGGATTCAATTGCCTTCTGAATTACATCTGCGCTGTCTTACTAGCGTGTTATCTGACAGTTGGCCAGAGCAATATGAGCCATTATGTTGAGGTATTAATCATGTTCTGAAACAGTATTACCGTGTGGCGGTTGTGCAGCGAGGGCAGCTTTGCAGTGGTGAAAGCCTTGCACGTTCAATGGTAGTGCTGCAGCCAGGCATCTCTGTAGTAGGGGAGATTTACATTGTGACTGACCTTTCTTTCTGTTTTGTTTTGTTTCTGGATATTTTTTTTTGTGTTGTGTTTTTTGTTGATGGTTGGGGTTTTTTATTAGAAATACTTCTTGATTATTTAGTAACAAAAAGTAATTCTTTTATTCTTTTACTTAAAAATATTTTAAAATATGGACTAAGCTTCTCTTCTTTAAAAGGGAAAATCAAATTAATTTCATTTTAGAAATGAGCCCTAGATCATAAGGATAGAGATGATGTTTTATTGCAGTTTGTAGAGCCACGCTCCCTTACTTGCCTTGGTCTGTGGAGGAGGAGGAGGAGGAGGAGGAGGAGGAGGAGAAGCAGGAGGCTTCCTGTGCCAACAGCCTGGCTCTGTAGGCAGCAGTAACTGGAAACACTCAGTGGGGCCTCAGGAGCTCTGGGACTACCAGGGGTGACTCCAGGTGAGCACCAGGAAGCGCAAGACGCTGCATGGCAGAGAGCACAGGAGGGAGGATCCCTTGATGTCTCTGGAATACCCAGAAGTGGGCACTGTTGGAGATGGCAGACCGGTACATCTTATTTTTTAAGTTTAACCTGAAATAATACGATTTTGTGATGGTGAGTAACCGGCAGCAGGCTGCTGGTGGCATGAGATGGTGCTGATGGGTCGCACAGACTGTCCCAGGAAGGTCGCCTTTTGGTGGAAATGCCTCGTAGGTCTCGGGACCATGCTGGACCTGCTCTTTACTGCCTTCTTACATTGTATGCACTTTTGCCCCAGGTGAAGCTTGTTTTTAAAAGAACTCGTTTGCAGAAAAGGGAGGATGTTACGCATACTGGGACTCTTTCTTTGCAATATTATTCTCTGAATAGTTCCTCTGTTCCCAGGGCACACAGTCTCTGTCAGCATGGAAGGGTGTAGTCTCAGACTGAAGAAGTAACAGCTGTAAGGTGTGCAGAAGACGAGTTTGTCTTTTTTTCTGTTGTTGTGGTGGTATTTTTTTCTTTTAACCATGCCATCTAAAACAGAGCACAAGCAGGAAAAGGCACCGCCAAGTAGTGACTGCCATGTAAAGGCAAGTAGCGGTGTAGATGCCTTCAGCAAAGCTGTCTCCCAAGGACCTGGCTCCAGAAGCTGGAACAGGCTCAGCTCGTTCCAAATTTCCTCCTGTGCTTATGTACAGAGCTGCAAACTGCTCTCTGCTCTCGAGCACTGTCCTTCACTGTGCAATCTGTCTGGATGGGAGCGATGACTGCATCCAGAGTATTTCTTTCAAAGGAAATACAAAGGAATGACCAGTACCTCATTTAGGAAATTGGGTGCGGTGAGGTGCTGATGGCATTTGCCCACCTTTCCTCTCCCCCACTCTCAAAATACCTGTTAGCAAAGGGTAGAGGGAAGGGGGGACCCACCTCCCAAACACGCAACCGAATCCTACTTATGTATTCAGCTGCTGTAAGCTCAGGTAGCTCCCCAGTCTCAAACCCTGCATGTGCATTCTCTTTTTTTCCCCTCTACCTGCCAATATATATCATATCCAGCTGCCTCACTAGATGTTGCAAGGCATAATTCCTTCACATTTTTTGATTAAATCCATTTCAAAGTTCTATTTCATTGATTAAATACACCTTTTCCCTACTTCTGGACTTATGGCGCTTGTCAGAAAACATTACTCTCATCTGAAAATTAGATCTCATCCCCTGGAGTCTGCATCACGAAAAATACAGTCCGCGTCTTTAGCAGGTCCATGGATTAGAAAACAGGGAGCCCAGCTCGTCAGTGCATGTCACGGCCGTCGCTGAAACTGCTCGGCACTCTTTGTAGCAGAGTTGCCTGGAAAGTTAGGAAATATGTCTATAGAAAATGGGCTATCCTTTACTCTCCAGATACTGTTAAGCTTTGGGGAAGCCAGTGCCGGGCAGTTTTCCTGCACATTTCCCCCATTTCAGGCCTGTTTTATGAGCAAGCCCCTGTGAGCGGCTGTTTGGTTGCCAACAATAAGTGTTACCAAGAAGTGTTACTCCAGAGCGCTCAGTCACACAGCACTGAGCGCCTGTGGCAAAAAATAGCTTTATGTAGATTGCGTGAGTTACTGAGAGGAAGCTGAATTCCCTGAGGCTCTTGTAGGAGTGGGGAAAAAAGGCTTTTTTGTCCAACTATGTCATACTCATGCAGTCATGCTATGGTGTGCTTTTCAGAGGCCTCTAGATTAATTGTTTTTCTCCGAGAACAAGATATCTGAAAGATATCATGATTAACGACATAGCAGGCTGCCCCCCCTCTCCCTGTAGGTCAAGGCTTTCTGAGTGAGAACGAGGAGGCTACTAACATGGGGTTGGGATTTCCTCCTGAGACCTGCTAGAGCCAGAAACTCATTTTTTTCCTCACTCTGTGCACTTTTTCTGTTAATAGAAACTGTCATCTGTAATTGAGACCGTCACATTGAAATATGAGAATAGTGCAGAAGTGTAATTTAACTAATTCTGAGCCTGCTCATCCCCCTTGCTAAATTAGTAACCCTACCCAGTCCTTTCCAGCCAGCAGTGTTTGGCTATAAAAACAAGGCAAACCACCATCACTTAAATGGTCAGGCAGAAGAAGGATGGTGAAGACCGGCTTGCCTGCTTCAGCCTGGGCTACGTCTGTTGTTCCTAGTGGTGGCAGAAGCTTGCCCTTTTTTAAACACACCAGACCAGCGACAGTGCAGGTGGCTGATGCTCCCTCTTCACGTGGCACGGTGGCCCCAGCCCAAGCTTTGTGATTTTTAAAATGTTGTTGCGTAGCGTGGGGTTTGCGTCCAGTGAACTGGGCATGGAATTTGGATAAGAAGTTTAATACACTTCTTGCTGCAGGTAACTGAATCTGATTTGGCTGACTTTGATGTTGGTAAAATGCCATGCATTTCCTACACTATGTAAAAAATAAAAGGACAGATAAAATTGCTGAACCAACAATTTTTCGTGGACTTATTACCACTCTGGTATTTATAGCCCAGAAGGTTTTTCTTTATAAGCCCTCTACAGGGTGCAGATTTTACAAAGTACCATTCCTTTGGTCAAGGTTTCAGCGTAATTTGGATTTCAAAGAAGCGGTCTTCTAATTCCAGTTTTGCACTGGCTGCATAGAAGTTGTTTGTTACTAAGTCATCAGGAAGAGGTTGAAGATAACTCACGTTCATCTATAAACACCTTGTAATTTTGTAAATGCAAAAGACAGAAGTCTCGGGGTAGACAGAAGGAGCATAGCTTTGTCTTCAAGGCTTGATGACACTAAAAATATGCTCGGTTTGGTGTCACAAAATAATTGAGATGCTTCTGAAATTAATTTTTTTTGCTTTTACTCTCTCGTATGTTGAATGTGAAATGGCTCCTGTTATTAGCAGTTATCTTTTGTCATAAATATATCTCTTAACTCACCAAGACATGTTTGCCAGATATACATGATAATGCCTTGTTTGCTGTTTAAACAGCAAACTGATGAGGTGCTGTTAGTCTGCTGTCACTAAAGAAGTAATTACTTCACCTGGCAGATACATTGCTTATTTTCTCTGATTTGATTTTTCAGATGACTTGAGTTTAAACCCAAGTCACTTGAATTTACTTTTTTAAATGATGGTTGAGTCAGTAAGTTTGGAAGTATTGGCCCTTTTTTACATAACAAGTTTCCAGCCTTGTTCTGATTAAGCTGTGATCTAAGCAGAGCATCAGTCTGCTAAACAAATCCAGGTATGTTTTTCAAATTACAACCTTGGCATATTGTGAATAAGCTTAGTTGACCAGTCTTCAGAATCCTTGATACAGAAAGCCCATTTATAAAAACAAAAAGATAAGTGAATAGAAAATCTAGCATTTTAGAAGTGCAGGGAGTTAGTAACATTTTGGCTGAATGCTGAAAAAGGCTCAAAGTGTCGGCGTGAGGCTCCCAGGTGCAAGGTTTTTGGACGGGTTGGGTTTTATCATGAAACATTTATTTGTGTTATGCAGTCATTTTGCAATATTGGCAAAGGCTGGCAGAGAAAGGGAAGCGCTGAATGTCCAGCAGAAGGTGATTAGCATTTCCAGAGCCAGATGCCTGGGTTTCAAGCATTTGGTTTAAATTGCAACCTGGACCATTGGAAATCCAGGGAAGTCTGCCTCATTGCAATTGCAGAAGGGCTTATGGACAGGCAGGGGACACTGCTTCGCTGCCACTCTCAAAATGTCACATCTTCTCCCTATTCACACTAGCAAGGGGGCATTTCTGAAGTATATCCTTCTTACAGAGCTGGAAAGAGTCAGCTACCCCCAGCAACGCTGCGTCTTTTTCATATTTGGACACCTATTGAATAAATCAAGGGTAATAGGGCAATCAGAAATCATAGAATCATAGAATCACCTGGGTTGGAAGAGACCTTCAAGATCATCGAGCCCAACCATAAACCTATGCCAGTTTCACCTGCCAAACCACGCAGTCCTAGTCATATGTATGTTTTGCTCAGATGGCCCTGTTGGAGGCCTACTCGCAAGCATCACCCTATGTTGAAGAGTGAGGGGTTGAGCCCTGACAGCTTTGCTGGTCTTCTTGTAATGGACTTCGGAGCAACGGAAAGCGACTTAAATAGGAACCTGACACCCAAATAATGATAAGCAGTAAGAAAATTTGTGGCAAGCGAAGCTACTCTAGAATGTGAAAATATTCCCTAGCTCCACAGCAAAATGTTTCACGTAGCAGCCTCTCGCTCACATAAAAAATGCGGAGACGTTAATACCAGAAGTTTCAAGGAGTTTGTGCAGTCCCTGATCAAACAAGAACATTTCAATTCAAATTCTCCATTATAGCAGAGCAGGATCTATATAAAAGAATGAAATACCTATCTATAGGCTTTTCTTTAGGCCACTTGGAAGCAGGAGCGTGGGGAATTTAGCAGAGAGCAGAATTTTTCAGTAGTTTGGGAGAGAGCAAAGTAAAACAAAAGCCTTAGCCCCAAACCCCACATCCTTAAAATAGTAAAAATACACTTTAAAATGTGGATACCTGCCTTTAATTCTATGCAATTAAGTGATAAAGGTGTCTGCTCTTTTAGTCTGCACAGTGAACTTGGAGGTTAAATAGCCTGGCATCTGGCAGATGGGACACTCTTAGGAAAAGGAGTGTAGAATTGGATGAATGGATATAGAAATAAGGGAGCCTGACATAACCTGGACAGGTACAGCAGTGTAACTCTGAAATAAGTCTGAGTAAAACTCTGAAACCAATCCTGCAGGTGCTGACGTGGGAAGGGTTTTGGATCTTGGAGCTGGAAAAGTTTTTCAGATGTATGTTAGTTTGTGGAGTGAAAAATCAAATTCTCAGCTATCATTTTCTTCTTCTGTAATCAGTTTCCCAGACAGATGAGACATAAGAAAGTGCAGTATGCAGAGTACAGGTGAGGGACCCAAAGACATGTATTCAAGAGCTCTGCCAGTATTCCAGTTTGTGCTATGTGATTTCTTTTTTCGTTGAGAGACTTGGTCAAATAGAATAAGTGGGTATTTTATTCAATTATGATTGTACTGTTTGAAATACATTGGGGAAAATGAATAATTGATATAAGACCGGCTAAATTTGGAGGAAAAAAAAAAGTTCAAATATTTTCAAGAGCCTCTAATTTAAATAGTCTCTTTAATAAGCCTCTAGTTTAAATAATAGATGGCTACATGTTACTGTGATTTCACCTTCCCTCCCCCTTCCTCCATAATATGTTTGGTATATGTATTAATTTTGGTATATGTATTAATTTAATTAATACGTATTAAATTTTAGAATATGTGCAAATATTCTAAAAGAAAACACAGTGGAAGAAATATTTAAAACTGGAAATCACCACAAGTGCCTCGCTGTAGGCCAATAGGAAATGGAGAACAAATTCTCTGTGAAACAGCACAGAGAACTTCCACATAACACCAGTAATGTCCCCCAAAAGGTGGTGACAGTGTAAACAAAAGATGCTGTGTACAAACCATTGAAGGGCTGTGCATAGTCACGTTGATACACAGTGTGTTGAGACAGAATTCTTTTACTTGCCAAAATATTTTCCTTTCCTTTAGTGGAGTAGCTGCGCTCAGTTTTTTGATGTGAACAAGTGCAAAGAATCCGCCTGTGGCTTACCAAACTGATACACCAGAGGAAGCTTTTACCTTTTTTAATTGCAATGTTTTTGGGGTGGCCTTCCATGTCTGACGGCTGTTGCTGCTGCACAACGGTGCTGCTCAGCGCATCCCAGGTATGGCCAGAGACGGTTGCCCTGACAATTCACTGCTGATGAATCAGACTTGTTGTCTTGGCAACTGCCTTCAGCTCTATCTGGAAAATGATGAGTTAAGACCAGAGTCTTAAAAATGTGAGGCCTCCAAGGGTGGGCTTATCACACTTAAGGCTATTCTAAACCTTAATCTCTACAGGCATGTGCTGTAAAGACACGGTCTGAGGACATAAGGGCAAATATGGCATCAACGAGAAACGACAGGTGATTTGGTGCAGTGGAGAGCTGCTGCCGCCTCCACAGTGCAGGGATGGGGGACATGGGTCTGATGCCTGGGCACGGACTCCAAATCCCCACGGGAAGACGCAGAAGGTGGAGAGGGAACGCCGAGTGTCCTCTTGTGCCCTGCAGATGTCTGGCATTTCACTAAACGATGCAAAATGTCAAACTCTTTCCCTACTGTTAAAATTTCTGTGCTGGGGAGAACAACCTTTCATAAGGTCCAGCAGAGACACTGCTTGGAACTTAATGGAGGGGACACTGTTTAGGAACAGCTGTGCCTGACTGGTGGTGGTGCTGCCACCTACTCTTGAGGATTGCCAGCATGTTTCTCAGACAGAAAACAACAAAAAGATGCGTGCAGCACTTTACTTATGTACTGTGCTTTATAGCAGGTTCCAGTCCCAGTTTTGGGACCACCCTGGTGTAAGGGAAGATGACAGAGGGCACAAACAGATTTCCTTGTTCTTCTTTGAGACACATCCTCAAGAAGGTTTCAAATAAACTACCTGCTTCTAACACAGTGGTGGCGAAGTTACTCATTCAGAAATACGTGAAATTAGCTCTGACGCCAGAGCCTCACTGCACGCGCATTTGAGTGCGCAGATGGGCAGCTGCTAAATAGCATGAACCAGGAGTACTGAACCTGGAAAATTTGCAGGGCATGCATGTGTGTATATATTGATCTTCGATAATTCCGATGGGCTTTAGGCTATGTACCAATGTACTGAATTGACAAAGTAATGATTTTAGGAATTTGTGTAAGTGATAAAAAACATGACTTCCCTCTCCTGCATCTATGGCTGTGATGAGGTTATCTTTGTCTGGACCTGTGCTTCACCTGTGAGGATGCAACTGTGGGGGCTGCCAGGTGGTCTGTATTGGGGAATTTAGGGGATGATGATGTAAAACAGAGGTGCTGGGGCAGAGAAGACAGATGAAGCCAGCAGGCTAAGGAGGGAAACACATGAAGACAGGTAAGTGAGAGCCAAAAAACCATATCCAGCATCCTCTGGTAAAGGTTTAAAAACAGTTTCCTCCCTGGAGGAGCTTCGTGCACAGTTCATCTCCAGGGACTCAGCTATTCACTTCTGCCCCTTGTGAGTGTGGCTGGAAATAAAGGAAGTGCCATTTTTCAAGAAGCTCAGCTGGCTATTGAGTGGAACTTACAAGTTCCACTCCATTATGTTTTGTCCCAGTAAGTGTGAAGTATCTGTCTGTGTTTCTAAGAGCTGCCAAATTTCTGTCTTCTACATTTGTGTTGAAAATCTGTGTGGCTGGACAGACACTGTAGTATCAGCCTGAAAAGAGAGTAACAAAAATTTAGAAAAGGATAGTCTTTGGGAATAGAGTATAATCAAATTGATTTTAGTTTCGTTTCCTAGTAGAGTGAAGACCATTGCTTCTGTATAGTTTTCCTTAGAAGTCTGTAAAGTCTGCATATTGGTTGCATAAAGGTTGCAGGTATTAACATCCCTATAAAAATTATCTGAAGCTTCTTCCCTTACAATGTTGAATTTTACAGGCTGGTGTATATAATATAAAATCCATCCACAGCTAACCACAGTAACAAATTATGTGTGTCAATACAGACAGATGCACATTTGGTGTCAACGCATGGAAATGGTCACCTGAGACAGAATAGCTTTTTGTTGCAGTGCTTCTACCGGAGCCATCAACAACCTTGACAGTTCTAGTTTCCTGCCGAAATTGAAATGTTTCATGGGACTAGATTAATTACCACTAATAATCTTGACAGAATGCCGTCAAAACATCTTGTTTTGATTTATATGGAGCATAGGATGCAAGTCACAATGAATCACCGGTGCTTGAAACAACATGCTTTGGAGTTTTAAATGTAATGTTCTCAATTCTTCATTAAAATGAGTTCTTAGCAAAAAACCTTGGAATTTCTGACGTGGAAAATTGGTCCCAGTCGATTCCAGCTCATAGTTTTATTTCCTCTTTAGCTTATGTTTTAACCAAATATATCCAAGGCACATAAAAGAAAACTTATTCTTAAAATGGTGATTACTGATATTTGTAAAATCTCCATATGAAGGTACTATTCTAGATTTAAAACCTTAAAAGTATTTTAATTGATGCTGAGGATCAATATAATATGTTTATCATGTTTTTGGGGAAAACCTTTTCTTGATCACATCTACTGAGATTTTTGGAGGCCCTAGCTAGGAATGTGCTACGCCTGAGATGCTGAGACTCACCAGGTACATCAAATCCTAACCCCATCGCTTTCCTGTAGGAAGTGATGCTATGACAGACCGTCTTAAATGTGTTGCTGACTACTTTATCAGGAAAATGTAACCTGTTGTGGCACAGGGTCCCAGCACAGCTGTAGCACCCTGCTGTATTGCAAAAGGTTTCACGGGATCTGAAAGCAAAACAAATAGGGTCTCTTTTTTTTTTTTTTTGTACAGTGTTGTGTTTATTTCATAATAAAAGAGGTGCAGAGGAGTGGTGCAACTAATATTGGGAGAGGAGAGGAAGAATGGTAAAAATCTAACAATGGATTGGAGGGAATGTGTGTGTAACATGCTATAAAATAGCTCAGGACCTGCATCCACAGTCACACTGTGTCTATATCTTTTAAGGCAAATCCTGGCACTGGTGTGTCCAGGCAGCACCAGCTTGCAAATCCAGCTTTTAAAAGTTTGGCTGAAGTGCTGATGAATGCTGGTTGAGGCTCCCTTTGCTGTTTTAGAAATTTCCACTTCACTGCTTTACAGCTTTATTTACTTTCTACTTATGTCTGTTGTTCTCTATAGATGTAATGAGCATTCTGCTTTTCTAGGTTAGTGCCAGTTTAAATTATTCTAGCAGAAAACTTCATGTGTAAAGAAAAGTCAGGTGTTGCAGAGGCATAATTTGCTGGATATCATAGCTCATCAACTAAGTCAAGTTACACGGTGAGATGTAAGGAATTTGCTGTATGTAAAGTGGGAGGAGGAAATATTCTAAAATACAGTTTGCATTTCAAGGCAACTATCACTTGTGTTTTCTGGACATACTTAATGCAATACAGTGGCTTAGTGACTAATGTAACATGGAAAGTAATATTCATTCCCTGTAAAATTAAGATGTTAACACCCCTATTAATAGGGGAGAAAATGTGGTGCCAATTTTCCGTTTGAGGACTAGAGGTGCCATATTGAAATATATAAAAATAATTAATATCTGTATTTTGAATCTCCTAGGGTTTCCGAGTCCTTCTGTAGTCCTCCAACTTAAAGCAGAAAAAGTAATTTATTTTTCTAATTGAAATAAACAGCACTTGTCATTATAGACAGAATGTGCTGCCAGAAAGCTTTTAGCTGGAGCGTTTGCCACTCTTTCTAGTAAACTTTGGTTTCATGACACAGTGGAGAAGTTGTTGAAGGTGCCAGTAAGCAAACAATCAAGCAGCTTAGTGCTTACAAGTCTGTGGCAGACCTGTCTGTAAAGCCTGTTGAACTGAAACCCACACTTCTGCTGAGGACAGAGGAGGAAGGAAGGAAAGAAGGAAGGAAGGAAAAGCTGCTCCGCGGGTCAAGAAGTGGCATTCTTCTTGTCAGCTGCAGTGAATCCATACCCTGGCGTTTGGAAGGGGGTGTAAGAGGCCAGTTGTTTTATTTGGGATTCCGAGCAATAATTCTGAATATAAAAAAAACCCCGTCTCGGCATCTGAGGCTGTTAAAAGCAATATTTTGTCCAAACTTCAGCTCAAGTAATTGAAGGAGGATTTCCCCCCTCATTCTTTTCCCTTGGTATTTTAAGAAAGCATAATATTTGTATACAAATACTTGCTCTCAAAGGATTTGGGGAGTTTGCCAAAGTCTGTTTTCCTCTCTTATTTGGTAAAAAAAAAGAGAACCCTACGTATAATGAGCTTTGCTGTTTCCTCCCATTTTTAGTGTATCCTTAAGCCTCAAACTATTTTCTAGTACAACAACTAGGAGTCAGCAAATGCAGCTAATGGGAGACGCGATCAAAACAAGGAAAAGGAAGTAGTTTTTCGCACAGCAGGCGACAGACGTGTAGCTACTTGCCAAAGAAAGCTGTGGATGCAAAGGGGTTGTTTTTTTTTAATATGGATTCAGGAGGAGATTTGACTTGGGAAATGACCCAACTGAAAATACTTGAAGGCTGGAAGAGGAAGTATCCTTTTTCTTTTAAGGCATGTACTTGCCTTATTAATTTTTTTTTTTCTCTGGGTGTCCATATATTGCTTCTGCTGCAGACAGGGTACTGAGCCAGGCAGCCTCTTGGTCTGAGCCTGTACAACTCCGCCGCTGTTCTCACTGAATTTCACACTCCGCACTGTTAGTTTTTCCATGGCTTTTATGGAAACAGAATAACACCCCAGAGGTAGCCGCATGTCAGCATTTGCTGATGTAATCCCTTTGAGATGAAGAGAGCTCTGTAAGTAAATATAAAGGCATGTTCTAACTAGTACTTTTGATGAGACGGTGAAATGATTTAGAGACCAATAAATGTGAATAACGCCGTTAGCAGTTTTCTTGTAGCTATCCACACTTCAAGTAAACAAGCGTTGCTCTCTATAGCTTATAAAATTCCCACTGAAATAATAATTGAAACTGATGAGATTCTTACCTGGAAATTTCTGTGTAGACAATAAAAGGTGCTGATTCTCCACACATAAACAAAGAGCCATTGAACCTGTCAGAGTTGCGGAAGAAACACAAGCAGTATGGACAGAGAGGGATTCTGCAGTGCTGGGTAATGTGTCTTCTTTCTAGCTCCTTGGGGTTTGGGGTTTTTTTTTAAGCACTTCCATGTGCTCCTTCACTCCCAGCTGGTTCTCCCAGTGTCACGAGGTGGAGGCAGAACTTGCTGTCCCAGAGAAGGAAAGATGCCTTTCCTTCTCTGCTCCTTTGACTTGCAGCCTGGCTCCAGGCCAGGAAGGCATTCACTTTGTTTTTCAGGGCAATTCAGAGGAATTTGATAGCTCTGTATTTGGAGTGAAAGGAATTACAGCGCTGCTCATAGCCCAGCAGGACCAAATCTGCAAGACTATGCTCCCATCCGTGGTTATCTCCCACTCACCCAAGCGGGTGTCAAAGAAGTATTTTTGTCCTAAAACTCTTTGATTAACTGCATGTGCCATATATAGATAAAATGAGTTAATGATTACATGTAGCCTCTCTTTGCTTTCCTGTCTCTTGCACATGAATAGGGATTAATGCAAGCAGACCAAAATAGGAGTTGTTCTATCATCCTGAGGGCACGTTGTGGCCAAAAAGTACCCGGTATTCCATTTGATCACCATCTGCTCGAGTTCTTAGTGACATCTAAGCAATGAGGGTATTTGCCTGTCAAAGAACTAGCAAACTTTCTGCATAAACTGCTTTTCCATTACGCAGCACATGTGATACGTTGCCCCCACCAGTAGAAGCCACACAGAGCGTAGTGGAAAAAATAGGGGAATACACCATGGTGTGGGTGGGTGGGCAGGAGGGTTGCTTGTTTTTACCCAATGTAAAAACAATAAAAAAAAGTTTTTACCCAATGTGACTGGTTACAGAGGAGGACCAAATCCTGCACTCTTCAAAGGGGCAGGTGGGATTTATGGCCTGTCCCTGTTGCTTCCCTGGCATGGAAGGATGCACCCTGAGGATACACTGGGATCTCCAGTGTTATTCAGCCTTTTACCTAGCTATTACTTCACACTAAAATAGAAAGCAGAATGTAGATATGTTTAAAACAGAACACAGAAAGAGTATGAGTGCTGGAAGAGAAGAAGCTCAAAAAGGAAATAATACTTGGCAAGTCTTCTGGAGACTGGTGCACGGGGAACGTCTCGCCATCACAGCAGAGCTCTAACAACAGAGGGAGGGGTGGGAACCAAGCCCCAAAACAGCAAAAAGGTGAATTGTCTTGCTCTGTATTTAAACGCCAAGAGGAAATTAGTATAATGTTTCCCCATCTGTTCTGCTGAGACTGGAGTTCTTCCAAACACTTGTCTTGCCTAGTGGGCAGGAAAATGCCAGGAAACATCTAATATTAACAAGTCTGCTATACCAAGCTGTTCCTAGCCTAGACTTAGATGCATTAGTTTTAACAGTGCTCTTACCCGTGCTTTTGTTATTTAACATTTTAATTCTTGTGGGGCAAGAAATCTCAGCTATGGGATTGGATTCTGTTGCCCTCCACACTGTAAAAACAGCAACACAGAAAGATTTCTGTAACAGACTCTTGCTTTGGAGAGAGAGACAGAAAATAAGAATTGCAAAGTCATATGAGCACAGACTCTGTATTGGCTGATGTTCTGATGGCTGTATGGGAATACAAGAAAAATATCTGCATTTACTTCTTTGGTCAGGGTTGTGGCACAGACCTTTTATCAGAGACCAGCAAATTAATGAACTGTTGAATCTTGGCTGATACGTCTTTCATTTGTTATCTCTGATACACGGAGACAGAAAGCTTGATCCAACAATGTGAATGTACTCTTTGGTGCTTGCTACAGCTGTTGCAGGACAGGTTGCTTTCTGCAGCGGGGCAACGTTGTGTCTTGTCATTGCAGAATCTCTGCCAGAAATTAGCTCATGTGCCTTTACCAGGGATAATAAAAAAAAAAAAGCTGTGGGGCCAGGAGGACTGTGGGTAAAGAAATTCTGTCTTCTTTATTACTGAGGGCATTTTCCTACGTGCTGTTAGGCTGACTAAATGCAAAAGGTTAATTTTTGGAGGGCCACCTAGTCATATAAAGTTACCTGATTTTGCTCTTATATTTCAATACTAATTATTCTTTGGTAAGGGTTCATTTGCTGTCTTCAAACAGAACCTATACTTCAAATGCATCAGGAATTTGAGTAACTTACTTGAAAAATATCTTAACATTTATCAAAGTCATGATATATAAGTGTTGCAATTTGGTGCATTCAGTTATGGCTCGGAAGAAATTGAATACCTCTTATGGTAGTTGTAATAGCCTAGTCTCTCAGCATTAAAAAAAAAATAAATCTCATTTCCAAACCGTCTTTGCATGCTTCACCAGCCAGTCCTCCTTTAACATTGTTATTGATTCTGTTCCTAGAGTCTTGATTGTTTTTTCCTTAAGATTGGGGTAGGGTGATTTGTTATCCAAAACTGCTTTTGGCATTAAAATGTTGGACAGACTTCATTACATCATCAGAGAGAGTTGAGAGTTGTTTTGAAGGATACAACAAAAACGATGCTTTTTTAAATTGAGTGACGTAGAGATGTATGTGTGTTCTCACAGAAGTAATCTTCCACTGTCTTGATGCAATCCGATGAATCTTAATGTAAAATTTAGGGTCAGTTCTCAGCCAGCTTAGAGTGAAGCTCTCATTCTTGCGTGTTTTAAATCCTGCCTAAGCCTGGCAGCTGAGAGCACTGCACTCAGTGAGCAGGCAGGGCAGACTGGAAGGCTCTTCCATCTGGGTGGGAACCACTGAAGTATGTGGATCTTGACAAAAAGATGTAAGAAAACGCAATGTTTCCATAACAGTAAAGTGGAGAGGTGCCCTGGACCAGCATGTCCCAAGAACACCTGTGGACATGGACGCAGTTGTGAGCACAGAGGACTAGTTCCTGAACAGCCATTCCTGCTTCTTGTCTGCCTGTAGTTTGTCTTTGTGTCTTGTAGTGTTTAGTCCAAACAACCACCCATTTAAGCATGAGGATTCACATGCTTGCGTTCTCGTATCCGCTCTCCAAGCTTAAGTAAGCACTTGAACATGTTCAGGGTTGGAGCAATACTCTGCTGTGTTCCGTTAGTAACAAAGCAGTGGTTTTGTTTACCAGTGAATTATAGGTTACTGTCTATCACTGGTGAAATTTAACTCATTTTCTCCACGTAGCAACTCGCATGTCCTACTTCATTTGCATTAAGCATTGTAGACAGCCATGGAAATGACCTTTTTTAAATGAAAAGGAGCCATTTGCTAGTCAAGTTCAATAAACCGAAGCTGGCAAAAACATCTGCTCTGATTTGATAGTAATGAGAATTTTACAAATTCAACAGTGAAGTTATCCCAGTTCTTTTTTTCTTTGGTTATAAAATACATGTATTAAGGCATTTGCTAGCAGGGAGAAGCACGAGGAGCTGAAGTGTAGCTGTTCATGCTCAAACTAGGGCATCAAAGCAGAGACAACAGTTTCAGAAATACAGCTGATGTCACCAGACAGGTGACTGAAATGGGCTTCAATGTCATACCAAGTAAAGATGTAGGCCCAGCTCACCACAGCAATCAAATGTGTTTCTGACATGGTAGACCTTAAAGCATGAGCTCTAGTGCGTTCCTAAACTAGTATCAAAGGGCATAAAATGCCCAAATGTTATTGATCTTAAGCAGACAACAGTTGGATTTGTTGCAGCCCTAATTTCAATGTTTTCTAGAGCAATGACAATATGCTAGACAATATTTCTAGAGCAGCTGAGTATGTGTCTCTTCACATCATTCTGCAGTAACACCGATGTTTATTGCAGGGCTATTCTGCAACCAAATACTTCCATAGCTGACTATGTTTTATCATGCTTCTTAAATTAATCGCAGCTGAACAAGGCCAGTACTATTTCTTGGGAAGTAGCTGACTGATTCTTTATGTAAAAAGGAGGAAGAAAATACGAATCTGCTCTGCAAGTAAACTTTTGAGTGTGAACTTTCGGATATAACTCTTCTCTTCGGGTTATGGCATGAACACAGTCACTTTGTATCACTGATCAGATAGGCGTGGGTACTTAAGAAGTAAAATTTCTGGAGGTGAGAAATATTCATGGGAAATTATGGAAAGGAAAATGGAGCTAGGCAACCCTTTTACCCTGTGTTCTGTGAGGGTATTGTGAGAAGGGGGTTGGCTGTAGGGATGAATGGCTAATAAAAGCTCAGACTTTCAGAACCACTGGACTGTTCAGCTGTATCGTACTTCAGAAATTGTGTGCAGTCTCTTGGGGAACACAAACTCGGGAAATATTGTCCCATACCATTCTTTGGAAAAATAATTTAGCAGCAAAAATTATTGGGGAAAAGAGATGACAAGGTGTTTCTGTACTTAGCCATCCTAGGTTTTCATGAAATTATTGCTTATGCCTTTTAGGAATTTATTTCTCTTAAAGAAGCTCTCCCCCATCTATCTTGACTTAATTACATGATAGAAACTCAGTGAAGAGAAGACATCTTTGTTTTTCTGTGAAATAAACTTACTCAGTTCCGTTCTATATTTTTATCAAAGACTGGAGTTGGTAAACAAATGCAGGCAGCTTCCAAGCATTCTTTATTTCTGGTTATCTAACAGGTATTAATTAACTGAGGTGGAAAAACACTGCTAAGAGGGAGGTACTTCAGGCATGAAGATATGTCCTTATAACACAGATGTAAAAGAGTGTTTGGAGCTTATACCTGCGATACGCTCATTTCTGCTGTGTGTGTTTCAGTACTTTCTATTTGATGAAGCTGCACAAAGTACAGAAAAATACTCTAGCTGTTGGTTATTGCGGTGTTGATGCTTATGAATCAGCAGTATATTTTTGTGCTGTGAGCTCGCACGGCAAGACGACTGCCTGCAGTGATGTCTGCAAGAGCTGAATTTGTGCTTAATGGCTCTTGCAACTTGATCGGGAACGTGGATGAAATTATAAAAGCATGGTAATGCTGCATGCAGATGCTTTAGTGGGGAGATCTGGTGTTAGAAGCCAGCATAACAAACAGCATTTTCTCCTCTAATATTGGCTGGAAGCACTGGAAAAACAACCCTTACCAGGAGGGTGGAATGATGCGAATGCATCCTATAGCGTGGTGGTTTGCATCCCTGAGGCAGGAGAGAATTTTCTGGAAAAGCTGGCACGTCTTCACTTTTTGAAAAATGTTCTTTCTTAAATTTTGTGACTTGGAAAACTGCAGTTGTGAATGCGCACAACACTTCAATGTATTTTAATAATTGCTCATTAGAGAAACATCTGTCTTTTAAGATATTCTCATTTTCTAGCTGTGGCCATTATTAAGCGGCACCTTACAGAGCCTGATGGTGACCCTGGAAGTTTGCTTGGAGGCCATCACAGCCAGGGCTCTTGGAGGTTTCAACCTCCTGTTACCTGCTCAACAGTGTGACTGTGGCAGAATCAGGAATAATTCGTCCCCTCTGCACCTGGTGGTGCAGAAAGAGGGAGCGGAGCTGGCTGCTTGTGCAGGTTGCTAGTGGAGTAGACAGGATAGGTGCAGGACAAGAAGACACAGGAGAATGTATAGCCAACTGCTGAGAAAATGAGAATGGGTATTTTGTATCTGTTCGAGCTTTTCTGGCGTTAGAATTATAGTGGGCTATGCAGGAGGATGGGGCAGGAATGGGAGTAAAGAGAAGAGAAAGAAGAGGATGATAAGTAGCTGAAGACAGGCAAGAAGGCTGACCTGAAGGAGACTGAAACAAATTTGGAGAGGCTGGAACGAACAGGGAGAGGTTCGGTCAAAACTACTTTCTTGCAGGTATTCTTTGAGATCTTCCTGATCATGCGTTTTTCTGCAGAAGCCTAGTTGGCTTTGCTCCATGTCTGGTTGCTGGTGTCTCCTGCTCCCACACATCCCCAGGAGCAGACTCTGTCCTGCTCCTTCTCCAGCACAGCAGTGCTTTTTTAACTGCCTGTTGTGGTGACACCACTGGTTACGCTTTCTGAGTGCAAAATTGTAACTGGGAATTGGGAGGGGAAGTAAAGAGAGGGAAAAAAAAAAAAAAAAAGTGGATGGGAGTCTGTCACTTTAGTATGTTTAAAGGTTACTTAAAATTCTCATAACAAAGTAATCCATTGCAGGAAATATGCAGAGCTGGAGGCTGTTTTGAGCATCTTCTGTAGGTTGAGTTACATATTTTTCTTTTAATAGTCAGCCTACAGTGAAAACCTGTGCAATCCACATAACCGTTCTTTGGCTATTTTCTTAGAAATAAACCCATATAAACATGATATTTGTGCTGAAGTTTTCTGGTTTCTTTTCTTAAAAATCCAAACTGGCTAATTATTTCCTCAGCTGTCAGAGCCATATTTCAGCATTAGAGATTGACTCTGTTGGAGCTCAACTTCTTTCTCGAGCTAGTAGTATTGGGTTACTCTCTTTATCTTTGTCATTTCATTTGGGACATAAATGTAAAATAGGTTAAAAGGTTTTTTCAGATTGTAAACTCTTTGGCTCTGATGAATCGAAAATACACTTTTGTAATATTATACCTGTCTCAATGGATTTGAAATTATACACTGAGGTGAGATTTCAGTATATAGTGAAATTTCCATTCTATGTTCTGTAAACACCAGTGGTGTTTTTCTTTAAATAGAGCTGCAACTTCAATGTACTTACAGTAATTTGACTTATAGACTTTTTCTGCTGAATGGGATAATTGAAACTCTTCCTTTCTTCTTTAGTCTGAAAATATTTTCATTAAAACAAATGTCTGCTCTGAGATTTTTTTTGTTATCACAAATGTGTTCAGAGGTAGTGATTTGATCAGGATAAGCATGGCCAATTACAATTTTCATCTTGCAATATAGTGTCCTTCATAAACATAAATAGCATTATCTGTGTTGTTCTTTATGAGAATTTATTTCCTTCCTGTGAGAGGAGAATTTTTTTTTCAAATTCAGATGTAGTAGGAGTGAGACCATGAGCATGGAGCTATATGGGGCACAAGTTGTTTTGATACATAACATCCTTGTCCCTGACTTAATTACCTTTTCCTTTTGGTCTAGTTGCCTTACGTCTTGTGTAACTAAATGCCATTTAGATTCTGATCTGTTTCTCATCATCTTCACAATGGTCTAAGTCATTGCAGAAGGTAAGAAACCATGCAAATAACATCTTATGGTTCACAGTCATTTTCTGCATAAAGTTTGTGTGGGAACTACTCAGTCAACAGGAAGGAGAAAGCTCTACCAAATACGTGGGGAAGCCACTTTATCCAAAATACATGTGCACACGCACAAGGGTAGCCAAGCATACACGTAGACAGAAAACAAACTTTATCCCTGGTGTAAACAACAGATGAAACGTTTTTGTAGGCAAATGGGACTTGAGGTGGCCATGTACTTTTTAACTACCTCTGAAGGACATCGGGAGCTTTAATGTCTGGAAGGAAACTGGAATGTGTAATACATAAAATGTTAATGGTAAAAGGGGAGCCAGGTGTGTTTTCTCTCTTGGCAATTCATAATTAATGTTTTCAAGGCTGGAAAAGGTGGGGGGGGTTTGGTTTCTCCCCCCCTTTAATAATTTGGGGAATTTTAGAGCATGGTAAACAATGGTTTTTCCATTCCAGCGAACAAGCTGTTCTGGGCTCTCAAGCTGTAGCTTTTAGCCCATTAGATTGAATCCTGCTGGAGTGATGGATGCTGCAGCCACCATTCAGTGTTGGCAGTCTGCTGTGTCTCCATGCTTAATTAGTCAGTGAAATCAGCTTGAAAGGCAGCAGTTGCCTTGACAGAAGCACTGAGAGAGGTTAGTTGTCACATGTTGGATTTTTTATGCAGTAAATGTTTGATTCCCAGGAGATGACAGTTGGCTGGAGTCTGAAGCAAAGGAGGTGGAAGAAAGAGTGAGCGTTTAGCCAAGAGGTGTGGGAAATGCCTCACAGTAAAGAGCAAACAGGACTTGGTTCTGCTGCCACAAGCCTACTAACCATGGGGCAGTATTTCAAGATCATACAGAAGCTGGACAAATTGAACTCCAGCCTGGCTTTCTGAGCCACTGATAGCCTGCCTTTCCTCAGCATACAAAAAGCTATGAGAGAGCGCTGTAATTGCATAAGACTATGATTTTAAATATTTTATGTGCAGGTCCAGGCCCAGACACCAACTGCTGCTGGTGGTGTGGTTACACGGGGAATGGATTCAAATCATGCCTCATTTACAGAAGGTCTCATCCCATGCCCACCTATTCCTTGGCTGTTTTTCAGGAAAGACTGGTCTGTCCCAGTCTCTGTAAGCTGAGTTATCAGCTCTGCTGACAAGGAGCTGTGGTAACAGTGTGCCCTCACTGCAGATAAGGCAAACTGTGTCCTGGGCTGCATTAGAAGCGTACTCAAAGCAGACCAGAGGAGGTGTTTATCCCCATTTACTTGGCACTGGTGAGACAGCACCCAGAGTGCTGCATCCAGCTCCAAAGGTGACTCCTCACCAGCTGCCTCTGGCTGTGACTGCAGAGCCCCTGCTCATATGTGCTCTGCAGTGGACATTGTTGCTTGCACTAGGCTAGAGAAGCACGAGATTGTTTTACAGGTTATGTAAAGGCCTCCGTTTCCTCACTAGAAGATTGGTTTTTTCATCTTTGTTCCTTACATGTCTCCATTTCAAGCGTTCCATGGAGACTTTCAGCTAGCCCCCTTGGGCTCAAGCTCAGATGGTACAAACTCTTGCAACTTTGTTTTGTTTTTTTTTTTAAACAAGCAAACAAAAAAAAGACTCCCTGGGTCCTGTCCCTGTGTGGAGTCCTTGCTGATAGATACTACGTGGCAGCAGGCACATCTGCAGTATAAGCATGGCAACAGATAATACCAAACACACTAATTAAAGCAACTCTTCTAGCGCTGTCTCTCTAAATTGCCCTCTCGGGTAACTGACTTTTTATTGTTATTGTACTTTCTCCGTAGCATCTCCTAAAACAGAGGACTTCCTTCTGCCTATGTTTTTCAAGAAGAATGGTTCTTTTGTGGATTGGCAGGCACCAAATTAGAAACAGGTTTTGTCCCTGTTCTAATAGAAAGTCAAACATTACTAATGAAGTCCACTAAGGTACCTGGAGTTTATAGGCCCACTGGAAAGGGAGAAACATTTGGGAAGCAGTAAATGGGAGGGAAGATGGTTACAGTTTCCTAAATGAAAGGGCTTAAGAGATGCCTACAAGGAGTGTGGGAAAAGCACCGTGTGATGTGGGGAGATGAGCATTACTAACCAGACATGCTCTACCCAGGAGAAATGCCTGCTACCCATGTTTGCTCCTTTTCTGTCCTTCCCCATTGTCCTAGATGTGTGTTCTGTTCCATTGAATATGAAAACATCGTATCCAATATTTTTTTTTGTTGCTGTATTTCAGTTTTTGTTGTCTTGGTTTGGTGGGGTTTTGTTGGTTGGTTGTTTTTTTTTTAGCTTAATGACATCTAAAGAGGTTTAAACCATGTTTAAACCTTAGAGGAATCTGAATTGGTAACAGTAAGAATCAAATCAAGCTAAGGAACCAGGAAACTCAGGAGTTACTCATTTTGATAAGGCTCAGGTCTCTTTGTAGTGATTCAGGTGATATAATTACCCCCAGTACCATGACCAGATCCATTGTGGAACATCTAAAAAGTAGTACTGAGACTATATGACTGCTCAGCATTAGGATGTTTTCCTTCTCACAAAGATTTTTGTCTCTTATTTTCAATGGGCTTATGCTAGTGAGGTGAGGAGCATCCTCAGTCTTCATTGACCTCACCATGAGTTTGGGATGCTTAGCAGCTGCTGGATTGGTCTCCAACTGCAATACAGTGTCTTCATACACCACAGCATGGCTATTTTGTGCAGTAGTTCTGGAGCAGTCAGTAACTTACGCTGCAGTTAGGCTTGAGAAGCTTTGGAAACTGAGGAATATATATGCTAACGTCCAGGTCTGTCCTCATACAAGTGAGAAAAGTAGTTGCCTTCAGCTTCATGTGTAGTTATGAGAGATGTATAGCTGAGTGCTATATTCAGTCCACCTAAGAACTATCCACCAACTCGGATCTCTGAAGCCACATAAATGCAGGTGGGATGAACCCAGGTTGTAGCTAATAATCCTGAAGCAGCCTTTGATCCTTAGCTTACTTAATTTTCTGGATCAACCTGTTGTGTTTATTGACCCACCTTTTGTATCTTCCTACTGCTATTTTTAAAATATTGACTGTGTTAAGTAGGGATTACTGCTTTCCCTTTGTTTTGCCCATAGCCCAACACAATGGCAACTTCACCCGAGTGAAGCTTGCCTGTGTGCTGTTGTGAGTAGCTCTGAAGAGACAAGTGGGTTATGACTGAACAGATGAAGTCTTTTGGGTTCTTTGCCTTGATCCTGCCAAGTATTTTTGTCAGGCCTTTAAACAAGCTAAGTATTCCTGACATGGTGCTAGTCCCAAGAGTCCTTTTCTGACAGGGTTTTGCTACATTGCAAGCATAATTCAGCTGGTTGCTTTCTTCAAACAGTTCACAGTCATGCTATTAAGAGCAATCTTAAGCTGAAACCTTAAGCAAAAACCTCTTTAGCTAAGGTAAGCTCCTAAATATCTTCAGGACTTGAAGGCAATTTTTCTAATTTGTACTAGAAACACTCAAGTGAAGGCAAACAGCCTAACACCTTATACCAGAAATCATCTGAATAACACCACATACATAGAAGCACCTGAAAGCCTGTATGTTACAGCGTACTGTTTTCAAACACGGAAGATGGCTTGTGGCAATGCTAGACTTGCGCTAAGAAAAGTTGTGAAACTGTCGCAGGCGACAAACGATGATCAGGCACTAGACTTCCTTGAGCGTGTGACTTGTAAGGGCAAGTGAGAATGACAGCTATAAAGCCATACTGTTTGGTGGCAGCTTGAGTAAATTTTGTTTGCTTCTAGCGCCAAAGATGGCCTCCTCACAGTTATAAAAGTTAACACAGGCAGTTCACAGCAAATCAGCAAGACAACTGCTAACAGAGCAACAGCAAAAATATCCAGAGAAGCAGGGGGAACAACTCCTTTAGAAGATACTTGATAGGGTGAGCCCTTGTACAGGGAACAGGAACAACCTGCAGACAGACACCAGGTTTACAAATAGACCTTGGAAACTCCCAAATTGTAAGTTTCCAGCACTTGAGTTCTAGCTGAATCAGCTCCTGGAGAAAACTAGTCTGTATCTCCTATGCCCAAATCTAGTTGTGTAACGTTCGTTGCTCACAGTAGGAGCTGCCTGAAGTAAGGCTTTGAACTAACACTATCTCTTTCATGTATCTTTTGCACAAATTTGACTCATAATCTTATGGTTTGTACATGGATGTTCCAGACCGCAGCCTGTCAGTGTTGTCTCCTTTTGTCAGTGCACGCCTTTTAAGCACAAATAAAACCCCTCGCTGTAAAGTATTCATCTTCCCTGCAAAAACTTTTCAGGCCTGGCTTGCCTGTAGCTGGGAGGGGTTCAAAGGAACAGTTCTCTCCTCCCTCAGTTCGAAGAATAATCTTTTTTTCCTCGGTATGCAATAATTTTTGCAACCCCATGTTTTATAGAAATGCTAAAATCCCATACAGGCTGCTTCCCTATAGAACCAGAAAAAAAAAGTGCTTTGCTGCTCACTAGTAATGCAGCCAAATGTCATTGAGTGCTACCACCCTTCAAGGCAGTACAAAGGGCCAAAGGGGATAGAAGCAGCAGTGCAAAAGCTATAGACGCATCTTGTCATATTTTAAAGCGTTCCTGAATTTGTTTCCCTTTGCTATTATTTAATGAAAATTCAGGAATGGGACAGTATTTGTTGGACAGGTGTGTTTCTCTGTGTGCTGGGCTCCTAAAGCGTGGTAAAAGGCAAAGGCTTCCCAGCTTTCATCTCTAGCTTTGGCAGAGAGTACTTTAAAGAGGAATGTGTTTTGGTAGACGTGAAGCCTAATGCTGGGTAGAATAACAAAAGCCAAGAAAAGTCTTGGACAGCATGATGGAGTAAGGAAACGGAGATTTTGGCAAAAATGTACTTTTTGTGCAGGTGCGCCTTATGGGGGGCACAGAAGCCACCACACACCTTTGATGCAGTGTTTATTCAAAAGGAAATCTGAAATTAACATTTGAAATAGTTGTTCCGCTGTGGTTTTTAAATGGTCACTCAGTATTCAGAGATCTCTTAAGTTTCAGAAAATTTTTTGTTTGGTTGGTTTGGTGGGTTTTTTTGTTTGTTTGCTTTTTAAATTTGAACAAAATGTTTATTTGCAGATTTTTGAGGGTTTAGGCATATTTCTAAGTAAGGAAAACTATCTGACTTATTTTTCAGTTTTGTTGTGTAAATAATTTTCAGTATGATAAACAAAGGTCTATGGATGAAATAGCAAAAAAATAGATTGGCTTTTAGACTGCAGGTTATGAAGGGAAAACAAGCACTTCAGAAAGCTTCCCGATAATTGGAAATAATACGACATTCTACTTGAAATTCACTTTTACTGTAAGGTGCAAGAACTGATAATGGCAGTTAAGAACCTTTATCGGAGGAGTAAGCAGAAATTTCTGGGGGACAGGTACACCTTAATGCGTTCGAAGAGAAAGAAATTCCACCTTGCTGCTTTTAGAATGAAGGAGGATGCTTCAGTAATACCACCTGTCAGCTCAGCCTCAAAAAAGGGAGAAATATCGCCATCTTGAGGTTACTAGTCTGTATGGTGACCAAGATAAGCTAATGCCAACAGTATTCAGCTACAACTAATTAAAAATAAAATATATTAAGTTATGCTTGAAAGGCTGTGATGGAACACAAAAATAGAGTTACTGCACTAGAGAAAACCTGATTTTTCCTTAGCTGTACCCTTTTCTTCTAAAAAAAAAAAATAAAAAATTGATGAATAGCATTTGTCAGATGTTCTTTTGTTAAATAAAAGGAAAAAAGTGATAATTTTAAGGAATACATTTAAAATAAGACAGCCTAAATACCACTTGTATCTTCCTATAAAAAAGTCTGCGTTAGTTTTTACAGGTATCACACCATAGTAGATTCAAGTTCTTAGTGATTGTTAACATGTCATTTTGTGTGTTTTGACTGTGCAAGTTGATTCTCTTTGAGAATTTTAACTCTGTGTAAATTCTATTATGCCAAAAGCTACACACACAAAAAACTTGTTACAATTCTACTTTTTATCATGCTGACACTGATCTATTATATACATAGGGATTGTTTTCTGAGGGTCTAAACTGAGGGGACAGAGGAATGTAATTGGAAACGTATGCTTGTTCCTAATTCTTAAGGTTATTGAATTAAATGATCCAAGATCTAGGTGGACAAATTGAAAACAAACATTGAATTTGAGCCCTTAAAATGCTTATAATTTCAGCACAATGTATATGGAGTTGAAGTCCAACGCAACTTCACAATACTTCAAAGGCAAGCTTTGAGCACGTACCTGTGGATGAAAATAAGAAAGATCATCTGGGAGCAGTTTTGTAACTTTGTCTTATGTTCTTGACCTGGTCACTGGCTTTCCGTATAACTTGGAACCTTTTGCTGAGTGCCTGTGTTCTAGCTTCTCTACCCGTACAAGAGATGACTGGCTACCTGAAATCCATAGGTGCTGTGAGATCCATGGATAATGCCCAATACTCTCAGAAAATCCCTTTGCTGTGTAGATACGCTCTGCAGGACGTTTAGAACAGTTGGGCAAGGCAGGGTGTATTAGCATTGCACTGTGCTGCTTCTCTGAGTACTGTGTTCAGTTTTGGTGAGTACTGTGTTCAGTTTTGGGCACCGCAGTATCGGAGGGACATTGAGCTGCTGGAGTGTGTCCAGAGAAGGGCAACGAAGCTGGTGAGGGGTCTGGAGAACAAGTCTTATGAGGAGCGGCTGGGAGAGTTGGGATTGTTTAGCCTGGAGAAGAGAAGGTTGAGGGGAGACCTTATCACTCTCTACAACTACCTGAAAGGAGGTTGTAGTGAGGTGGGGGTCAATCTCTTCTCCCAAGTAACAAGCAACAGGACAAGAGGAAATGGCCTCAAGTTGTGCCAGGGGAGGTTTAGGTTGGATATTAGGAAAAAATTCTTTACCAAAAGGGTTATCAAGCACTGGAACAGGCTGCCCAGGGAGGTGGTGGAATCGCTGTCCCTGGAGGTATTTAAAAGACAGGTAGACATGGTGCTGAGGGACATGGTTTAGGGGTGGTTTTGGCATAGGTTTATGGTTGGACTCGATGATCTTGAAGGTCTCTGCCAACCCAAGTGATTCTATGATTCTGGGAGACTTCGCTGCAGGACTCCAAATGTAGAGTCAAAATGTGCCTCAAAACCACCTCCGCTGTGCTAGTGAGCGCTGCCTCTGTTAGTTGCATCATGGTGTCATCTTACTTTTAGAGGAATTCTGTATTTCTGCTGTTATGGTTGTTTGCATACTTTGCACTATGTTTACAATTTTCTTTTTTATGGGCTAAACTACAGAAATAGTATCTTGGCTTTGAGACAGAGTCTATGGGAAAGAATTTGCGGTGATACAGAAACCGCAGTGGATTTTACAATGGAACAGCTTTTCTCCTTCCCTCTGTTCTGTACCCCTCAGACTTGTACTTGTTAACTACAGTGGTTTTATTATTTTAAGGGGCAATGGATTTTTTTTCAATATCCCATTTAGTACCTCCATTTCTGTTTAAAAAAAAAAAAAAAAAAAATAGGGCAAAGATAGTCCTTAAAATAGAAGCTTCAGGTTCTGTTTTCTGATTTCTAAAGGTTTAGGGTTGTTTCAGGTGAGGCCAGAGGTCTGACTAGTGCATTATATTTTTCTGACAGCAGCCAATAGAAGATGCAAAACCAACAGTGTGAGAAGCAGCCAAGAATATTTCACCACCCAGTTTTCCAATTAGGTTATCAAGTCTAACATTTAAAAAGCAATGCAGACATATTCATGTATTTATCTATATTCATATATACAAGATTTTGTTCTTGGGTTAAAGAAATAACTCAGCCATGCCGAGAATCAACCTTCTGGCACGTAATTCAAAGAAAAATAGTTTTTAATGGATGGAGGCATTAGCACAAAAACCTACTATCAGATATGCCTGTGAATGGTAGATAATACACATCCTCATTACTGGAACCATTACAGGCCAAGGAGAGGAGGTAATAAGTCTTTAAAAGGGGATCAAGCCTAACATGAGAAAGAGCCAAACCATTTACCTGGTACCTTTCCTCTGCTTTTGTTGGTTATGCGCTAGCCCTGGCCCCTGGAACACGCTGCATGGCAGGTGACTGTAAATGTGATTACCCATCTTCCAAAAGAGCAGTATTGGCTGGGCTGTGGCACTGAGTGTTTTCTGAGGTGCATTGGAAATTGCCCATACTCCATAGTGGAGCTCTCTTTAGAATCATAGAATCACCCAAGTTGGAAGGGACCTTTCAGATCATCGAATCCAACCATCAACCTAACACTGACAAAACCGCTAAACCATGCCCCTAAGCACCACGTCCCTCAGCACCACATCCAGCCCTCTTTTTAAATACCTCCAGGGATGGTGACTCAACCACTCCCCTGGGCAGCCTGTTCCAATACTTGATAGCCCTTGCAATGAAGAAATGTTTCCTAATATCCAATCCCTCTGACACAACCTAAGGCCATTTTCTCTTGTCCTATCACTTGTTACTTGGGAGAAGAGATCGACCCCGACTTCTACCACCAGATCCCTCAGCACCCTGGGAGGATCCCATCTGGCCCCATAGACTTGTGTGTGTTTAAGTGNCCCCCCCCCCCCCAATCTAATAAAGAACAGAGACTATCCTTAGTCCTCCTTTTATTGCTAATGTATTTATAGAAACATTTTTTAATGTCCTTAACAGCAGAACCCAGATTAAGCTCTAGTTGGGCTTTGGCCCTTCTAATTTTCTCTCTACATAGCCTCACAGCATCTTTGTAGTCCTCATGAGTGGCCTGACCTTTCTTCCAAAGGCCAGAAACTCTCCTTTTTTTCCCTAAGTTGCAAATATATTTTATTTGCATATATATACACATATATATTTTTTTACGCGTATACTTTATACTATATAAAGTATACTTGATTTCCAATTATATGATGCGAGTGCCTGAAAACAGAATGGAGCTGCTTCTGAGTGAGAGCCGTGTCCTTTGAGCTTGACACCCCAGATACGACAAAGACTGTATGACTATTTGTCTTGGGAGATACGCAGTTAAGATTAGAGCAATGCCTGTGCTGATGGGAGTCAGTTTTCCCTTCTAGTCCCTTCTTTTGCTCCTGGAAATCCGAGTGAAGCAGAGCTGGTTCATGGAAATGAAATAACAGAAATCTGCTGTCATTTGTAAGAAAATAAACTACATGGATCTAGCTGTTTGGTTACTCCTCTGTTCTTGCTTTCTTTCCTGCCAGGGGAAATTGTGGCCTCGTAAGTGTTCTCGGACTGCGCCGACTACATGGCAATTACAGTGATTTAGTGCTAAAACTGCAGTATTGGTGGGTCTGAGAACTTACACATTGAAAGCAAGGATTTTTTTCAAAAATATGATCTTAAAAATTACTTTAGATACTTTATTTTGTTCCAAGACTTTTGAACATTTCAGAGGTCGTGGTTCCCAAGCTTTCCTCCATAAAACTGGCAGCAGAATGCCTTTATAGGAAAGTGGATCTTCTTAACCATGGGCCCTTCACTAGGTAAAAAGGTTAAGTATCCTGAGAATTGTTGTCCATGCTTGTGACTTTTATGAGCTTCCTCTTTACCCTTTAAAGGAAACTAGGCATACTCCTCGTGTATTAGATCAACTCTGCTCTAGTTAAAGCTGACTCTGTCCTTCGATATGTTTCCATGTTCTTGGTTCCCCTGGTCAGCATGAAGACTGCGGGATCTTGAGGGACTGCACTGAGGATCAGAGGTTTGGCTGAAGCCTGTGGTCCATTTCAGACCTCCCTGCTGCCTTGGTCATGTCCTTTAAGTGCGTCATCTGGGCTCAGTGGGGAACAATGATGATGCATTAACGATGCCCTGAGCAAAACTTGATTAATGGATAATGAGGTTTTTCTATACCATGTTACGAGGAGCCATTCTGGTACCTTGTGCCTTGGTCTGAGCCTCCTGATCCTGACTTCTGGTAGACCAGGTAGTGCTAAGCTCTGCCTTTGTATTTGAGAAGATTTCTAAGGTGGGGGCGTTTTCCTCCTCATGGAAGACAGATGGAAATACAGGTTGCTTACAAAAGCGAGAAACTGGCCTCATAAGAGGTGCAACAAAGGTAGGAGGGGAGGAAGAGAGCCGGGTGTGCAGTGCTATTGATACTCTTTCCAAGCCACTGGCTTTGCATTTTTATTTTTTCTTGCCAAATTATAGATCAAAGTAGAGGCCTGAATGTTCATGTTAGGAAAAAGCACTCAGATAACTCCTACTTAATTATGTTACAGCCTGTTATTGCATTAAGACATAATTGTCGATTTCATTAGAGTTAATTGTTGCAATTTTAATGTCACTATCAAAGTGAGGTATCCTAGCTGTAAGAAGCAGCGCATCATCTCCTATTGTGTAATGGCCGACGTGTTACTACATGCCCGAGATCAAGACTTGGCTGTCTTTCTGAAAAGACAGATTTGATTTTTAACAACAAACAATTGGGTTTGGTGCAGCGATCCCAGGGTGATACTCGGAATCTCTTTAGGCAGGAGGTCACAATGGCTCTCCAGGGTTAACATGTCTGATTGCGGTAAAGCTTAGATACCTGTGGTTCTTTATTTACTGCATTTTTTAAGGGAAGCCTCTTAGGTTCACTGATACGGTATTAAGCAGTTAGGCGAGCAGTTCCCAAATCTTTTTATGACTATTGAATTGCCTTGGTTTTGCGTTCCCAGAGGATGCGTTGGGGCTGCTTTGCTTTTGGATAGTATCTCGTATGAGTGGGAGGTAGGCTCTCCCAAGTAAATGTCTCGCACCAAAAGCTGTGTCTGGCTCATCATGTGGAATATACAGCAGTTTGCTTCTTTGGACCAGCATGGGTTTTTCAATGGTTAAAAACCCCAACATGGCAGAAATGAATGCATGTGTAATTTAGGCAGGTCAGTTTATTTATTATATAATCTTACAATTATTTTTAGCATTGTTGACTCTTCACAAAAGACAGACTAGCCTAGATGCTATCTTTGTTAAAGTACAGTGTACCGCCAGTTCAGCTTTTTTACTGGGAGGGGAAAAGATGCTAAATATGATTTAGGAGGTACGTAAAATTGTATAGCAAAGCTGCTTTTAGGGAAAGCTGTGATAAGACAGTCACTTAAGGCTAATATTAACTGGGTTTATCTCAATAAAGGCCAGGATTTACTCTTCTAATGGCTTTTAGTGCCCATTTTCTTCTCAGCTAGGCAGAGGGGCAAGAGAGAGCACCTGGAAAATCCTTTTCTGGATTGAAAGAATTTGCAGATGTTACTGGGAAGATGTAACTCATTTTGTGACTGACTTTTTTTTATTTTCCCTCCCTGTTTTTCTTTTCTTTTCCTTGTTGAGTGCTTTGGGCACTTCCTGTTGAGGTGTATGCACTTCAGTGAGGTCCCCATAAGGATGCCAGCGGGCAGAGCTTGTGTGAGCAGGAGGGGAGCACGCTGCATGTTTGCATCCCATGATAGAGGAGCTCGCAGGCTTTAGCGGGTACCACACCAGCAACCTCTCCTCCAATGCCATTTGTTTCTCTAGGAATTTCAGTTTTTACTTATGGGCTTTAACAGAGCATGCCTTTAAACCACCGCTATGGAGGACGCCTGCACTGAGCGCCCTGTGGAGCAATGGCTGCTGAGGGTGGGCTCCGGGGTGGGAAGGCGCCGCAGCAGATGGCCTTGGCGCCCAGCCGTGCCATGATATCGCCCCCTGTAAGGCTTTAGGTGGCTCTTCCCAAGTGGCATTTATGTATGCATGCAGGTGCAGCGTCCTACAGCCTTGTCTAACGGGTCTGTGTCAAAAAAGCCATGCAGTGGCCACCAGCGGATGCTTAGGGAAGGGTGCGAGAGCAAGGCAGCATCACTTAACCTGCACTGCCAAGGCTTGTGTTTTGCAGTCCACAAGTCTGTCCTGGTTTGTGGTAAAGCAGGACCCATTTTGTTCAGTAGTTCTACTTTCTAACGAGGCCTCTTCTAACTGCTGAAATTAACAGCATGTGGTGCAGAAAACTGTTCACTCACAGAGTGATAAGACCCATGTTTGCAGCTGATGCCAAGGCATGGGATGCAGAGAGGCTCTTGCTTGTACCTATTGATGTAACACCCAAGGGCAGCCAACTTTGGTATTTGCCCCCTTGGAGGGTGGGAAGCGGAAAAGCGTAGAGGGGTCCCACCTGCAGGGAGGAGCGGACAGGACAGGTGACCCAAAACTGACCAACAGGGTGTTCCATCCCATCTGCATCATGCTCAGTGTAAAAGCTGAAGGACCAAAGGGTCAGCTCTCTTTCTTCAATGGCTGATGTCCCAGGAGGACTCTGTCATCTGTCTTTGATCCTGACCTGTGTGTTCCTGAATCCAGATTTGGAATCCAGTTTTCATCTGTCACTGAGTCCAGTCTGGGTCTTCCCCAGTGCCTGCTGGTGACATTATGTCATCCTGGGAGCTTGAAACGGTTTTATATATATTTCATGATTTTCTTTTTATGATTTTATTCTTTATATTTCGTTAAAGTAGTTTACTTCCTTCTAAACTCTTAAGTCTCTCTTTCCTCTCTCTGCAGGAGAGAGGGAACAGCTGTCACTCTGCCTGCTTGGGCCAATCTGGCCCAAACCGTGACAAAGTCTTATGTTACCTGGGCCGTTAGTGACTGATCGTTCTGTTTTATTATTACTCACAGCAGGGGATAACTGGGAGTAAAACGTTATTATATTGGGTACAGTCTTTCCTTGAAATAACTAGTCTAAAGACAAGAGCTGAAAGTACGGAAAGAAATACAATATTGCCAACAAAATGCAGCTCCTGTGGGGTGGGAATCCACTGGTTAACTAGCGAGTCTTGCAGATCCTTCCCGCAGACCTGGGTGCTTGCTTCAAATGAAACTAAGTGCCAGACTGAGGGGTTTTTTTTATGTCATTTCTTTGTCAAAAGGCTGAACTAAGACAGCGTAGTTGGGCAGAGGCAGGGAGGTGGCCTTTCACAGGGAGTCCTGGCTAGTGGCCAGCCGAACTCCTGGTGCCTGTGTAGAGCCCAGGCTCCAGCATAGTGGAGCAGAGAGGTTGTGCCTTGAGCTCTGGTCACTAAAAAAAAAAAAATCTAAAAAAAAAAAAAAAAAGGTGCTATTTACAGGGAGGAAAGTTGCCCCATCTGGGGAAGTTGGGAAGTCTGTAAGTGCCTTCCAGATCAGGAAGCGGCAGTGGAATAACAAATCATGTCTGTAATTGGCAGCAATTGTCGTCATCCCAATCAGCCCTGACCTAACCAGCCGTACGTTTTGCAGTGCCTATTTGCATTCTGTGGTTTCCTTCAGTCGGGGCGTCACTCATTGCTGAGACCGTTCTGCCAGCAGCTTCACGATGCCTGGGGATGCCAGTGCAAGAAGGAAAATGACATTTTGAGAAGGATGTCGTTTCTTTCTCAACACTGCAAAACATCCACCCATCTGTCACAAATGCATGTCTTCTTTCCTGGCACTCCAGCGTCTCTGTATCAGTCACACACAGAGTACAGCTCAGCACAGAGGAATTTATCAAGTTAATGTTATCAATCATATGCCAGTTCACATCACTTATGAGTGCCAAAACCACCTTGTTTTCACCCTTTACCATCAGGTTTGGGCTTTCATTTTAAGTTTATTCTAGAGAAAAGAGCTGGAGAAAACACAAGTGGGAAGATAGCACTGAAGTATCCCTGGAAGACGCGGCTGGCTTGCAGACAAACTGAATGTCTGTATTCTGACGGAAATCTACTGTCAGATCGTGGAATTGGAGGTGGAATGCTTGGCCGATTGCTCCCCGGATTTACCCGCTGCTCCTTTCTCTTTGAAACTCAGCCAAGTATCTTCTGTCTGTGTTAGAAGATGCTGATCCCTTACAGGAGAAGCGGCCACGTGACTTGCCTGGTGAGCTGTCATTCTAATAGCAAACCAAATAATCCTCACGCTGGTGATTCTGGAAATCATGTTCAGCCTACTAAAACACTACTTGCAGTGTTACTTAACATCTTGGGGTCTAATCTGTGTTTTTCAGTGTCACCCTGTGCCATTTAGAAAAGGTAGTTTGAAAAGCATTCAGTTAAACGTTGGTGAAATATGCTTTGCGTCTGTAATGAAGTGTCAGTCGCACGGTAATTAATAACATGCTGCAAAGTCCTTGCTGTGTGAAAATACGGTATCAGGTGTGTCTATATTACCAGAAATACTTGCAGTTCAGATTGACTTGAAATTTTGGTTCATTAAGCTGTCAGCAACTCTCAACAACAGTAATAAGGAGAAAATGTAGATTAGTAGCCTCAGAAACTGCAGACACATTTACAAGAAACTCTAATTTGGCTTTATGAGCAGGAGCTGGCTGTAAATTTTAGGTTTGTTTTTAAATGTTTGTTTACTCATTATTGCCATATTGATCTTTTGTAAAACTCAAAGAAGTCCAAGTCACACTATTGCATCAGGAAAATTAACATTAGACCATCATTAAATACATGGGAGTCTGAAACAGAGCAAAGTCCAGAGAAAAGCCAATCTAATTTAACATAGAATGTTAGACATTTATACTAGTATAAACTAGTATTTGTAAAGATACCCAGAGAAATTCCATTGTTATGCTATTTAAGAATAACTTTCTTTAAAAAGGGTATAAAGAATATATGGTGCACACACTTGTACTGTAAAGATCAGACAATTTGCTGTTTTGTCTGTGAATTATTTAATTTGCTCAGGTGTTTCTACTGATGTCTTCCATCCAATCTCTTGTTGCCACCTTCAGAAATATCTTATTCTTTGAGACAAGAATTTTATTTCCTTTATCGGGCATTTATATATGTCTTGGGTATCTGTGTGCCACTGCTGAGTTAGAAATCAGCCATAACAATACTAGAGAAAATTAATTCTCCTTGTGTCTCACTCAGTCACCTTGAATGCTAACTTCTAGAAGTGAGATAGAATTTGTCATTCTGAGAGTGCTCCTATTTTGTCGGTGAGATAAGATGAAAACTGGGATTAGTAAAGCACACACATAGCTTATCAGGCAGTTTGGTGGATGCATTTTAGGTTTGGAGGACTATGAAAGATGGGACTGAATCAGGAACTTTTATGCTTAAGCCTCTGCAAACTTGAAATTTTTTGAAGCATCTGTATTTATCTGTGAAAAAGGCTGTCGTGGTTTGGGCCAGATTGGCCCAAAGAGGCAGAGTGACAGATGTTCCTCTCTCCTGAGAGAAAAAGGGGGACTAGTTCAGTCAAAACCAAACTACTTTAATGAAATATAAGGAATAAAAAAAAAAAATCAAAAAAAAAAAATCATGAAACATGTATAAAACTGTATCAAGCTCCCAGGATGACATCATGTCACCAGCAGGCACTGGGGAAGACCCAGACTGGACTCAGTGACAGATGGAAACCGGATTCCAAATCTGGATTCAGGATCGGGATCAAAGACGGATGAACAGACAGAGTCCGAGTCCTCCTGGGACACCAGCCATTGAAGAAAGAGAGCTGACCCTTTGATCTCTCAGCTTTTATACTGAGCATGATGTAGATGGGATGGAACACACTGTTGGTCAGTTTTGGGTCACCTGTCCTGTCCGCTCCTTTCCACAGGTGGGACCCCTCTACGCTTTTCCATTTCCAACCCTCCAAGGGGGCAGATACCAAAGTTGGCTGCCCTTGGGTGTTACAGCAATAGGTACAAGCAAGAGCCTCTCTGCATCCCATGCCTTGGCATCAACTGTAAACATGGGTCTTATCACTCTGAGAGTGAAGTTTTCTGCACCACATGCTGTTAATTTCAGCAGTTAGAAGAGGCCTCATTAGAAAGTAGAATTACTGAACAAAATGGGTCCTGCTTTACCTCAAACCAGGACAAAGGCACCTGGACTTTATCTGACCAGTCCCTGAGAAGAGATAAAACCGAATCACTGCTCCTCAATGGAGAAGTGATTGACGCAGGGAGCACTTTTCCAGTCACTGGTGGCAAAAATGCTTTAAATTTAATAATTTTAAATGAAGTTATTTATTTATTTGACTACAGAAGATGGATGCCCCTGCTATAGGCTGCTGGCCAGGAGGTGTGCTCATGGGAAGGAGTGCAGAATGTGGAAGGCAGAGTAGCAAATACTGAATGGAGATGTCAACCTGTATGTATTGCTCCATGTACTGGCAATTGTTGGTCAAGGGCGATGTGTGCTTACCAAGCAGGCCTACAAGGTGGCTCCAAGAGTCCCTAGGAAACTCCTCACATGGAGGGACCCAGTTACTACAACCCCTGAGACTGAAGGCTCCCTTCCACAGGGCAAGGAAGAGGTGACACTACCACGAGGGTAAGTCCGTGTGATACACTGCTGAGACTTGTGGAGCACCAAAAGAAGCAACTTTGATATGAGCATACAAAATATTAGTATTCATGGCTTTGCTGCCTGGACTCACTTGTCCTGATGAGCAACAAAGTGTTTAAGTCCGGAGGACCCCGTGGTACGGGACCGATACCGTTTTGGCAGCTATTGTGCCTAACAACCCTGGAATCATACTGAGCTTGCCTGTGATTTGTGACTAAGGAAGTTTTGCAGATGAATAAAGGAAAAACAGAGATCGGTCTAAGTTTGTTTTGTTCCCAGTTTGTTGACATGAAAACTTTGAAAAGGGGAAACCTTCTTGCTTTTCTCCGTAATCAGTATTGCAACTGCCAAGGAATTCTGCAACACTTGCTCCTTTCCATGGGGCATCACCATGAGCCACGACCACTGCCATCTTTCATATGACTCTTAGGAGACAACAAGCTTACTTCTCTTGTCCTTTTTGCAGCCTGCTGCTTGAGTGACCCATGTATGACTAGGTATGTCATACACATATGGCTATGATTGCTTCTAATGGGAAAGGTCCTCCAGCTATCGCAAAGCTGTAAGCATTGCTTCTTCAGGGCTCTGCCTTTCTTCTGGACATCCATTAGGCCTCCACATTGGGAGAAGGATGAAAAAGATATTCATCCCTATTCCTCTGAGAAGAGAGGATTTTCCCCATGCCCCACGGATATGAAGGAGATGCATAAACAGAAGAGAGAGGTTTTTCTTGCTCCTGTAGAATGAATTCTGCTGACTGAAAAAAATAATTGCTTTAATTTCTGAAAACCTTTCCCATCCAGAGCAGCAGGGGACACAGAGACCGGCCAGAAAATTCCGACTGGATTGCCTAGAGCTTTATTACTGGGGCAACGGTCCAGCTGGACTGAAGAGACGGGCAGACTGGGTTGGGGCTAACCAATATGTGGGGTCAGCGGGAGTGCTCCGTGGTTCATGCAGTGCTACCTCCAAACATGGGGTCAGCTCACAGTGTGATGAGTGTTGAGCTACTTCGACCTATAAGCCCAGTCATAACTGCAGATTTAAAACGAAGGGTGAATTACCAGACTGTGCTGTAGCCAGAGAACAATTATCAGTTATTTGTAATTCAAAGCCTGTCTGTGCCTTAAATTGTCATCTTAGAGAAACAAAAAAACCCCACCAAACCCCACCCCAAAACCCCCATATCATTTTATCTCCAGTATTGTAATCAGCATAGCTGAGTTATGGCCAGATGTGAAAATAGCATGCTCAGAATTTGCTACTTCTATTGTAGTAATAGGTCTGTTAGCAAACTGTCAATCAAATACTATTTGTTTCAAAGAAAAGTGCGATGACAGCTTTTCTGCAATGGAAACTCCATTATCCATCACCTGAATATGCTACCTAAACAATGCAACATCCTTCAAATGTCCTGAATCCTTTTATATGTCTTGTCTGGTTTTAGCTGCTTTGAAAATGTTTTACTTTTGACTAAACAATTAAAAAAATTTAGAGTCATCTCTGCTAGCAAAACATACTTAATTTTAACTTGGAGAATAGGATGTGGCATTCGTACTGCCTGAGAGTATCTTTAAAGATACAGCAAATGCTTTATGTCAGGTTATTGAATGCACCTTTTAATGAACTGTCTGAGCGAAAACCAGAAAGATTGATTGTGGGGGTTGATGTTAGGTAAGTAAGTACCTGTCAGGTGGAAAGCTGATGGTTTGCAGGGGGGTGATTATTTGTCTAGAGCTGTTACAGTGGTCTGGAGTGGAAATACAGAGAAAAAGCTGGCTGTTACAAAAACCAGCAGCAAAGGAGGGAGGAGGCTGGTGCAGGGAAAGGGCATGGTGAAAGGACGTAATGCTGGATGAGTTCCCCCAATCCCTTGTCCTAAGCACCCACTCCAGGCAGGAGCAGACATGTAGCATGGCAGCAGAGACACTGGACCATCTGGCCTTTCTTGGCCATTAACCTGCTTTATTTTTGACACTGGACTGGTGGTAGTGGCTTTCCTACCCTCTCTGAGGCTAGATGAAGATGGACTATCGTGACTGCTACAGTGGCAAGGTTCAGGAATTTGGCTTTGCTTTTTATATAGCATCCTCAGAAAGGAGCTGGTGCTGTGCCGAGGGCACGTGCTAGCAGGCAGGATCCCTGCAGCGGGGTGTGCAAGGGCCATCCCAAAATGTTACACTAGCAAACATTTAGACCTTAAGCCAGGGCCAAAGGCCAGTCCACAGAAGAACGTACTGGGAGTGGCGAGAAGTACTCGCCATACAGTGGCGAGTCTTGACTTCTTGAGAAGGCAAGTAGAAAAGTTGGCCTCTCACCTCGTTGTCTTGCACCGTGTCCATATGGACCAAGCCATATGGATGTGGTTCTGAAACCATGATAGAGGAGGAATTGGCCCTCTATTCATGAGCCAGACATAATTAATGCATAGCTATAGATACAAATACAAGTAAACCTGAGGCCTGATGTTGGGTCCTGTTTGACAAAATAAGTTTGCAGTTCTAGGATTTAAATACTTGTGAAGGCTGGTCACGCTGACTTCTGATTTCCCCTTCCAGTTGGTCTGGAAGTAAAATGCAAATCAGCTTTCGAAGAAGCTGTGTTTTAGTTCCCTCATGTTTATCCAAATGTACTTCAAGAACGTTTTTAAATAGAAGTAAGTTTTTAATTTGGATTTTGGAGGAAGGATGGACTTCTCTTGAGAACTTCAATTTGCTCCTGCTTAAGCAACTGCCTGGCTACTCCAAATGCTAAATGTACGGCTTAATTCAATAGTGACGTCTCACAGATAAGTGCTGAAGGAATGTTTTAAAAGTCCTAATCTGCTTTTCTAATTTAACAATGAACATTTTATGATTAAGGGCTAAAAGAAATTCATCTGAAGTTTCAAATGGGATGGAGCCAGTGAGGGTATGTGAGACAGGAAGGCTGTCACAGACATAAGGATCCCTATCAGCAAAAGAGTGTGTGAAAAGAGATTCAGCCAGGCTAGAAAAAGGGAAGGTGTATCATGGGAATAAAGAGCTTTATGTGTGGATTCAGAAAGCAGTATGTGAGAAGGAAGGCAGAAGCTCTCTACAGACAGTCTGGAACCGGAGGAACTGTGTCAGAGAGATAAGCAAGTCACAAGGATCAAGTTGAGCGCGGTTATTAAGAAGTGTCAGTAAAAAAGTTGATTTGGCTAATGTCAGTTCAGACGTGGTGATTAAAGTTAATGGGAAGAATACTACGACCAGGAAAGAGAAAAGAGGAGAATGAGATGAATTTTATAGACCCCTATTTCTGTTCAAGTTCCAATCATGTTACTGCATCTGTTACCCATTTTGCATAAGTTGGAAAACATTGGAAATTCATGATTCTTATTTATTTATTTTTGTTACCAGTGGCTTTAAAAGACTTTAAAGGCCAGAAAATACAGATAAAACTCTTTATTCAGTCTTATCTGGATTCATAAGATTTAGTCCCATTCAGTTTCCTTGCATCTCTCTGAAGTTGTCTCTATCTTTTCAAGACTACTAAAAATTTTCTATAAATATTTTTCATTGGTTCTAGTGACAGCTCTTAGCATTTTCTCAAACATGACCTTAACTAAGTAATCCCAAAGCAATCTTAAATCTGAATACAGCAGGTGGGAACGTTTGGGTTTTTTTTTTTTTTCCAAAGAAATGAGGTAAATGCATTAGCTTCCTGCGAAATACCATACTGCAGCTTCTTCTTTTAAATCTTCTGTATGAAATGTCTCATTTGAATTTCTGCTCCTGCTGCCTTTTGTTTAACCTAATTATTTGATATTATTGATAGCAAGCAGTAGGGCTGGTACCAAGGGAACGGAGCCAAGATGGCAGAATTGAGTGGCGCAGGGGTGTGAGTGTGTGTCTGCTCACGCTGAGCCTCTGCCCCCAGCTCTCAGCTCAGCCTAGAGCAGGCAGCGTGTGCAGCGCTAAGGCACCCTCTGAGGTCTAGCCACGTCCTGGGTGTTTTGGGCCACCTCCTCGCCCATCAGGCTCAGTCGCCAGCGGTGGTGGTGAAGGCAAAGTTGTCCTCTGATGTGGTCAGATCGTCTCCACAGCACCTGAGGTGGCACCAAGGTCACCAGAGCATTTAGTGTACTGCTAAGGTGTTTTCTCACTTCTTACTGTACACCTAATACACAACTTTTAGTTCTGTCAATGCCAGTTAAGTAATTGCAAATTAACTTGTTTTACCTAAGACAGTAACAAATTCTATGTCTGGACACTCCACAGAGTTTTGCCCCAAGAAAAGTTACTACAAATGTGAGTAGAAACCAGCTGTAAACACTAGACTAGGCGTAGATGTTACAGCGATGGATAGATGATGAAAATCTGAACATGTTTAAACACCATAACTCAGGCTTAAACACTGTAGTCAATTTGAGTAGAGCCACGTTAAGAGTTCCTTTAGTCCATTCTAACAATGAAGAAAATTCTGAGAGATTGATTGTGCTGATTTAGAAATGCGATGTGGTTAAAAGCAGTTAGTGGAATAGCTGAATTTTTGTATGCCAGGTCACAAACTGTGTAGGCTACCAGCACTGAAATACTGGGAGGGAAAATCCTTACGTGGGACACTTCTAATACAGTGTACTTGAGAAAACCAAGCTGTGTAGTTTCTATAATTTTCTTCATCTAAGAATATAACATAAAATAGTGCTGCATTGCAGATCAGAAAAAAGTGAATTTTTTTTCCCTTCATGTATACAACTTCAAACAACATCTGATAATGTAGCCTCTAGATGTTTGGAAGGTAGATAACAATAGGAATTAGAGTGGCACTTATTCTTTCTGATTTGATGGGTCTTTTTCCTATAGATTACAGAAAAAGAAATGTGAAACGTACTAATTGGCTATTCTTAGCTTTTATTTTTTGAGTTTCATTTTTGCATGTAATTGTTTGAGCAGACAATTATAATCCTCCTGCTGAAAATTGTAACTGTGCAGAGAACTATAGCGCTTAGTTTATCTTAAAGAATATCAAAAATTACAGATCAGTATCAACTGAATTCTAACCAAAGGATGTAGACACTTATTTTCGCTGTTGTAAACTGAGGAAAATGAGTATCCTGAAGAAAAATTTAATTACTTAAATCTAAGGAGACATATTTAAAAGAAAGCATGTGAGTAAAACCCCAGAAGGTTGCTGATGAGACACAAATCAGAAATAGTCATAGTTATAAACCCGTAAAAGCCAGTAGCACTACGTAGGAATGAAAGCAAAAATCACTTATGAAAGCCCGTGTCTGATTTTTCAAGATGCCTCATGCTGTTTTCTTTCTGTTAGTATGCTATTTCCAAAATCATCTAAGCCTTCAGAGTTAATAGCCATACTTTCAATGGTATCCAGGTTTTTCAAAATATTGAGTGTTTATGAAAAAATTCAGTATTATCTGTGGCCAGTGACACTTAGTGTAAGATTGTCTAGATGAAGCTCTTGCCACTTTAAACGGAAAGAGCATGAGAACAGCTTGGCAAAGTGATTCCTGATTTATGCATGCATGTCAGCATTTCACAAGTACTAAAATATAGCATTTGCTTATTTGCATGATGATGCCTGAGCTGAAAGATATCAATTTAATTACCACTGGTTTACTGGCTCTTGGATCACGCTTCTTGGTATATTTTATAAATGTGAAATAGTTTTATCGGTCTGGTGCTTTTTTTAATTTTTACTTTTTATTTGCAGGCACCAGCATATGGAAACTAATATGACTGTTTCCTTCAGTATAGTATATTATTGTGTGCATGAACATTGCCTGAAATACCATATATCTGAATTTTGCAGCTGTCCTTGGCACATGGAGAAGACCACGGCTCATTTTCGTGTCTAAATTCATGCCCCTAACTAGCAGCTCTGCTGTTGACAGTCATGACTGCAAAGGCCGCTAGGGCCAGCTGTGTAGATACCTTGTCACAGGTGATTCGGAAATGTAGGGTGAGGTTTCATTGCTTGTTTGCTTGCTACAGAACCTCTGAATATTCCTGATAAGGAGGTGCTTTTGCTAAAAAAAGCAGAGCCCTGTGCCGCAGTTGTGTAGCATGGAGAGGAGCTTGCTAGGGAGTTCCTGTTTGCTGCTTTTCCACAAGAAGCCTCAAGATTTGAAGTGCTGTGTTGATTTCAGTCAGGCACCAGAAATGCCTTCGTCTATTTGGCATTCAGGCTGGTTTTTTTCTGCTGTGCCACCTGATGGTGCTTCATCAGGGGAAGGGCTGAGCTGAAAGGATGTGAAGGATGTGCAATTAAAATGTGCCACAGAAGTATTTATTCATTGGGCTTAAATCAAGATGGAGATTTAAAAAGAAGCATCGGCCAGGAGCTGGAGTGTTGCTGGTACGCCTTTCCATCTGAGAGAAAGGGCAGTAGCACGGTCGCCAAAACAGTTTGAATTTCAAACTCCAGAATTCACTCGAGTGAATCACAAGTTTAAAGGCTTTAAAAAGTGTATGATAGAACAAACTCTTCTGGGTGTTCCTCATTTAGAGCTAATTAGGCTAACTTGACCTGCAAGGAAATTAGAGTATTGCTGGGAACAGAGAAAGTATTTTTACTTCAGTTTTTGTCTGGAGGGACAGTTTTTGCATAGCACCCTTCTGTAACATTGATCTTGTCACATACATTATTTTTATCATGTGTGTATCATTTTGATTGACTAATTAGATTACTCTAGCTCTAGAAGGTAATCAGGCCACTTGATTATTCACTTTTTATAGCCATGGTAGAGTTTGGGAAGAGGAAACAAAACTCAAAAGCAATCCTTAAATCTTCTGTGCAATACACTTTTTCTTTTGCTCCCATTCCTCTTTGCAGTCTGGCAGTGAAAAATTAAATTAATGCAACTGGGTATTTTTGAAAGCTTGTTAGTCTCTAAACCACCCATCTGGATTGCTTAGTGTGGCAAAAAATAGAACATTTTGAGCTTAAACTAGACAGGTTTTAAAATGGGAATCTCTGTACAGGCCAATGAAAAACATCAGAGTGCATGCAAAGAAGAAATGTTGGCTGACACATTTGTAAAAAGCAATTCAAGCATTAATACACTACTAACAATGTTGAAGACTCTGTAAACATACGTTTTTAGTGATTCATTCCCATAATCAGTTGACCTATTTAAAAATATAAAATCAATAACGTTTGGGGTTTATTGGCTTGGGGGAACAAGTGAAAGCATTTGGGGTTTTGTCTTGAGTAGGGTTTGGGTTTTTTTCTGTTTGTTATTTACAAGTGAAAGCGAGGTAGGAGAAATTCTCCACTTTGCTTCACTGTCTTACTCTGAGAAGTTAAGGGCATGAATTTGCCCTTAAATATATTTCTTTTTCATGGCTGTCTTTCACTGTTTTCAAGGGCAAGTGAAGTCTTTTTTCTTAATCAGATTTTCAGAGGCAGAGATCAGAAACAAATTCTAGTATTTTTCAACTCAAGCATTTTTCTTTTGTTGTAAGGGGGGGAAAACATAATTTGGTCTGTCTCTTCAGAGGGTAGGTGAGCATCTTGGAGTGATGGGCCAAAACAATCTCTTCTTACAGCAACAGTGAACATGCTGGTTGCTGAGCGTGTACCTGCCTACTGCTCTCAGGGCATGTCCAAGGAGGGGAGATTGTATGTGCACAGGAATTAAATACCGGCTTTGCAAAGTCAACGAGAGTTCAATTCACAGTCCATAACGTCCTTTGAAGTCGTTCAGGAATTTCGAAATACATTTCTTCACTCGACTGACTACCAGAAAATGGTCACAAGGAGCCTGGGTGGGGTCTGCTGGGGGATGCAGTCTTCTGCTCTGTCAACTGCAGCGCTTTAGCCGGTGAGTAGGAAACGTACGCCTGCAGAAGGGTCATGCTGTACCGCTCACATACACTGTACGGATCACGTATTCTGTACTGCTCTTCCAGCCTCGCCTGATTTGCCCCTTTGGGGCACACAAACCCATTTTTCTAACCACTTTTTGAACATGTGTAAGCTTTTAGCAATCATAGTATCCCAAGGCAAGCAATGGCACATTTCCTTTCCTTAGGAAGCATTTCTTAGGAAAGGTTATGTACTTTTCATAGAATCATAAGCGACCTTTAAAGGTCATCTAGTCCAACCCCCCTGCAATAAGCAGGGATATCAACTTGACCAGGTTGCTCAAAGCCCCATCCAACCTGATCTTGAATGTTTCCAGAGGGGCATCTCTGGGCAACGTGTTCCAGCATTTCACAACCCTCATTGTAAAACACTTCCTCCTTATATCTAGTCTAAACCTACTCTCTTTCAGTTTAAAATGATTATCCCTTGTCCTATCACTACAGGCCCTATTAAAAAGTCAATCTTTCTCATAAGCCCCCCTTTAGGTATTGAAAAGCTGCAATAAGGTCTCCCTGGAGCCTTCTCTTCTCTAGGCTCAACAACCCCAACGCTCTCAGCCTGTCCTCATAGCAGAAGTGTTCCAGCCCTCTGATGTTTTTTGCGGCCCTCCGCTGGACCTGCTCCAACAGGTCCACGTCTTTCTTGTACTGACAACAACAGAGCTGGATGCAGTACTGTGACGCTGGGCAATGCTGTGATGCCACTACTATGGTGTCATGGAGGGGAACCCTGGCACAGTGTAGTGGTGCCAGGTGAGCACTTCCATTGGTTCTTCTTGATCTTCAGGTGGACCCACCTCCACATTGTACATGGGCCTGATGGTGGTCCCTGTCTGAAGCCTCCTCCTCTTCCTCTGCAGCTCCTGCAGCCATGCGTCTTCTCTCCCCCCAAGCAAAGATGGGCAGCCACACGCTTTGCTCTTGGACCTCTTGTTTCCAGGCATCCTTAGAACTGAAGGGCCTCGAAGCTCAGCGGGTTGTTGGCCAGCTGCTGGGGTCCCTGCATTTGTAGAGCCTGGAAGAAATGCAGGAAGGTGGCTCATAACATTGGGAGGCCACCATGATGAGGATGCATGTGGCCAAATATGGCTGTTCTGGGAGCTGGGGGGGTGCTGTGGCCTGAAAGATGGCCTCATGTGGGAGAAGGAGGAGGTTCGGGGGGGCTGAGATCCCTTTTCCCAGGGATCGCTTCCCTGTGTCCTTCTGCTGCCCCTTGGGCACAGGGACTGCCCTCTACCTCCCCTCGTGGGCTTGGGCTGCAGCCCCCTCCTCATCCCGTGCCTGGGCTCCCCTGGACGAGATGGCAGCAAGGGTGTTCCCGGAGGGTCCGACCTGGCTCCCTGCAAGCGGCAGAGCCCCCCGTGCCCGACAGCGGCTGAGAGGGGGCGAAGCATCCAGACATCCCACCAGTGGGAAAGGGAGGCGCAGCCGGCCTGCGCACGGTCTCCCAGCACGCCATGAAAGAACTGCCGATTGGTTTCGTTTCCCTTTCAGTATCTCTTCTAGTTTGCTATGTCCTTTGGAAACGGGAGGACTAGGAATATGCACGGTGTCTGAAAGATGGGTGCAAAATGTATTGAAATGTTGAGGTAAATTGTTTGTATTTTGTGTTCTGTTTATTTCCTTTTAATTTCAAACCATCTATTGGCTCCCTCATCTGTAAAGTTTCTTTGAAGCTTCACTAACTTATAATCGTAAGTCTGTTAGGGTAAGTAACGGAGTATTTATCAAAAAGGAATTTCCATTAGGACTCGTTTTCGTGGCCTGGAGAGGCTGTTCTGACCCTGAAGGAGACTGCTACATCTTATTTTGTGTTCACATGAGATTTTTATTCTATGTCAAATTGATCTAAAAGCTCGGCTATGAATGACTTTATTTCGGAAAATGTTTAGTCCATGGCCTATGCTTGATTTACATGAAGTGACTGTGTTTATGCGAAATAATTAAGTATTTTTCTAACATTAATGCAAGCAGCAGAAACTCGTAATGAGTTTTTCACAGGAAATTAACAGACCAGGGATGAATTCTTGGCTCTGGGAAGCCAGCAGTAACGTTTCCATGGGTTTCTGGGAGGTACCCCCTGCGAGCTGCTGGGTAATTTCAAAATACCGACTAGGTTTCAGAACACTGCGGCTACCTTCAAATGCAACTTTTGAGCAAAGAAATGGATAATCGTTTGACTGAAGACGCAGGTTTATCTTTCTTCTCCATGGGCCTACAGTGAGCATACCAACGAAGGCAAGCAAAAGCCGGGCGAGTATGACAGATGACTGTTTGTCTAAGCACAATCCACAGCTTGTCACACTGCTACCTCCTTCTCCGTAAGCTCAGCACCCAGAAGCCTAATAGCTCAGCATTGTCAGACTGACTCAAATTAACTGCAAACGACAGGGTGATATTTATTTGGGGCAAGTCTTGGAATACTGTTAATTTACATGTTCTACTACTTAAGGATTTGCTCTTCGGTGGAAAGCAGACTCATTAGAACGCTGAGGGAAGATTTTGTATTCTTTCCTGAAACATGTTGAGCGTTTTGAATAAAAGCATAATTATAGTTGTTATAGTCAGCAGAACAATGCAAAGTAGTTTTACTTAGAATGATATGCAAGCACTTGTCAGCTTACCATTCACAGGAACCTTTTAAAATGCCACAGTAGTTACTTTCTAAATGCGAAAATATTAAGTCACTGGAACGCAATTAAAACAATGATATTCAGGGAAAGATATTTTTGCATTTGGATTTTTACCACACAATCCATGGCAGAAAATTTATGTGTTTCTACAAAAGTACTAAAATAATATTCCATGCAAGTTAGATTTCTTGCTTAAATTAAATTGATATTTAAAAAACCACACACCAGTTATGCCCCTAGTCTTGGTATAATATTGTACTGTCCACAGTATCTAACAATAACCCATTTAAAAATGTAAGTAAAGGAGAAAAGAAAAATCTTGTGGTAATGCATCAATTACAGCCATTACCACAATGTATAGGGAAAGCTGTATTTTGTTCCAGTGATTTGGGGGTTCTCTGTTTGCAGGAGCTTATTACCTTGCAAAGGATCTCTGCACCGTACTGTGGCAGCACTGGGAAGTACCAGGGTACTGAGCCATCTTGAATGCAATGTGCTAAGTTGTTACCCTGCTTCTAAATTACTGAAATACCAAAATCACATACCTGGCATGGCTGAACCTCATTTTAACAAGTCAAATATTTGTATGCGACACTATCCATCTGGTCATTGCTGAAAGCCTATGCAATGGGAAGCCAAATTTTTAATTCCTGCTATCTCTGTGTAAACCCGGCAAAAGTTTATTGATTTCAGTAGGCTTCCCAGTGAGATTATTTTTCTTGTATAACAAGGCAGAATTTGGGTTATGTTCTCATTTCCAAGACCAGTGCTCATGCCGACTTCTGCACTGCTCCATGCTGACTGCAATGACGGCACTGCACAGCCGAGGTAACTGCGTCCCGAAAGCAGAAGTGCTCCTTGACATTTGAGCTCCAGCACATGAGGTTTTGCTGCCTTTCTCCTCTCCAGCTTCTGCAGGCTGACTACGAACATTCATTAAGCTGCTGTGTTATAAAAATAGACTAGTTACTAAGACACCAGTAAGTCACTTTAGAAACAATGCACAGATTTTTTTCATTGCTGGTTTTGGGGGAGCAGATAAATCGCATGATGAAGACCCCAGGGCTGATTTGGCAGAGTATCAGCTGGGCTTTCAGCTCAGTCCCTCCTGCAACTGGGTATGTAAGAAAAGCTGCTGTGCTCCTTTTCCTGTGAAACATGCTCGAGGTCTTTGTCTCTTAGAGGATCTTTGCCAAAACCCATGACCTTTGGATGTGCCCTTGCCAAAACCACCCTGTTCTCAGCTACATGACATCATACATAGTCTTCACCCCAGTGAAAAAGGAAAATATGTACTTCAAACATCCAGACACCTTTGAGCAGGCTGCCCAGGCATTGCTGTCAGCAAAGGTTAAACCAGCCCTGTATCCAGAAGGAATATACCCTGAAAATAGCTTGCAACTGAACTTCCTTCACTGGCCAGCACTATTATTGTAAGTACTACAATGTTTTTATCTTGAATGGTGGTGCAAACTTAGCAGTATATATTTGTGTACAGATGTGAGAGTACTTTCTGAGGGACAGTACAGTCCATGGGTCGCTGTGGGTAGCTCAGATGGGATTGCCTGCAGGCATTAAAAGTTATTTCTTAAATCATATAAACACCAATAAGTGTTGACGGCAGGAATAAGGAGGTTCTTTGTGAAAACTTGTTGGAAAACTGAAGATTGTCTTCACACTAGGGAGCCTACAGCAAATTACCTGACACTCAGGCTATTACTTAAGATTCTGAAGCAAGGCGCTACGTTTAAAATTGCTAGTCGTGATATTAGGGACCTAATCTTTTACACAAAAAGCTCAAGGAGCTTTGATATTGACTGAATAGCTGAATGAAAACGCATGTTGTTTGAGGTTTATGCTCATGGTTTTTCCGTTAATTACTGAGCCTCTTTACACTTTTTGATAATTTTCACAAGACTGCCTGAAACCCAACTTTAATGATTGAAAGTTAAACTAAAGCTTAGCTTTAGTTTGTGCCTTTATGGTTTTCTGGAGAAATGGTGGGACTGATAGGAAAGGATATGAGAGCTCATTGACCAAAAGAAATGGAAAAATTGGCTGTGCAAGCAAGAAAATAATATATTACAGAACAAAGAAAGGTCAGCTTATCGCAAGGTCAGAAAGGTTCTCTTTGAGGGATTTGTTTGACAATGACGCAAACAACAAATACTTGTAAGGAATACTGAAAATTAAGTGTAGATGGCATGTAAAACACAGCAATTTCTTACGTCAAGACTGAAACTTGTGGTGCTTTTATCTTGCTGTGAGGGGGTTTGGGTTGATTGAATTCTTTTCTTTGGTTCACGGGGACAGTATCTTTCCACATGGCAAAATTGGTTGTGTTACACAAAGCAGCAGGTGTGGCAGGGCATTGGGAGTAATCATCTGTACAAAAGCAGGGAAGATCTATACTTTCAAGCTGCATTTTTTATTACAAAACCCAGCTATATAGGGGCAACAGTATAGCAAGTGTTCCTGGCTCTGAAACGTGTGTGACTCCACTGTTTTTATTTTTTTTAAATGGAGAATGAAATGGACAGTCCCACAGGTATGGTCTACGACTGCATTTAGGGACAAGAAATGTATTCTCCCACCTACCATTCACTCAGTGGTAGATTTATGCAGTGACATACTCCTGATCATAGTTATTGCTTCGAAAAACATGTTGTATTTAATGCGTTGCTTACTCGGTCTCAGGGGACAGAATATAATAAAACTCAAGATTTAAAAAGAATATGCCTTAGCATTCAGTCCACAGGCAACCTCTTGAGGTCTAGCTTCATCAGAGGCTTTCAGTAGCTGGAACATCAGTCAGGGAAGGAATGAACCCAGAGCAGAACATAACTAAATGGGGAGTGTCTGAAATATTCGGGATGTAGTTCAGAAAACAGTATCAATGCTGAGGTCTGTGGCATTGTCATCTCTCTCTCTCCCCTCCATGCCTCCCTCTTCTTCACGCTTTTTGTCACTATGTCAATAGTTTGGGACATGGAATTTTTAAAAAATAATTAGAAACTTGAACAAATGTATTAATGCTTCATCTGAATTATTCCTTTAAACAAAATGTTGCGCTTGATTTTTTTTTTTTATGTTATTATTTTCCATGGTAATTCTTTCTTCTCTAGCCTGTGGAACATCGTGCTACCCCTACACACCTGTCTGAAAATGGTGCTAGCTCTTTAGGACCATGACAAGTCGATTCGTAAGGCCCTGAATAAAGAGGAAATAGTCTGGCTTTGAACATGACCTTCCACACTGTATCTTTTCCACCAAGCTCCTCTTCCACTTGGTGTGAAGTGGTAATACTATAATTTGGCCAGAATACAGCAGGTGAATTGATTACCTGTCCCAGTTGTGAGTTGTGGATGCGAGGCACAGCATTGCAGGGGGCTCTCGAGCTGCTCAACTGCAGCAGCAGCTTATGAAGGAGACACAAACTCTTTCCCCTGAGCTTGTATGGGCATTCCTCTCTGTTTGTAATGCACGTAGTATTGTTCCTCCTGCATATTTACAGCTTGGCTTCATGTGTTACATAAAGGCTGGGTTACATAAAGCCCTGGGTGCCGCATTAATAGCGGCAGAGACCAATCTGGTCCAGAACGAACAAAATGGACAAAATAAAGATTGCAAACTTGCTCAAGGTTAGTGTCAGCCAGTGGCTGAGCCAAGAGAAGAATCCAGGTGTCTTGATGCACGGTGCGGTGCCTTTCCACTAGGCTGTGACATTGCTGTTGTGCAGATAATGCGGTAAAGAAAATTAAAGGGAAAAGTGTCATCTGGACTGTGAGCCACCTCCTTTTCAGCATTAAATGAATAGCAAAATCCCGTAACAATCCAGTGAGGCAGTTTCCATAATGCAGGTGTTTGTGTTGTAGCTGGTACTTTTAAAATACACCACAGAAAAGACCATGCAGAATCATCTTGAAGCTTATGTTAATTTTTAATGTCAAGTGCATTTTTTGATCTGTTACAACTCACTGTGCATTTATTGATCTTCTTTTTCACACTTTCTCAAAGATGTTATCTCAAAGAGTTATCAGAATACCTGCTGTTGTTGTACAGCTTTTACCACAATTTTACAATGGGGTCACACTACCACAACGTTTCTGGATGATATTCTAGAATCTAAATAAGAACGTAATCTTTCTTCCACATCTTTACAGAAAACAAAATTAAACAAAAGAAGCTTTATAGCAGTGGTGACATTTAGCCAACGCTTTCTAGGGCTATATTGCCATCAACCTGGCACTCCTCGACTTGAGCAGAAACAGTACTTCTGCTTTGCTTTTCACTGAGAGGATTTGTTCGGGATTAAGCAAGCCAGACAAAGGTGCCCAAAAATGACACAGTGGCAGCTGAGTCATCTGAGGATGTCTTTCTCTTTGATTATGTGTTTGACACAGACACACGTGAGGCCACGTTGCAGGTGTTCCTTATAGTTGCGAGGTTCAAAAACCTGTGTCCTGAAATAGTCTATGGCTTACCTGTATCTGCAACGCTTGCCCTTGTGACCACAGGATTTTATTATTTTAATGTCCTTCTAAAGCAGCTGTCAGCAATTCTTCTTCAGAGCTTCTCATTTGTTCAAAATGTCTGCTTCCTCGCTGAAGTCAGCAACTGTGCCTGTTTTGCTATTACACTGACAGATTGCCTTTAAGTTGTCCCTTTGTTTTTTGCAGACCTTAGTGGATATGCTACTTGTCTTTTTTTTTTCCCTCTGAGCCTTGTACTTTGAGATTTGCATTCCAGCAATGTCAGAACAGTGAAGATTCTAAAGCTGTATTTTAACATGAAACAACTGTATTTTGTCTTCTGTTGCTTCTAGGAAATTAATTTCCCTTCAACAGTGATCTTTGGTGCATTCTCTCTACGCTCTGCCTTACATTCTCTTCCATTATTTGACATTGAGGATTGCTGCATAATGTCCTGCTGAATGCACATGAAGTTTAAATGTAAAACTTCTGTTTTGTTCATACCTTAAGCATTTGACAGAGAGGAGTTTTAAAAACACAGTCATTACATTTCGTAATGGCAGTGTAAGCTCAAATAGTCCTTCAGGACAAAAGCATGGGGTAACCAGTACTGTTGGTTTAGAAGACGGGGCTATGAGAGTCAACTCTGACTTGAGTTTCCAAGAGGCAAAGTCCAAATGTGCTAATAGATGCGGACATTAGCCTGGGAACTTGGTGAGTTCTGGAAGCATTTTGGTCTGAGAAAGATTTGAGGTAATTTTAGAACACGTAGCTCTTCAGGAGAAACAAAGTACTTCTGTAGTGTTTTGGCTGACTGATTAAGAGCCTGAGGCCTGGTTTGAAAAGAAACCTGAAATTTCTTATCTTAGATAGGGCAGGAAAGGATTCTGATGCGATGAATATTATCCTTGAATGTTCAGTGGATGAACAGATGACAGGTACAGTCAATGTAGTCTTTTAAGTTTTCACACCATGTAAAGTGAATGCCAGAAGTGCTCAGTGCCTTTCATGCTTCCTTTGTTTCCTGCATTCAGTTCAGTTCCTGCAGGCTTTTACTGAGGCTTGGAACTGCCTCAGGCTCCTTAGTACCTAGACTGTGTTAGCATGAAAAGCATATGAATGTAGTAAAGCATTTGAATAGGCTGGAATTCCAAGTTTAAAACAGGAATACTGAATGCCACATTTGGCAGCCTTTGGGAATTTGGAGATAAACCCCTGAACTGAATTGCCTTTGGGGAGGTTGGCGTAGTCATATGGGTTTGGCTAAAACCTACCAGTCTAATGGCTGCTAGATGCCCGTGTCCTGCAGAGCAGGAGCTAGTTCATTCCTGATTAAAATTCTGGCTTTACTCTGAGTGAAGACGGCCCAGAATAATTTTCTGGTTTTCCTTTCTGCCCTTTCTTAGTGTCTGTGCTACATTTCTGTTTCATTTACTATCATGGGGTCTGTTCAGAGGCAGAGCAGGTGGGAGCCCAGACATGCATTTTGTTTGTAAATATTTTCAAGTGAGCCGAATTGTTTCTTGCTTCATAGTTCTACCACAGGAGTCCCTCCACTCAATTGTCTGTTTAGGCAGAGGAGGAGGAACACACTGCTTGATACGCAACTGAAAGATATTTCCTTTGGTGGGGAGACTCATCGAGAGGACCAGAGTAGGTTGAGAGACTGACCATGCTTTGAAGATGTTACCTATTTCTTAGAGCTGTGAGTAACCTCCTGAGAGGTGACATATTTACAAAAGTAGCTCTCCATCTTTTTGCCACAAGTACAGACTTGCTGAAAATAGAATTCTCAGAGAGGAAAAGTGAGACAGTGATTGCAACTGCTCAGAGCCACCTCATGCAGTACATGGAAAGTATAAAACTGAAACGTATGTTCAGCTGCTGGTACCAGCTGTTACATTCATTATAGTAATTGCTGCCATTAGTGTGCTATTAATATTTCTCTTACAAATTTATAAGAGATATCAAATGAAAATGCAAAGCCTGCTCCATCTGCAACCATTTAGGTTCCTTGTGGGTCAAGTCACACAAGCAACAATTTCTAGCACTGCGGTTGTCCTCTGAGGAAACAGTTCTTAGGAGAAGCTTCATTTCTCCAAGTTGCTTGTGAAATTTCCATTTTGTGCTGGAGGAGAAAGACAGCATGTAAATTTGGGAGGGTACAGGTATAGTTGCTACAGGAGCTGCTTGCCTACTGCAGCAAAAGTCTAACCCTTTGCAACAAGCAGCAGAAGCTTTCTGGACCTGTTCAGCCTTTGGTGTAGCTTGGTGCAACTTGGAGACCCCGGAGCTGACAGCGAATGCAGCCAGTGTTTTCCTAGAACAGCTTCATTGTGGGCCAGGATTTGGCCCTATGACGTGATAACTTTTTTTTCTTCCCTATCCCCTGTTTTTCTCCATTTATTTGGGGAAATTCTCATCTATGAAAGTGCTGTTGAGTCAGCACCTTTCAGCTCAAGAGTGCCAACACTGTTCACAACACGTAGCTTGAAAAAATGTTTTAATTTCAATTTCCTTTTTCACATAAACTATTAGAATGGAGAGTACTGCTGATCTAAATGACACTTATTCATCGGAATGATGGATGCTGTAGCTGAGAAAAGACTAGTTAATTTATCTAGTTCATTTCACAGGAAAATGCAAAGTACTGGAAAAAGTTGCTATATTGATGGTTTGTGGTCTGATCCACTTTCAACTGTTACAGAAAAAATGATTAATCAACAGGATATTGGTGGTAAAAGTTAATTATTTAGTGATTAGTAAATGACCCAAGACCATATTAGTACTGTTGTCTGCAATAGAATTAATATGCTAATGCTGCATACATACCCCTACAATGTGTACTCCTTCATGGTGACGCGTGCACACAATCACCGCTGCATACTAAACACTTTCACTGAAATCAGCCGGACTTCTTATACATCTGCTCAACATTACTGCTTGCTTTTGCAGCACTTGGAGATGCCTGTGAGATGTCTCAGCATTTGTGATTTCTTCAGCCTGTCCCTTTACAGGGAAAATACTTCCAGCACTCCCTGTTGTACAGAAAATGTGAAAACCAGAATCCTAAAGCTAAACTGCAAGAGCCAGCTTAAAACAGACCAATTTTATTTGGGAACAGTATGATTTTTCTTAAGGCCAGTGCTGCAGCATTGGAGAAGCGTGGTGTGATTTCTGGATGGGTGGGATCCTCAGTGCAGGTGGCCTTTCCACAGGGCCTCCCAAGCTCCTCTGGGAAAGGTAACCACTTCTGCAGGACAGTCCATTCAGCCACCTGCAGGCCCAGAGACCTGAAGAGTCTGTGGCGGAGAACAGCGGTGAGCTGGGATGGAGCTCAAGAGGCTGGAGAGCAGGCTAAATATTCTTTTGCGTTCCCCACATGCCTTTGTGTAAATGCATGGGAAGGTGCAGGTCTGCCCCAACGGGCAGTTTCACCACACACCCTCCAAATGCCTTGTCTGACTTCACGGAGAACGGGGGGAGAAGGGGAGAAATTCACCACGTCTGAGGGGATGTGTGGCAGTTCTGCTTCAAAGCATTAAGAAGCAGTTAGTGGTGGTTTGTGTTTTGTTGGGTTTTTGTATCTTTTCCCCTACTTCGCAAGATGGTTGGTGCCTGCTCAAACAGCAGCTCCTTGCAAAAGCTGTGTTCCTTCCTGCATGGATAGGTGTCCATCCTTTATTTCACGGTACGGCCGGCAGAGCTACTGGCTTGCCGCAGCGTGTGAAAGTACCACTCTCCCGCTCTCTCCACACCCTTCTCCTCGCTGCCTGGAGGGCGAAGGATAGGAAAGCTGGTTCTGGGAGTTACCTTCTTCATTATTGTGGATTTCCCCTTCACCCTCATCTAGCGTCAGCTTGTTCAGCCTCTGGGCTCAGTGAGAGGGAACTTGTTTGCGCACCAGATTACCCAACTCTCACACAAATGTCCCGCATCCTCAAGAAGCGGAGGAAGGCCGTACTCTTAACGTGAGCTCTAGCCCAGGACCAGCAAAGACCTGACTCTAAAGTTCATCCCAGCCAAAGATCCATCACTTCAGGGACAGGCAAAACAGAAAATCTGATGGATTTGGAATGAAAGAGCAGTTTATTCCAGAAGTGCCGTATTTAGCACTGATTGAAGCAGCAAGGTTTGAGGGAGACCCCGGTTAAGTTTTAGCAGCACATCATTTATACTGCATCTGTCATGTTTTATGATGATTTACGTGGTATTACAGAAATAATGGACCAACCCCTCAGCTGAGGTAAATCTTCATCACTCACTCCGACTCAGTGAAGTTCTGCTAGTCTCTTTGGAAATTTGGAGCTTGATTTGCAGTTTTTATTGCTACGTACAATATTTTCCCTGCTTCCACAGGGTTTGCAGTGTGTATTTCAAGTAGCATAGACAATGTTGGTAAATCCATCTGAATGCAGAGTTTTCTCTGCAGATTAATAACATGAAGCTGATATCACAAAAAGACAAGTACCTGACCTCATATTGCTAATGCAATTAAAAACACGGATGAGGTCTTGCTATGGTATTAGCTCTTAGCATTGCCATTCTCCCAGCAAAAATGTAGTTCGATGTTTATGCTGCCACAGCAAATTCAATTCTATTAATCCCCAAGTTGCATCCCTTGCATCTGAGAATACCCTTCAATTTCTCTTCATGAGTTCTGCTTCCTACTAATATCTATGCACGGTGTCTTATGATCCGAGAGACGTTGAGCCAATCTGTTAATTTGCAAAATGATATTTGATGTGACCTCTGTTTCACTTCTGTCATTATCTTTTCATCCAGCTTCTTCCTACAGCTCATTGATCCAAGCTCGGAGCGTGGGACTTGATTTTCAGGGCGCTCTGCTTCTGAAACGTGAGGGGACAGAGACACGGGCAGAGAGCCACCACTTGGTCCCCCTGGGGGGCAGGAGCCTGCCTTGTCACAGAGCCAGGGCAGCAAACTGCCTTCCTGGAGGGGTCTGGAGAAAAAAGGGCCATGGGCTGGTATGCTGGCCAGGCTATGGAAACTGAAGTTTAGGATACCATTTTGACTGGCAGTAAAAGGGGGAAAAATTCAGTAATGTTCACAAATCTGGCCTAAAGGAGAGACCTGAATACGTAATGGTGTGACCTGCCAACCGCTCTTTCAAATAGATCACACAGGTCTTAAATACAAAGCCTGCATGCTGGCAATCTTAGACAAAGAAAGTTAAAAGCTTTAGGCTTGAAATCTGATTTAAATTTAAATCATAATTGATTTTTTTCTCATTTTGACTTTTATGAACAGACGGACTATAGCTAGCAGTTGCCCTTGAGGAGTCTTTAAAAATGTAGTTGTGTGAACTGTTTCCCTGAAGATTGATACAGCTGCTATTTCTTCAGCTATCTCTGAATCATCCTCAATTACTATATGTCTTTATAAAATAATTATAGGTTTTATCCAGGAACTGAGCTCGGCTCTGTATTTTTCATAAAACACTTACACAGGGTTGGGTAGCAAAAGAGATGGCTTTACCCAACCAAGTTTTCAATTATTTAGCTTTGAACTTTTGTTCTCTTATTCAATGTTTTGCTACCATGCAGCAGCTATATTCCCTTGGAACTGAAATGGAAAAGATTTTGGCTGCTCTATCCATCTCTTTACACTTACTAATTTGTCTGCCAGAGTAAATCACACAGAGAACGAACTTAGAAGAGTTATTAGCTCAGATAAAGCTATTCAGACTTAAACCAATAAATAAATGATGATCTTGCCCTGGAACATCTCTGCTTGTGCAAAAGTCAGTCCGCTCTTTTTCCTTCCCTGTGCATGTATAATGGGGAAATACTTTGTAGGAAAAAAAATCAGTTTTCAATGGAAGATAAGAACGGACTGAATGAAAGTACATGGCATTATCTCTGGATGACAGGGTGATGGAGGTTGGGTGGCAGCCACATGGAATTGTCATCCAATGATCCAAATACAATTTACAAGAGTTCATTTAGCCCTTGCCCCTCTGTATCTCCAGATACATCTTTGATGATGTCTTGGCTAGTGACAGATACGTTGCAATAAGGAGGGCAGTAGGTGAAACCACTGAGCCAACTGTCCAGGCAAGGTGGCTCCTCACACATTAAGGCTGCCAGGTCTCTTCCTTCAGGTACCCAAAGATATTTGGGGTAAGAAACGTTTTGTAAAGGAAATGTTTTGTACCCTCTGCACCTTCCATTTTTGCCACCATTACAGGCACCTTTTACTCATAGCAGAGATCAGGCTAAAGTACCAATCTTTCTTCTGGAGAAATGTGAGGAATTGAGAGGCATAGAGCTTCCATGTGCCTTCATATAATGGCACGGGAGGGGATTGTTCTTTAAAGATGAGTTAGCAAAGTTATAGATTATCAGAAGTGTTGTCAGTAAAATAGATCTTTCAACTCTGTAGAAGTTATATCTCCAGCTTTGTTTTCTGTCTTATTTTGATGCACATAGCCTGTAAATGATATGCGCCGCTATGCAGGATTGCATGCATTAATCTTTTCCCTGGAGGAATCTTCAGCATGTATGTCGTGGAAATGAAGTATGGAAGGAGTCTAAACCCTAGCTTGTCTTCAGTCTAACGTGCTCAGTGGCCGCTGCTGGAATTTTGCAAGGCTTCTTACTAGAAGTTGCCACTTCCATATGGATGTCTTTCTGAGTAACTTCTGAACCCTGGTGTTTCCAGCACTGGTAAACTATGTAACAGTTAGCAACCTGGCTGTTCTTTGGAGATATGATTAAAACCACCGAATTCCCTTCCGTTTAATGAAGTCTGTTTGATTCTTCCACCTCACGTGCTTATTATGAGGCAGTGAGAGAAATTCCTCATGCCTATGACGACCCACTAGTTAAGAGACAAATTCTCCTGTGATGAGGAACAGTACGTTTAGTGTACCTCAAGACCGAGTGCTCAGTAGGCACTTCAGTGACCTGGCATTCTTAAAAACCCTACAGATTTTAGCTTAATTAAATTACGATGGCTTACAAGTTCAGCCTAGTGTAAACTTGATTTAGATTTTTTTTTTTCCCCCAAGTTTGCCTTTGGGGTTTTTTTGGGTTCACACTGCAGAGCTCCCCATCCAGACAATGGCACTGCTAGGGCAGACAAATACATCTAGGAGCTGCCCTGCATCACACTTCGACCGCCTTGTGTGTTTACGCTGTAAACATCACAAAATAGAGAGAGATGCAAGGGTGAAGTGACATGTTCAAAATCAGGTAATCAGGCCCAGGACTGAGAATCTCATTCAGTTGAAATTCAGTCTCATGTGCTATTGTCAAACTGCAGTTTCCTGGTTTGCTGCCTCTTGACACTTTGCTTTGAGGCCGGGAGATCTCTTGTTCTTCAGGGGCTACAGGTGTTCATAACACTACCTTTGTTCATTAATATTCTCCTTTAAATAAAGGGGTGATAGATTGCTTCAGGGATGCAGCTGATCACAGGATAGCAGATGTAACTCGAGCATCTCTAGAAATAACTTTGTGACGCTGAAAACCTGACATTTTTTAAGATAAATATATTTAATCAATTTTGCTCTTGTGACTGCAATTGGGACAGAAGCGCACCTCCCTTTGGACCTGCCTAGAATTCATTTCATGTCAGGGGGGAATGAAAATAATTTCAATGCAATGACACAAATCATCGATTGGGAGGTGTTAAAAGAGCCCAGAGCCTCCATTTTATGTTTGGTCAATGTCTGCCGATGTCGTGTAAGCAGGCAGGACTGCTCACGCTACTTGATATTTTTTACAACTGCTGCACGAAAGGAGGGAAGTGGACATATCTCATGGTAGTGGCAATATGCACAGAGGCACCCTCTGTTTTACTGCCACCTTAAAGTCTCCAGTGGAGAGTGAAGTTTCGTTAAGCAGCATGCCAATATAAAAACCTACAAATTTTCCAGTATTCTTTCCTGATTTACAGTTGTCACAGGTGTCATTTTAAAGGAAATTATGTTCACTGATTCTTCCATATATACAAATGTACTTTCAGTAGAATTTAGCACACAATATGTTTTGCTACAGACGAATTTGCTTTTAAAAGATGATTTGAAGTCAAATCTGCCATTCGGAAAAATATGCAGTATGTTTCCTTTCAAGTGTTGCTCATTTACTGTATGGCTGGTGTGTTTTTTGCAAAAGATTCGTTGCCATCAAGTGTTAAGAAGTTGACAAATAGAAAAAAAAGTCTCAATACCCACCATCTGCTTCTGAACTGCTTCAGGTGCTGCATACCTCTGCATTTTTCATCTGTGACTCATTTCTAATTGACCAACTTACTCCAATATCCTCTTACACTATGTGGTATTTTTGGAGGATTTTCATTGTTGTAGAGTGTTGGGGTTTTTCCCAGCCTGCTGATATATGGACCTTCTGTGTGCAGTTTCTCTGACTGTATTTAGTCTATTAACTCCAACTCTGTTTTCAAGACCTGAGTCTCCTGTTTTCTGGGTTTATTTTTTACATATTTTTTCCCTCTGTCTGTTGTTCTTTCCTTTTCCACAACAATTTGCCTATTACTCCTTAGTGAACTTTTTCAATGCTTTCTGGATTGGTTGTGTTTTTTCTCTTTCTCCTTGACTTGGTTTCCTTCGCCGAGTCTCGGTTTCGCTTTGACATTTCTGCAGAAAGGAACGGTCTTATTGTTAACTGGGTCTGCTTGCGTGTTAAATTGGAAAACATGCTGAGAGGCACAGAAGGGAATTTCTCTAGGTCTTAGAGTCAGGGTGTCTCAACACATCTCTCATACTACAGTACAATGCAGCGGTTGTAAAGGGGCTGTTACATTAGCACCTTCCTAATGTAAGGGAAGACAGTGTAGACAAGGATCAATAAATAGCAAATGTCAGAATGAGGAAAACGCTCAGCAGCTCCTGAGGAAGAGGCAGTGCTTTTTGCAGAGTGGATTCTCAAGGGCGCTGTTGCGGTAAGGACTCCATGAGAGGGAGCAGAGTCACACAGCAGGTACAGCAGCAAAAAGTATGTGCCAGATATCCAGCACGCACAACTGCTTCATCATGCTTGCTAGAGGTACAACACATATGTATATCCTAAATATATAAAACTTATCTAAACATACTAGTACTCTCTGGGAAAAGGGCCATCAGTGGCTTTGGAACAGACTTTTTGTAAATGCAGACAATCTGGTATTTTATTTTTTTTTTCCCTACTCTCCACTCCCATTTTGTAACACTCCCTTCCCCCCAGCTCTTTTCTGCTTCTTCCCTGTCTCAGGTTTCCTTCTTGCTTATCTTCCAGTCAAAGTGTGCTGACCCTCAGAGATTAACTGTGCTGTCCAGGTATGTACATCGGCGTCTTGCAGACTGGGTAAATGACCCCACTTTGGGACAACACAGGGGCAGATGGGGCAATACTGCAGAGACAGTAAAAAACCCTTCCAGACGACCTGAACCTTGATCTTTCCTGAATAATCTTAATAGTTTCTTTAAATTCAAGAAAAGGAGACAGAGCTGTGAAAGGAAGACAGGTAAACTGAGACACAGCCACATCACTCATGCAGGCACGGGCACGATGGGTGGTACTAGCAGCAAGGCAGTAACAGACTCTGATGTCCTGGGTTGTCTCATGGCCTTTACTTTTTTCCTCTCCCCAGACCTCTCACTAAATCCAGGCTTGTGACTAAGATTCCACAAGTTATTTTTTTTTTAAGTGAATGCATCACATCTTTTACCGATGCAGGTCATCTCTCTGGCTTCACATTCTCCATAGCATGTACCGTTATCTGCACATTCACTGAAGGAACATTGCGTTGATCTCACAGTTTCCTTTTGATTTAGTCATAAATAATATGTTTTGGGTGAATCTAGAATTATCCCCGCACTCAGTCAGTTTGTCTTTATAATCTTCCGCTTCTGAAGCGGGGGGTGAAAGATGTGGTTAAAATTGTATTACCAACATTATGATCCAGACCTGAATAACTGTGTTTCGCACGTGAACCTGGCTGACCACGCAACAGGAAGGAGAGAGGGGGAAAATGTGCTACCAATTTAAGGAAGGTGCAGCTGCAGCAGAATTTGGCTTAAAAGAAGAGTACGGAACTGTCATTGATAAGGAGGTGTGAAGAAATCACAAGGAGTCAAAGTAGTAATTCCTGCACTGGATATCAGGGAGAAGAACATCCAGATATACTGACCTACAGTAATTAAGGAGAAACTACATGTTCCCTGAAAAGGGTCTGAGAGGCTAAAAAAGAAGACTGGTTTACTCAAAGCAAAATGGAGAAAAAGAAGATAGATCTCATACAGCCATCTTCCTGTATGAAAATCCGCACAAGCTCAGAGAATTTTGTATCCATGTAATTTCTATACAATATTTACTACAGAGATATGAACTCACTTTTGCTATTTATTTTTCTGTTTTTAATTCTTCTCCCAAAATTATATGACAAATGTCGCTCTACCTTACTTTCTGCCATGCATGAAAAATTCTCTTTGAAGAATTCAATTTTTAAAGTGGAAGTCTTATTTTAATGATCCTTTGTGTTTTCTTTACAGTGCTCTTTGAAGGTATGAGTATACGTTTTGCTTGGTAATTAATTGGTGCTTAAATACTTATCATTTTATGTCTAGAAGGGAAATTCTAAAAAATTATCTTGTCTGGCTGCCAGGAAATATATTTTGCGACCAACAGTTCCTCCAACTTTTTTTACAGAAAGATAACAAACAAAACTGCCTTCATTTGTACTTGCTGGTGTGGGGACTCTGCTCAAACCCCTGATTAAGTTAATGAGGAAAATGTGCTCACGGTCTGACGGATGCAGCTGATACAGTTCCCACAGAAGAACTGTTTATAATTCAGTGTTGGGCTCTTCCCCTCCGAATGAAGTGCTGCACTGAGGGCTGCAGCACAGCAGGGTCTGGCCTGACGCAGGTGCCCTCCGCTCTGAGGTGGCAGGACCTCACCTGCTTCGTGCCAGACCCTCCAGGAGTTGCCTTTCAGGTAGGACCATCTGCAATGCCCTGCCAAGGGTGGGTGTGAAGTGTTGGTGGGACGGGGTGCTGGAGGTGGGTGCTGAGCCTATGCAGACCCCCAGGCTGCAGGCAGGGAGTGCCCAGGTGCCTACCTGGAGAGCTACCTCTTCACCAGTCAAAAAGGAAGCTGCCCCGGCATTCTCCAGTGGAAGCTGGGAGCTACCCAGCAAGTTTTTGTTAAATTCTGCCAGCCAAATCACTCAGAGCCTGGGAAACTGTGAACTAAAACATTTCATAAGCATATGCTAAAACATAACAAAAAAAAAAAAAGTCTCTTGAGGCTGGACCAGGTTATTGAACACAGCGTCTCACATTTAGCTCACGTTGAACTATTTGGCCACAACTTCAGTCCTCTGTTGAGGTAAAGTGAAAAAATAGTGTGGTGAAATCAATAACCTTAATAGCTCTTGCAAACAGAAATTCTCAGCCAGCTGTTTAAGTTAATTTAGTGTATCTGTATATTTGAAATTATTAACGGTTGCGTAAGATTGTAATTCAGGGAAACACTGAGTAAGCAATGCACTCTCATCCTGCCCTTGTGCTGGCAAATACGGAGGACTCGGAAAGCGCCTGGCACACCAATACCTGGAATATAATTTGTATGCACTGTAGATGGATGCTACAGGGAAGATCAACTGATCAGTTCCTAGCTTATCCAGAGACTTTCTATATAGCTATAGGCAAACTAAATAATCTAGCTCTTGCCTCAGTTTATCATCTGTAATGTGAATGTGGCATTTTATTGCATTACAAAGATGATGTAAAACAGTCATATTATGAGCAGTGTCATATATTGGCCAGAAGTGCAGATGATTGCAGTAAGTCAAGCTAATAAGTTGCATAAATTCTGGAGGAAAAATCATGTGTTTCCATTGCAAGCTCAAATGTATTTAACCCATTCTATTGGAAAGACAGCAGAAAACCAATAATTTAAATACTTATTCCTGCTCCTTTTGAAAATTTTTACTAGCTAGACCATTTTATAGCAAGCAAATGAAAATAATAACTTCATATTATTTAATCTTAAATATCATCGGAAGACTGATGACTGTAGAATCTTTTTGAATTATAAAAATGCTCAGCTATTCTAAAGATAGTTTCCCATTTTTTTAGCTGTTTTGACTCTACACAAAACCATTCAAATCTTTTTTTTTTTTCTTTTACAGTGAACTCAACTTCATTTTAATTTGATCGCAACACTGCACCAAAGTGTAACAGAACATTAATTCTTTCTAAACCAGTGGATCTTTTTTAATTTTTTTTTTTTAATAAGTAAACTGACTTCTTGGAGTAATCATGTTTGAAGGAAGAAGAAATCTAGAGGGTATAAAATGAGAAGGTCATTATCATGATGTTCCAAATGAACACCTATAGCAAAGCATTTCTGGTTCTACTTACAAGTTCTGCCAGGAGCATTTCAATTTTCTGGCTCATTGTCAGGTGAAGTTAACAGCTTTTAAGGGCAGATAAGTCATGTCTGAGTTTGAAATATTCGTGAGTTGGAAACATCTCTGAGATGAGATAGGATTTTGTTCGGTTTTTTGTTTCGCTCCCCAGTAGCTAAGCATGAACATTTAAAACTATATCCTCAGATGGGGTAGATGGTTTTAGATCTATAATTTCAATGGATTTTTTAAATTATTATTTACATTTACTAGAATTGATGCCTATGTGTGCTTTTACAGAACAGTTATGAAGGATACTCAGTTTCAGATTAATCCTGAGGTTTTGCAATGTTAAGTACAGGTGCCTACACACCCATGCTGCAAAGGAAAGAGCGCTATGAAGAAACAGTTTGGGGTTTATCCTTTCAGCAGGCTAGATGTGCTACCATTTGCTAGCAGTTTACGAGAATTTTAGCATCCCTCTTCCAGTCTGACTTGGAAGAGCCTGCTTTTGTCCTGAGAGGACACCTCAGGGTCCTCTGGACTTACCAGGACAAAGGGACATGCAGTATGTTCCCCCCTTGCTCGTTGAGTGCAAAATGATGCATCTTAGCTCAGAAGAAAAAAGTAACAGGCACAAATTGAAATACAAGAAATTCCATTTGGACATAAGACAACACATTTTGAGTGTGAGGCCGGTCAAACAGCAGCACAGGCTGCCCAAGGAAGTCGCAGTCTCCATTCTTGGAGATCATGAAAAACTTGCCTGAACACAGCTCCGAGAAACGTGCTGTAGTTGGCGTGGCTCTAGGCAGAGGGGTTGGACAAAATGATCTCCAGAGATGCCTTCCATTGCCATTCATCCTGTGACTTCACGAAGGGGGGAAAAAGAAAAAAAAAAAAGCAAGAGTCAGAACTGAAAACTACCCTTGATTTTTAGAAGAGAACAAAAATCCAAACCAAAAACTGACTTATAATTTTCATGGGCAGTAAACTGGCGTTTGGTTTGCTATGAATTTAAACCTGTCTTATAGGAGAGAGACATGTACTTTGGGTGGGGGAGTTTTTTTGAAAATATGTCTTTTTTTTATTTGGTATTCTAACTGCCTTGAGTGACATGTAAATAGTGTGAATGGTTCAGAAAAGTTCAAAAAGCATCAGGGCAAGACATGAGAGCAAAATTACTGTGTAAAATTTGGTTTAATAATAACCTTCAAAGGAAAAAGAAACCTTTAAAAGCAAAACCTACGTGAAGTAGTAGACTGAAATGAGATAGGATTACCCAATTTTGTGTTTAAGCACTATCATAGGAAAATTCACCCTTCATGAACAATCATTTTAAGTATCAAGATGTAGGAATAATGTTAGAGGGCAGTAAAAAGGGGAATCTGAAGACTCCGCTTCTAGCAGTCCCAGTGGATTTAAATGAGTGTTCAATGGGACAGCAATTCCAAAGATGACAGGAGCTCTAATTATGATTATACTAGTTTCTTGCTCAAGTTTCAGTGGCTTTATGTACAGCAGTCACATAGGTTAGTCTGTCTCTATGCAAAAGACTTTGTTTTCACCTGAGTAAGAGGGTTTATTACTTACAATGGAGAATCAGAGCATTGGATATATCCAGTGCAAGACTTTGAGAGAGATGCTAAGTGTTGTTACAGGAACTGCTGTCAAACTGAACTAAAAACTTATTTAGCAGGCGTTGAAAGCAGGCCACCAGTGGCAAACACCGGGATAGTGGTGTACAAGGTTTGGTTTCTAGTGTTGGCAAAGTGAGCTTAACAACTTTCACCCCTCAAAAGTGAACATTTTCTCACTTTATAGAAATATTTAGATCTAGGCATCAGCTTGATATTAATTGTAAAACACCGGATATTAGACAGGATCTCAGCGGGGCTAGGCAAGTTCAAACTGAAGTGACTAACATGAAAAATCACTCTGGGTGGCAAGGGAACTCTATTCTTTTATTGCAGAATAGATTTTATTTCAGTGTGTTAGCGACTGGTATTTATGCTTCACAGCCTCACAATAAAGAAACAGAAATGTACTTATTGGAATGAGGCTAGATGAAATACGGTAAGGAAAAGTGAGCTTTCATGGAGAGATGGAGAGGATCAACCATGTAAAGGCTGCAATAAATCTTTCATATACCAATTTGTCTCCTTCCCAGAGTTTCATCTGCAAATTGTTCACCTTTACCACAAAATTTTCTTGCTATAGTTGAAATTGGGATGTCAAAAATAATGTGTTTTTTTCCTTACTAAGGAAATAAGATTTAACCTGGTCTTCTTTCTGTTTAAGGCCCAAGGACAGTGAACTCGGCATAAGCCTCATCCAAACCCCACAACGGGCAGAATTCTGTCTATTGTGTCTTCGGTATTATTGAAGTATTTATGACTAAAATTACCATTCGGGGCTTCGATTTTATTCACTTTTTGTGAGCATTTTCTTCTTTTTTGATTTGTGATAGTTTTAATGCCCTTACTATCATCCCTAGAGTTTATTCCAAATTTGTTTCAACACAGTCCAGAGCTCACTGCTTGGGAAGAAATCCACTGAACTTGCTGAATTTCAGCTCATGATACAAAACCTCAGCTTTTGTATCTGGTCCTGGTTAGTTGCACAGTTTGCTTTTCAAACAAACAAACAAACAAATAAAATATCCTAGATACCCTCACAACTGATCTGAGCTTTGTGCAGAAAAGTTCATGAACTTTGTAAGGAACTCTAGGGTTGTAATGAATGCAGATAAGTTTTATTTGGCATGGTTTTACTTCAAATATGATAGCTTGATTTTAGATACACTGGAATAGAAAAATCTAAACACAACTGCTTCTGTAGTTACGCCAGCCCAAACATACCCCTATTCCTTGTTATTTGGAGCTTAAAATTAGAAATGTCCAAGCCAATAAGGGAAAACCCAGAATCCTTATGCGTTTATGGCAAATCTGCCCTGTTTGTGCTATTAAAATATTTAAAATGCTAGATAGAAGTGTTTTCTGCACTATGCTTGAGCTGATTGAGATACAAGAAACTGTCAGCTTTTACCCTTTTAAAAGACCTAAAAAGTAAAGATCGAATTAGCCTCTCAGAGTTAGGATGTGTGTTACACCACAGCATAAAACCAGGATGGGTCTGGAAATAAGAAAACCTATAGTGTTCATTACTGTACTTCTTATTTTTCTAAAATTAGCCTTCTTTCAGATCAGCTAAAAAGGCAAATGAGACAGGAATTTAATTCAATACATACCCTGAGCCTACTATAGCAGCTATGGGGTGTAGGAAACCTTCTAAGCCACACAACACACAGGCCTTTCTACCTGTGCTCACTGTGCAGAAGCAACAGTGGCTCTGGAAAGAGGAACAATAGATAGACAGACAGACAGACAGATAATAACCTCTCTATAAAAGACGCCCTGGGCACTTTTTCAAATCAGTATATACCTTTACTACTTATTTTTTTCATGGGCTAAATTATAAAAATTTAATTCCCTCATCGTGGCAAAATTAGACTTTTAAAAGTTATTAATCTATACATTTAAGAAAGAGCTTGCATCAGTTTCTTATTTTACTGCTTTCTGAGGTTCTCCCAACTCCCTTTCAAAAGAGTCCTCCTGCTTTGATGTCTTGCTCTCTACCCACGTTGCCAGAAGGCTTCCAGTTGCAAATGCAGGTGTTTTCAACTGTTAGATATAGTCATGTTGTATTATTCATTATTATCACTGTATTATTAGCAGGACACTTATTTTACATAGAGGACAAAACAGGAATAATTGGAAAGGTGACACACTACATAGAGGAAGATGGTACTCGGTGAGACATGTTTGGCAGCGGGGGAGCTAGGTTTGCATCTACGTTGCTGCTTTCGATCTCTTTCATATATCCATCACTGAACCTTTAAAGCACTGCTTTTCTAACAGGCTATCTTGCCCATCAGGCTGGCATCTGAAACTAATTAAGCATTGCTTTTGAGAGGTGCTCTTTACAGACAGTACCTAGAAATCATCCTTGTGTGTCAGGGTTGTTCATTGCATGCTGGTATTTTTTCCTAGTTTTTGTTGTAGTAGCACTTGGGGAAACTGGCACCTGCAAAAGACGGGTCTTGTGGCTGAAAATTATTAGAAACGGCAGTGAATTGATCTGCACCTCAAGGGCAATCTTGAGGCTTGTTACACAGCAAAATGAACACCGTGGTCGTCCTCCTGGCAAGGATTCCTCTTTAACTCTTGCCCTGTCACTCACAGTTGGCTCTGTGTGCCATGTAGACAAAGCGGAGTGACGTCCAGAGGAGACTGGGGAACTGGGACCTTGCTCAGAGTTAGAGCTGTGCAGTAACCCTGCTCTTAACGCCGCCGGCGGCAGAGAGCTGGTGTTCACCTTTCTGCTTAGCTCACCCACTTCAGAAACGGGGGCAGAGCATTGCCAGGGAGAAAGAGCCGAAGCCGGAGAGTGAGGCAGTGTAAAAGCAAGTGACCCAAGGAGGGAAAGGGATGAGGGAGAATCAGACTCGGAGAGGATGAGGAAGGGTTGGGGGCAAAAGTGAAGCCTACAAAAGCAGCTAAAATATCAGATAATTGTTCTTCCCTTCTCCCTGTACAGTTTTCCTGATCTTTCTTCTCCTTGTCGGTTCTCCCTAGGTGGACATTATGCTTCGTGCACCCCCATCTTCAAGGACAGCCCGACAGTCTCCCATTTTGAACACCCAGTAACCCTGTACGCTTTGTACTTGTAACCACAAACATGGTCTTGGGCTGCTAAAATGACAGTAAAGCACTTCCATATTTTGTATCACTCAGAGGTTCAGAGGGATCTTTTTGATGTGTGTGCATTAGCTCATCTATCAGACTTTACACTTGTGGCTTTTTGAAAATGGATATTCTAATCATCATTCTTGAGAGCTTTTGACTCTGAAGACATGAAACTCTTCTAGTTTTCGTCTGTCGTCTTCTCTACAGAAGCCTCAGTAAATGGGCTTTACTTAAAAAGCAGGCGGCTGAGTACCAGGAGATGGGCTGTCTCCCCTGCAGCCGCCGCCTCAGGCTAATAACACTGCCAGGTGGTGGTGAAGCCCGTTGGTTTTTAGTTCCAGACTGTGCCTGACTGGAAGGCAGGTCTGCCAAGTCCAGTGCCTACTGCTGCTCCAGAAAGCAGCAAATGATTTTATCCACATGGATGTGAGAGAATTCCTCCCTAAAGATAGATCTCATTTTGACTTCTGGAAAACATTTAAATTCCAGTTCCTGGCTTGAAAACAAAATTGCCTCTCAAAAGTTTATGATAGTGAAGAACACGGCAACATTTCTGTTATCTGTCAAGCGTGCCATCTTCTGTTGACTCTTACTGGCTTCCTGGCCCCAGCCATGTTATTTGGTAGTGAACTCTACCATAGAGTTATGCTGCACGAAAAAGTATCTCCTTCAATCTGTTTTCAATTTGCTAAATTACAATAGTCTCCTTTGGTTTTATGCTATAAATCCAGAACGAATGTTCTTTTTCTCCTGTTCTGCTCTACTATTTCTAGATCTTCCTTTTAACCCCCCATCTCTATTTTCTGAGGTGAACATTTTTATTCAGTCTCTGCTCAGATGCGCACCTTTCCACAGCCTCAATCATTCACCCTTTCCTTCTAATTCTGCATTATCTTGCAATGGGATAACCTGCACCATACCCTTCTTCCACTGAGTTCACACCATCAAGCAGAAGCCCAACGTTGCAATTTGGGGATGGCTTAGCGAGCCAGAGCTTCACGTGGTTGTCACTTAGGTGCCCCTCTCCATCTTAGCCTTTCCAGGGCACAGTGGGTGCCACGCTTAACCCTTTGGTAGTTTATTCCACAATGCCTGTTCCATGAGGAAAGGTGACTTCAGTGAACTCGTAACAGTCTTTTCTTTAAGTATCTCCCGCATACACGCTACCAATGTTACCTTCAGCAAAACTTCTGAGACACTGGGGGCCAGACTGCCATTATTCAAAGCAAATAGAGATTCTATTTCTCATGAATCCTTATCTTTCATTAATTCCTTCTTTCTTCAGATTGTGTTTTTTCCACGAAGCCAGGAACCGTTTCTGTAAGGGTATAGTCTGACACAGACTAAGGAGAGGAGGAGGGATTGATGCGGCCAGTGGCATAAATGGGCTTTACTTCTGCGGTGGCGGCAGAGGTGGAGCGGAGCTGGTCTTGCCGGGATGAGCGGATGGCGGCCTGTAAGACAAGTCGTCTGGCAAAAGATGGGTTCCTTAGGGAGCCGCAGCAGCGCTCTGCTCCCAGCCATCCTTACCCCTCTGCCATGGCTTCCCCAGGAGAGCTGCTGGTGCTGGCGGCCACCTGAGGGCCAGCAGAGGTGGGCTGCGGCCACCATGCCCCAGCGGGCCTGCATCACCGTGAGGCGCCGCTCTGGCACTGGCCAACAGAAAACATGCATTTTCCCTTCAGGGTTGCGTTCAGCTTTTGCTAACGCACCCCAGGCCGTGGCTCCTCAGCCATTTTGGGCCGAGTTACTGAAATTTATAGATTTTTGCCAGTAGGGCTGGTCTGAGGAGAGCCTAAGCTCAGGCCGGGCTCTCCTCACACCTCTCCCCCGCCTCAGTGGGCTGTGAGGGCTGCCCGGCCATTACCCGCCGCAGGGCCCGGCCGTGCCCGCCGCGGGAGAGGCG